>BPUM01001023.1:0-225613 GCA_020521455.1 Prunus kanzakura | reverse complement strand
CAATTGTAGCTAATCGCTCATCGTATGTAGATTTTACATTGCCGTATTCAGAGTCAGGAGTGTCAATGGTAGTTTTGGTGGAAAATAATGAAAGAGACAATATTTGGATTTTCTTGAAGCCCCTAAGCTTGGATCTTTGGTTGAAAACCGGGGCAGCCTTCATATTTACAGGTTGTGTGATATGGGTTCTTGAACACCGAGTGAACAGTGAGTTTAGAGGTCCTCCAGAGCAACAACTTAGCATGATATTCTGGTTCTCCTTTTCAACTCGTCTTTGCTCAAAGTAAATTATCTTGTCCTTATCAACAGTTTAGAGGTCATCAGAATAACAAATTAGAAACATGTTCTGACTAACCAAAAAAATACATTAGAAAGTGGTGAAGCATGTATATACTAACTAATTTTGCTTTTCTAATTCTGTAGGGGAGAAAGTGGTGAACAACTGGACACGTTTAGTGTTGATTATATGGGTTTTTGTGGTATTGATCCTGACACAGAGTTACGCTGCAAGCTTAGCCTCAATGTTAACAGTGCAGAAATTGAAACCTTTATTTACTGATATAGAAGAGATCAAAAGGAATGGTTATTATGTAGGATATCAAAACAATTCATTTATTAAAGGGTTTCTAATAGAAAATTTAAGGCTCAAGGAGTCCATGTTGAAGGCTTACAAAACCATTGAGCAGCATAAAGATGCACTATCCAAAGGAAGTAACAATGGTGGAGTCGCTGCCGTGGATACTCCTGATGATCAAGATATAGAAGTAACAAGATCTCAGTTCGCATCATTTGAAGCAAAGAACATCCAGAGTACATGCCGTGGATACTCCTTATGATCAAGCTATAGGCGCTCCACCTGATGCAAATGACATGCATAACCATATAGTAGTGACCAACGAAACAGTGGAGAACAATATTGATCCAAATGAAAATGATGAAAATCTTTCATCTGGGCATATTGATTTGATTGTAAATCAGTAAATGTACCATAATGAACAGATATGGTAAAACAAACTAAGATTGCTAAAAATAAGGGAAAATAATTATGGTAATCTTCTATATTCTTCTCCTGATAGGAGGCACATATATATAGTACATCAGACCTTGGAGGACAAGTAACTTTGGAGGCTAAGTAATGTAAGACAATTACTCCTAATTCTATTTACAGGTAGGAAATCAGATATAAAAAAGGAAATAAATTACAGCCAATCTATGACAAGAAACCTGCCTTTTGAACCATAACTCACAAGGAGTTACTTTCAATTTCTTTGTAGGAACTCTATTTAATAGATGACAAGCAGTGAGCATTGCCTCTCCCCAATAACCTTTGCTAAGGTTTGAGTTTAGTAACATGAGATTCACCATTTCCACAAGAGTCCTGTTTTTCCTTTCTACTACACCATTTTCTTATGGTGTATAGGTAATAGAGGTTTCATGTACAATACATGCAGATTCACAAAAAAGATGGAAATATATATTCTCCACCTCTATCAGATCTAAGATACATGATCTTGGCTTCACATAGATTTTCTCTGGAACCTAGGGTTTCCTACGGTTTTAGGATTTCTTGGTTTTCTATTTAAGCCAACTCATGGCATTATATTAATTAGTTTTTATCATATTATTAATAAATTTTTAGAGATTTTCACTATTTTCTGGTGGATTCCAGTCGCTAATGGATTTCAGTTTATCTTTTCGGGTTTAGACGTTTTTCGGTCCGTAAACCCGTGCTTCCGTGATGCATCAAGTGGTATCAGAGCAGGTCATCATTCAAAACAAAGATTTGCCTTCTCATTGATGAGCGGCTATGGGAGGTACGCAAACCTCATCAACGATGGTCACGGGGAAATATCAAATATTACAGGGGAACGCATTGGTGGTTTTGCCCAAAGCCTTCATGTGTACAGCTTTAGGGGACTCTTCATCATCGCATGCAGTCTCCATGTTTTCACTTTTGATGTACATGTACCGTTTCCTTTGCTCACAATGGCCTACTTTGAGGACCACGATTCATTCTGAGAACTCATTTCGGTCGAAAATGGTTGAATTGGCAAAGCATTTTGACAAGAAAGATCTCACTTCGCATCCTTTTATGCGAAGAACATCTAGAGTACATGCTATGGATACTCCTGATGAGACAGCTGATGCAAATGATATGCAAAACAACTCAACAGTGGAGAACAATATTGATGTGAATGAAAATGAATCAAATGATGGAAATCTCTTATCAGGGCATACTGATACGTCTATCCATGTACCTAACTTGTCATCATGGGCTTCCTATGTGAAAATATATGAAGAATATGGTTTGTACTGAGCGAGTTCAACCGTATACTGAGACATGTGTTTTATACAAGTAAAGGAAAGCTATTCTAGGTAAACTAAACCTAATTATGATGATTACAATTCGATCCCACAATTGCTCCCAATTAGATCATAACCAGATCAATGACTATTTTGTTTCCTTTTACACGCCCCCTCAAGTTGGAGTATGGATGTTAATTATACCCAACTTGCTGAGATGCGTATGAAAAATAGGTGCCCTTAGTGGTTTTGTAAAGATGTCAGCTATCTGATTTCTTGTTGGCACATAAGCTGTCTTAATTTCACCCTTTTGGATCTTTTCACGAACCGTGTGGCAATCTAACTTGATATGCTTGGTTCTCTCATGGTACACCGGATTCGCAGCAATATGTAAGGCTGCTTGATTGTCGCAAAACAATCTTCACTACTACAAAAAGGGCAAAAGACGACCAGTAAACAACGACGGTAGATCAAAAAAACCGTCGTTGTTTTTTAAAAGACGACGGTAATAGAAACCCGTCGTAGAAACATACTTTAAACACCTAAAAAAAACCGCAGACGTATAGATATTTTGAAATCACGACGTACCAAATTAAAAAAGCGTCGTCTTATTACAAAGGTATTTTCAGAGTTAAAATCTGAACCTAAAAACAACGACTGCATCTATGAAATCACCGCCGTAGAAAGTAAAGACGACGATATAAAAATAAGACGCCGTGTTAATTAATTAATAAACACGACCCAATTTTCTTAGTCAGCGACGCATAAATTCAAAGGAATCTACGACGGTTAATTACAAAAAAAATCGACGATTTAAATTAAGTTACCACGACTGTAAATATAAATTTATCGACTTTTTAATTATACTATACTACGACGGTATCCATAACTCTACTGTCGCATAATTGTACTAACCACGACGGTTTGTTAAATTAACGACGTACAAATTTTATGCCATTATTCGTCTATCATTACAAGAATGAACTTTGTTCCTCATCATAATCGAACCAGAATGAACAAAGGCAATGTTTTAGAAGTGGATGATGTGCCAATTACTCTCACAAGGAGTTTGAGGGCAAGAAGCTTGTCTCAGCCGCCAAGGAAGGTCTCAAGCTTGATGAGAGTGAAGACGAGGCAAAGAAGAAGGAAGAGTTGAAGGAGAAGTTTGAGGGACTCTGCAAGGTTGTGAAGGATGTTTTGGGTGACAGAGTGGAGAAGGTTGTGGTGTCTGACCGTCTGACCGTGCTGGACTGCCAACATGGAAAGAATCATGAAGGCTCAGGCCTTGAGGGATAACAGAGCGGCTGGGTACATGTCGAGCAAGAAGACCATGGAGATCAAAAAACTCCTCGATTCCCATTTTCATCAAAATCAACTGTTTCTTCAAAACTCCTGTGTAGCAAGGGTGGAACCAGACTTAGAACTTGTTGTGGGTTGTGCCCTCGTATGCCTTCAAACGGGCAAGTGCGGCTGCAAACCCATGCAGGTTCTAAGGCTGGTTCCACCCTTGCTACACAGGAGGATGTAGCAAACCCATGCTTGGCCCTGATGCAGACCTTGTTCTCCTTCTGTGCAGAAAGACAATTTTTTAGATGATGTGTGCGTGTTTGTGTCTTTCAGATACACACACATCAACATCCAAACTGAAAAATGAAAGCGAGGTGAGACAGAGAGGTGATGTGCCTCCAGAGAGGTGAGAAAAAGTTGAAACCCTAATTGAAAAATGAAGACGACAGAAAGACAGAAAACCCATTATTTATAAACAAATCTTTTATACCACGTCGGTTTTTTTACATTATAGACGTTTATATATAACATACACGTCGTTTAAATTTCAAATAAGGTCGTATAAATTATTTAACAACGACGCTATATAACAACGACGTTGTAATTTTTTGGAAAATTAATTTATTGTGTAATTAAAAAATTACACGTCGGTATGAGTAATTAAAACGACGTGGTATTAATGTTTCACGTCGGTATGAGTAATTAAAACGGCGTGGTATTATTGAATATAAGGTCGTTGGGTAAATTGGAAAATGACCATTCATCTTTTTTGAAAAAACATTCATCGTGTAATTCGATTTAAAAACGTTGTTTCATTAAAACATACCGTCGTGTAAAGTAATATTATAGGGCAGTATTAACAATAGCGCCGTATAATGTGTCATACTAGGGCGCATACTATTAATAGCGTCGTTTTTATGAAACGGTTTTTTTATTATTTTAAACTTTTCGCCTTCCTGACCCATACTTGCACTGTTTCCAAACCCGAGAAAATTTCTTACAAGCTTCTCTCATTTTTCATTCTCCAAGAACTGTTTCAAACTTTCAAGCTTATCTCCTCTTCGTCTTCATCTCCTCTTCGTCTTCATCTCTGAACTGAAACACCAAACTCCAGAAGAAAGCTTTCATCGCAAGCAAAGGGTAAGCATTTTTGTTCCTGTTTTGCATGCGCATATCATTTTCATTTTTTTAAATCTTTTTACATTTTTTCTTTCCAAGTTTGATAAAATTTGCAGACAAAGACGAAAAGTTTCCAAGTTTGAACACTACTCTGGTTCTTTTACTTCAACTAAATAAGACGACGGTGGCTTGTTATTTACGTGGTTAGATTTATAGACCACGACGGTTCGCCAGTCACCCTAGCGTCGTGTGAAAGTGTTCTTCGTTGTTTTTTTAAAATGAGATCCTTTTTTTGTTTTTGATTTTTAAGGATATATTCATCGCATGTTTGATTTCTCTGAACAATGGTTTTTGTTTCGAAAATCTTTTTAATTATTTTTCTGCTGAAAATATTTTACATTGTTCCTAATTTTTTTTTGTGGTATAGACGACGGTATATTAATATTTACGTCGTTATATTTTCAATACCACGGCGATTTTTATTATTAACGTCGTTGTAATATTTAATACTCTGTTTTTTGATTATATCATAAGACGTCGGTTGTTTATTATTGACGTCGTCATAATATTTTATCACGTCGGTTATTAATTACCGTCGTTTAAATTTATTATTACGTCGGTTGTTTTGTTCTTACGTCGTTTGAAATATTATAATACGTCGTAGTTTATAAATAATCGTCGTGGTTTTTCTTAATTTCACTGATAAATTTTCACTTGCAGGTTTAATTTGTCTGTAACCATGGTTTCTCAATCCCAAAGTAAGGAGTCTGGCTTGAAAAAAAATGAATCCTCGAAGAAGGAGCTTAGTGTTGTAAATCCTCAAACCAAGTCCTCGAAGAAGATGAAGTTTGTTTCATCTTCTGAGACAGAACCAGGCAGCACAGCAACTATTTCTGAGGAGCCAAAGTCAGGTCGGGGTATGAGCACAATGCCCCGTGTTGTGCAGAGAAAAATGCAGAAAATCAAGCCTGTTGTTGAGTACAATGAAGAAGGGAAACCATATGGCCGTGCACATAATGAGATGCAGTCCTACATTGGTGTGTTGGCACGCTCCAGAGTCCCACTTGTGGACAAGAAATGGGTTCAAATATCCAAGGATATAAAAGAGCAGATTTGGGAAGCCGTTGACATGGCTTTTGTGGTTGGTAAAGGGGGCAAGCAAATGGTGCTATCTTCTGCCGCCAAGAAATGGAAGGATTTCAAGTCTACACTAACGAGGTTTCATATCCTTCCATTCATCAAGGAGCAGGATAGATTAAGGCAGCCCCCTGAAACATACAAATTCATAGAGAAAGCTCAATGGGATGCCTTTGTAGCTTCAAGGTTGTCTGAAAAATTTGGGGCTGTGCATGAAGAACAATCACAGAGGAGGGAGAAACTCGAGTACAATCATCGATTGTCTCGAAAAGGATATGTTGGTTTTAAGGAGGACTTGAAGGAAATCATGCCTGGGGTAGATATTGATCGATCTACCTTATGGAAAAAAGCAAGAGAAGACAAACATGGTAACATCCCGGATCCAAAGACTGCAGAGAAAGCAAAATTAATTGTAAGCCTACTCACTCTGTTTTAAAAATTTTATTACGTCTGCTGTTATATTTTTGCGTCGTGTGAAAAGTTTTACTACGTCGAAATATTTTAAAACGCGTCGTTAAAGGTCTGAATCTGGAATCCATGCTCTGTTTTTTGTAATTATATCATAAGACGTCGTTAAAGGTCTGAATCTGTAATAAATTAATAACGTCGGTATTTAGTTAGCGTCGTCTGAAATACTATATTACGTCGATTGTTATGTTATTGAGTCGTGCGAAATATTATATTACGTCGATTTTTTATAAATAACCGTCGTTTGTTTTCTTATTCTAACTTTTTATTATGTCTTTTTGTTAGGATGATTTGCAAAAGCAAGTCTCTGAAGGCACTCTTTCTCTGTCAGGAACCAATGATGTTTTGACAATGGCTTTGGGTCCCGAGCATCCAGGAAGAGTTAGAGGGGTAGGGGCTGGGGTTTCCTCTAAGCAATACTTCAATTTACCTAGACAACAGAAGGTAAAGTTTGCCGATCAATTGAAGGAAAGTGTAAGACTTGTCCTTCAAGAAGAGACTTTGAAAATGGAGGCTAGATCAAGGGAAGAGAGTTTAAAGATGGAGGCTAGGACCAAGCAATTGGTAGAAGCTGAGAGGGAAAATTTGCTGAGTCAGCTTTCCAAACTCATCCCCAATTTTGATCAAAGCATGCTGAAACTGAATACAATGTCCCAAATCCAAGGGCAAAGTCCTAAAAATCCAATGTCGGACAAAGCAAGCTGCTCAGGGGCACTTGATGTTAGAGCCCTTCAATTTGAGGAGGATACTGCCAAGAATGGAGAAAAGCAGGAAGAAATGGTAACGTTTTTGAACTTTGAATTCTCTGTTTCTCTGTTTATATTTACCGTCGTGTTAAAGTTATACCACGACGCTCTTGTATTAAACCGCCTTCTGTTAACGTTTACCACGACGGTGTATTTATTTGTTTTTAATTTTTGTACAATGTCATTTATATATTTCTTTATTTCTTAAAACAGAAATCCGGGGAAGTAGAAAAGACAGTAGAAGGAAAGATACTTGAGATAGTTGAACAGGTAAATTCTCATAACTTAGCCTTTTTCTTTTTTTTTTTTTTCAATTCTCATTACCGTCGTAATTCTTTATTAACGTCGTTTAATGAATTTTACACGTCTGAAATTATTACATACCGTCGTCTGTTGTTGAGTACCACGACGGTTTAATTTAATTTTTTACTTTTTGTACAATGTCATATATATTTCTTTATTACTTAAAACAGAAATCAGGCAATGTAGAAAAGATAGTAGAAAATATAGAGGAAAAGAAAGATGAAATGGTAAATTCTCATGACTTTGCCTTTTTAATTTGTTTTTCAATTTTCAGACGTCTATATTTTCTTTAAACCGTCGTTTGTTTTAAATTTCCACGGCAGTTTTTATTTAATTGAATGTTTAAATTGTTGTACAAGTTTACATAACGTCGTAGTATATGAAACACCACGACGTTTATTATTTACCGTCGTCTAATTAAATATAGACGTCTGTAATTATTTAATACCGTCGTTTGTTTTTCAGTACCACGACGGTTTAATTTAATTTTACTTTTTCATTTTTTTTTACTTTTTGTACAATGTCTTATATATATTTCTTTATTTCTTATAACAGAAATCTGGGGATGTAGAAAAGATTGAAGAAAAGAAAGATGAAAAAGTAAATTCTCATAACTTTGCCTTTTTATTTTCTTTAAAACCGTCGTTTGTTTAAAATTTCCACGCCATTTTTTAGTTAGTTGAAACGACGCTATTGGTTATATAGACGACATTGTTTGATTGACATTAGACGGCGAGATGTTAAGAGTTTAGGTCGTGGACAATGGTTTGTACGTCGTTTTCTTTGTAAAAATGGCCATGGTTTGAACTCTAAACGACGTTTGTTGTTAAAATTAAGTCGTTTATATTAGTTAAAACGTCGTTAATTTATTAACGACGACGTGGTTTGTGGGTTTTATTAATAATATTTTATTCTATTTAATTCGAAATATTCATAATAAATTTAAAATAAATCCAAAAAATGCAACGTCAACTCCTATGAAGTCATTGCAATATTTTCTTCCCCCTTAAGCTTTAAAAAATTAAGTTTGAGTTATACAAATTTAAAATTACCACCAAAAATTAAAATGTTATCATGAGTCACAACTCACTTATACTTTAATGGTTTAGGGTTTATATAAATTTAGAAAAGGGATTAGGGTTTAGGGTTTTATGGACGAGATATTTTAGGCCATAAATCCCTAATCCCTTTTGAAAAATTATTTGTAAAAACAATATATATAATTTAGGTTTTATTTATTAGGGTTTAGGGCATATTTCTTTAGGTTGAACTTTTAACGACGGTAGTTTGGTTTTGCGTCGTAAGTATATTTACAACGACGTTATTTTTAAAATAAGCGTCTTCTTTAGGTTGAACCTTTAACGACGATTATGTTTTTGTTTCCGTCGATGTTTTTTAAAAAGCGTGCTTTCTAAAAATTTCAGCTCGACCTAAAATTTTCAGATTTCGCTCTAACTCTTATACAAGTTGACCATAGTCTGTGTCCTAAAACATTTCGCTCCGCTCTCTCACTTCAACTCTAATTCAAAGTTGGTCTCTCCGTCGAATCCAAATTGGCCAAGTTTATAACTCCATCGAATCCAAGTTGGCCATAAGCTGTGAGCTCTGCCTACCTGTAAGTGCAAACCCTAATCTCATGCTTGTAAATTCATTGAATGATATTCAGTTATGTGGTAAAGGGTTTTGTGATTTTTTAATGTTGTTGACGGTATGGGTTAATGGATTTAATGTTTAATGTTTTCATGAATCGGGTTTAGGGTTTAATCTTGTCGGATCTTTTAATACTCTCTGTTATTATGAATCGGGAATGGATTTAATGTTTTCATGCTTAGTATATGTTGGTTTCGTGCTTAGTATTAATGTATATGTTGTGTTCTTAATACCCTACATAAAAATTAATGTATATGTTGTGTTCTGAATATATTCTGGGTTCTTGAAAATAAACTGGGATTTCGAAATCTTTTTTATGCATACGACGACGGTTTTTTTAACAAACCGTCGTCTATAAAAATATACCACGACGCTTGTTTTAACTACCGTCGTGGTTCAAGTTCGCTGGCGTCTGTTTCTTGCTAGCATTAGACGACGTTTTTTAAAACCCGTCGTCTATATATGTGTAATACGTCTGTTGTTGTTTAAAAACCGTCGTCTGTATACTATATTATTTGCTATTAAAACCTTATATAATCTGCTATAGTGATAGTCATTGCTTGTCTTTTCACCTTATTATAGATAATAGGACATAGTGTCCAAGATGGATAAGTCATGGATGCACTCGGATAGAAGATCGAAGGCATATGAGTTAGGGGTGGAAGCATTTTTGCAATTTTCTGTGGAAAATCTTCTAACTACAACGCATATCCGTTGTCCATGTGTTAAATGTGCGAATTTGAAATTGTTTGGGGTTGGAATTATAAGGGATCACTTATACTTTAATGGAGTTGACCAAATTGTTTGTGCATGAAACGAAAGTTCATGATGTTGACTTTATTGATTTCCGGTCCTAAACAACCCGGAAATGATATAGACGTCTACTTGGAGCCTTTGATTGATGATTTAAAATCTTTGTGGGATGGGATTAGAGGAGTGTATGATGCACACATAGGAGAATATTTTACACTCAGAGCTGCATTACTGTGGACCATTAATGATTTTCCCGCCTATGGAAACTTATCTGGTTGTGTTGTTAAAGGATATAAAGCTTGTCCAATATGCGGCAATGATACACCTAGTCACAGGTTGAAAAATGGCCACAAAATTTGTTACATTGGGCATAGAAAATGGTTTACAATTAATCATCCATATAGGAGGCAACGTGCAGCTTTTAATGGGAAACCTGAATATGGCACGCCTCTGGAGCCATTAACAGGAGAAGAAGTGCTGCAAATGGTTGAAGATATTAATTACATATGGGGATCGAAAAAAGGGGGAGGTGGAGGTGAAAATGATGGTGACAAAGTTTGTTGGAAAAAGAAGTGAAAATTCTTTGATCTTGAGTATTGGAAATACCTTCCAGTGAGGCATGTCCTCGATGTTATGCACATTGAGAAGAATGTTTGTGATAGTATCATTGGTACATTGCTGGAGATCCCTGGAAAAAATAAAGATGGGATTGCTGCTCGGTTAGATTTATTGAACATGGGGGTCAAAACTGATTTGCAACCCGAGTATGGAGAAAGAAGTACTCGTTTGCCTCCAGGGCCTTGGAATTTGTCAAGAGCAGAGAAGAGAGCGGTTTGCAATTCTTTCTATGGTATGAAGGTCCCTGAAGGTTATTCTTCAAATATAAAAAATCTTGTATCTTTACAAGATTCAAGACTTCTTGGCCTTAAATCACATGATTGTCATACCTTAATGCAACAATTGCTCCCTGTGGCAAGGTATGCAATAACTCGTTTGTGCTTCTTCTTCAATGCTATATGTGCAAAGACGGTTGATGTTTCCAAGCTAGATAAGTTGGAAGAAGATGTAGTAGTTACTTTGTGTTTGCTTGAAAAATACTTTCCACCTTCATTCTTCGATATCATGGTTCATCTAGTAGTACATCTTGTCAGAGAAGTTCGTCTATGTGGGCCAGTTTATTTTAGATGGATGTATCCGTTCGAAAGATATATGAAAGTTCTAAAGGGGTATGTTCAGAACCGTACTCATCCCGAAGGTTGCATTGCGGAGCGTTATATACCTGAAGAAGCTATAGAATTTTGCACTGAACATTTATCTGATATTAGTACAATTGGAGTGCCATCAAGTCAGAAGATAGGAGTTTCAAAGCCATTATCAGGTTGCACAGTGAGCTTAGTTGATCGGGACCTGTTGAACCAAGCACATCTATATGTCTTGGAGAATACGGAGGAAGTTCTACCCAGTGTCTGAAATATCGAAATTATCGCCGAAATATCGGCGATAATTTCGTTATTTTCACATCTCGATACTCTGGGAGCAAACCAAACGAATGTCGTCAGAATGTCGATAATGTCGCCGATAATGTCGGTAAAATGTCCAGCTCGATATTATCGCACAGCTTCAACGCAAAAACCGCTGGAATATCTCGATATTATCGCATGGGGTTAGACTTTGCTCACACCACCAATTCTGAAACGAAAATTTCAATATCTGAGGAAGGTTTTACCTTTGGCCTCTCAGATCTGATGTTTGAAGTGCATTGTTAAGGACGGAGCGGCTCCTTGGTTACTCCAAATACCATTTCGAGCAAATCCAGCACAGACAACTCCAGGTTTGAGTTTTGAAACAGCTGCGAACGAGAGCGGAGTGTGGGTTTCTGAGAGAAATGCCTATGAGAGCAGGTTTGAGTGTGCGCAAGATAAAGAAGCGCTATTTGTGCACAGAAGAAATATTTGCGAAAAGGATTATCTGCGCAGGTGACTGGGCTAACAGGGAAAGGGGAGGGTTTGCGTTTTGAGAAACACACGAGAGAGACTTTTGGGTTTTGAGAGAAATGATAGAAGAGAACGGCGTGGATTCTAAGAAAATTTGAATGGAGTATGGGTTCTGATGCGCAAAGGTACAACGAGAGCCGTTGGCTCTGGCTCTAGTCAAGAGTCCATTGGATTCTACTTTTTTATCAATTGCCAAAGACAATACTCAAGCCTTCCACTAGCAGGTGGCGTCCATTCATGTTGATGGCGTCAATTCAATCACACCACAAGCAGGTGGGATCACTTTCATTGCTTCAGAAAAAAAAAATATTTATAAAAAAAAAGAACACATATTCTCGCGATATGTTGACAAAAAAAAACCTGAAAAATGCTGAAAATCATTCTTTTTGCGCATGGGGGGATTCGAACCTTGCCTCTGTGAGAAACATCCCAGCACCTTATCCAACTCAACTGCATACATGTTTGTGTTTATATTTTCGGTGTGTAATATTTATAATGTCTTTCAAATGTCTGTAAGCTAATATTTATTATATAGGATAAATTTCTAAATTAAAAAAGACACCAAGGGGATTCGAATCCCTCCCATTTTACTCATTCAACACCTTAACCACCATATCACTTATACTTACTCTTCACAATATACTTACTCTACACATAGAGATGATGAAGATAGTGAAAATTTTGAATCTCATAGGAACTCTATGTGGTACTAAGTCACTCATGTATTTTACCATGCAATGTATAAAGTGTAAAATATTGTAGTAATTCATTATATATAAATGATTATGGTGTGTTTAATCTTTTTTCATTAATTACTATATATTTTCTACACTCACAGTGTTTGCCAGCTCGCTATATAATCAACTTAAATCAGTTAAATCCATCATGTAATGCATTTCCTTCCAACTTTTTATGATAAACTAATAGATAATTGCCTAAATAAACATCCTACAAAGTTTCAATAAAAATTTCCAAGTTTTTCTTACAATTTCCGTGGTTTTTATTCAATTTTTATCGATATCGATAATATCCCGATATTTCCATCGAAATTTCCGTGTTTTTGGCCTACCGATATTTCCGATACAACCGATATTTAAGACCTTGGTTCTACCTTATATCGAGTATGAGTTTTATTCCTTAAGTTTCCATTTTAAATTATTCCTTATGTTTATCTTATATGTTTGGGATCGTAATGCTTGAATTTTTCGTGTCATGTAGGGAACATATGATCCACATCAAGGCTGCTTATCCAAAATTTAGAAAGAGAACAAAGTGGCTGCAAGATAAGCACAATAGCACTTTTATTCAATGGCTACACTTCAAGGTATATGTTATTCAATAACATATTGGACTGTTAAATTTCTTCTTTCTATGTTAGATTGAATTAAGATATGATTAATTTGCAGGTTCAAAGTGAACTTGATGAGGGAGGCAATCATGGGGTATCAGAAAATTTAAGGTGGCTAGCAGCTGGTCCAAACATGGCAGTGCTATTATATAGGAGCTATCTTATTAAAGGTGTTAAATTTAACATCAAGGCACAAGATGATGTGCGGACAGTTCAAAATAGTGGAGTTTATTTACTTGCACATACCATGCAAGTTGCTAGTGCCAAGGATAAAAACCCAATTCTCTCAAATATGGGTTTTTATGGTGTCATTCAAGAAATTTGGGACCTTGACTACCAAAAGTTTACAATCCCAGTCTTTAGGTGTGATTGGATAGATAGTACTTCCGGCCTTGTAGTCGACGAACTTGGATTTACCCTTGTAGATTTGAGTAAAATTGGACATAGGAATGACCAATTTGTTTTGGCTTCTCAAGTCAAACAAGTATTTTTTTGTTGACGACCCGATGCATCATAGTTGGTCGGTAGTGTTATCAGCGCCTAATAGAGAATATAATGATGATGTTATTGGTGATGATGTCTTAGGTGATGTGAGAATTGAGTGTGAGCCATTTACTAGAGGGATGCCAAATGTTGACACATTTGATGAACTAGTGGGTGAGTTTGGGAGTCAAAATATTCGAGATGGGTGTGAAGATATATGGATTGAATGATGCTCTTGTAATTTATGAAATTATTTATGCCCTAAACAGCACTACTGTATGACATTAATTTTGTAATAAATTGTAATGTGTTTTCTTCACTTTCATTATGCAGGTTTTGGACACAAAACAATCAGTACATAAAATACTGGTTCAGTATTATAAAACGACGGTCCTTATAAAACTGTGAAAAACAGACGTCTGTTGTCATAAAATTGTCAATAAAAAACGACGTTTTGGAGCATTCAACGACGGCATTGAATTTACCGACGTCTAAAAGCGAACTAAAAGTGAAAAAAGACGACGTTATTGTGAAACAGTTATTAACGATATCACGTCGGAGAAGGATAAAGAGCCGACATGTAATTACAAATAACACGACTTCAGTACAATAATACCGACGTCTAAAAGGACAGATATCGAACCTGAACGTTACAAAAGACGACGTCTTGGATGGATTAGACGACTATTATTTTACTAAAGACGACGTATAAATAGAGAAACACGGCTGTCTTTTACATTATCACGACGTTGTATATCACATACTACGTCGTTTATAGAAATAAATATGTCGTAAGTCATGAGCCTAACATATTTTCCACGTCGGTTATGTAAATATATACGACGTAGTATACATTAATAACGTCATATTTTATTTATTTAAAGACGTAGTATATATATACACACGACTGTGTTTGTATAAAATAGGTCGTCTGTGTTTGTAAAGGACGTTGTTTGGTACAACAACGACGGTGATTTACCCCTAACCGCTATTTCCACGTCAATATTAATGGAAAAAACGAAGTGGCAATACTATTGCACGACGGTTATATAAATATATTAAACGTCGTATGATTTAATAACGTCATATTTTATTTATTTAAAGACGTATTGTAATATTTTACACGACGGTTGTTGTATAAAATAGGTCGTCTATTCTTCTCCCAGGACAATTTTTTGGTTCATTTTTAGTGTACAGACGTCGGTTTTTCTTTGTAAATGACGTTGTTTGTTAAAACAACGACGGTGATTTACCCTAACTGCTATTTCCACGTCAATATTTATGGAAAAAACGAAGTAGCAATACTATTTCACGACGGTTATATAAATATATTGGACGTCGTATAAATTAATAACGTCATATTTTATTTATTTAAAGACGTATTGTATTATTTTACACGACGGTTTTTGTATAAAATAGGTCGTCTATTCTTCTCCCAGGACAATTTTTTGGTTCATTTTTAGTGTACAGACGTCGGTTTTTTCTTTGTAAGTGACGTGGTTTGTTACAACAATGATGGTGATTTACCCTAACCGCTATTTCCACGTCAATATTAATGGAAAAAACGAAGTGGCAATACTATTTCACGACGGTTATATAAATATATTGGACGTCGTATAATTTAATAACGTCATATTTTATTTATTTAAAGACGTATTGTATATTTTTACACGACGGATGTTGTATAAAATAGGTCGTCTATGCTTCTCCAGGACAATTTTTTGGTTCATTTTTCAGTATATAGACGTCGGTTGTTTTTTGTTATTGACGTGGTTTGTAGTACCAACGACGGTGATTTCGCGTCGTGGTTTTACTTTGCAAAAGACGTCGCTCGATTTTACGACGGTTTGAAAACCAAATTCACGACGGTGAATTCCCGTCGTCTTTTGCCTTTTTTGTAGTAGTGCTTGTTAGCTCAGAATGTGGTACTCGTAAATCTCTCAACAAATATCTTAACCAAGTAAGTTCACAAGTGGCTGCAGCCATGGAACGGTATTATGCTTCGGCTGATGATCTAGACATTGTGACTTGCTTCTTACTCTTCTAGGACACAAGTGAGTTTCCAAGGAAAATGCAATATCCCGTCATTGATCGACGTGTGACAGGACACTTAGCCCAATCCGCATCACAATAGCTAACCAAACTTAGCTAACTTTTTGTAGAAAACAGTAAGCCTTGCCCAGGTGTGTTCTTGAGATATTGAAGAAGATGGCATGCTGCCTTGAGGTGGTGCAGCTTGGGTTCTTGCATGAATTGACTCAACGTGTTTACTGCATATGTAATCTCTGGCCTGGTGATGGTGAGGTAGATTAATTTTCCAATTAACCGTTGATATCAAGTTGGGTCCTTGAGAGCATCATTGCCTGTTGTCGTTAGTACCAACTCAGGTTCCATGGGGACTTTGGTGGGTTTCACTCCAAGCAAACCAGCTTCCTCCAATATGTCTAGAGTATACTTTTGTTGACAAATTGAAATCCCGTCTTTATAGCGTGCAACTTCCACACCAAGAAAATATGACAGGACCTGCCCCGAATTCCTCGGAACTCGAGACGAATCCTGTGGAAATTCCGACATCACACCGATGTCGGGCCCACATACTAAGAACCGAGACTTTCTACCAAAATTTCGGTAGAGTCTCCCCTGTAAATTTGACTTTTCCCAAATTTTCAACCTGAAAAAAAATCACAGTTTATATCCCAACAGGCAGCATGCACAAGTTAACCACATGCAAAATACATAATAGGCCTCTGGCCTTCAAATGGTTCAAAACAAAACCAGCAAAGTTCTTAAGTCGAATACTACATAAACAATGCAATCAAAGATCTCAAACAACTTTACGAATACCATCGAAATCATCAAACAGGATTCAAATCCAACAATCACATCAAAGTCCATTCACATACTCAGAATCGATCAAACCTTTTAAACATAGTATATTTCGCGGCTCACCTAGGTGAGATCCCAGGCTACCTACGTACCCTTGGGTGAGGGATCAAGCCACACGTAGTTCTTTCATCAACGGTCACAACTCCGATATATACAATTATTTAAAGTAAAACCAACGAATAAACTTTAGATTTCCTCACTACATCAATTTCAACAAGGCAACTCCTGAATACTTTATGAGTCCCTTTCCTTTTATCAGTTCTTTTTGCGCAACCATATCCTATCCAAGGCGTATGTACATTGAACACATTATCAATTTCTTCCCTTTATATCAGTTCAACCTTGCAACCATACCCTATCCAAGGCGTATGTTGCCAAACAACACTTTCCAATCCACGACTTAAACATTCATACATGTACAGGGTACTTACAAAGCACCTTCTCAAGAATCTCAATCCAGAATCAAATCCACATATAATATATGTAATACGTACGCCTATATATGAATAAATATACATATATAAACATAGATATATAATAACACCCACCTCTCACCATCATGATGTACCAGGGGAAAACAATCCAACTGAGGATTGTTGACTAGCTCACAAGTATCCACCCTCAAATGGCCATGTGGCTAGGGACAAGCCATCCAATTGGGGGACAAACTCAACCAGCACGTACAGACAAAAAATCAAGACTCGTACGCCTGAAACAGCCCTACGCGCGCAGACTACCCAATTAAGGTTCTACAGCGACACCCCGTTAAGGTATGCCCCGGGTTCCGACATATCCACGTATCCATATCCACTGTGTCCATGTATCAGTATCCAAGGGGAGGTACATATGATTATGCACATCATGTACTGGGGAAAATAATCCAACCGGGGATTGTTGACTAGCTCACAAGTATCCGCCCTCAAATGGCCATGTGGCTAAGGACGAGCCGTCCAACTGGGGGACTGACACTCAGCCAGCACGTACGGACGAAAAATCAAGACCCATACACCTGAAACCGCCCTACGCGCGCAGACTACCCAATTAAAGCTCTACAACAACACCCCGTTAAGGTATGCCCCGGGTTTCGTCATATCCAAACCATATCCATATATCCATTTCCATGTATCCCAGTGTCCATATCCGCTGTTTTCAAGTGTCATCATCCAAGGGAAAGGTACGTATGATGGTGGAGTTCGTAACCCTTATATAAATATTATAAAATAATATTCCCTTCCATAATTTAATTTTCCCACAATACCTATTCATAGCATAGACAATAAACTCTCAAGCATATTCTATATCCAGGGAGGTACCTAAGGTAGTGCTAATAGCACTCAAACTGACATTCTATCTCACATATTTCCTCATCTCACAACAACATCCCAAGTACCCCACACATAACCAACAAAGATAGCACTTTCTCAAATATTAAATATTATATATAAATAACTCAAAATACTCGATTATTTCAAAGGGGAGCATTTTTGCTCACCACTTTAACCATAGGTGTACCCTCACCACCATCCTCAATGCTTGACACGTGTCCATAGGTATAATCATGATTCCATAAATACAAAGCAAAAGTTAACTATGGTTATGTCTATGGACACGTGTCAAACATTGAGGATGGTGGTGAGGGTACACCTATAGTTAAAGTGGTGAGCAAAAATGCACCCTATGTCAAAGCCCACATATATCACAAATACTTTACAAAAATAATAAATTCAACTATTAAATATAAAATGAATTTCAATAAACCATTAAAACAATATGCAGAAACTTTCCATCACAAATCCATGCTTATTATCTGAAAACAAGGTCCACTCACTTCCTAATAAGCATAGCTGAGCCCACAGCTCACTTTCATAACTCAACCAAACCATGAACTCATACTCATCAATTCCATAATCAAAATTATTAAAATATTAACCAATAATCCTTATACGATAATAATAAAAACAAGCTCAAAATCCCAACACAGTCAACAAAACCCAAATTACACTTGAGACTCGTTTACAAGGTTATTCTAATACTTTTCGAAGGGTGAAACTATCTCGGAAGACTCACAGTCAACCGAGGGTCAAACCTCCCACATTTGGTCAACTAGGCCCGCGGGCCCACGACCTCTGTTTTACAAACCAAAAGTTCCTATAGGTTCCACAAGGTCTAGAATACACGTCCTGCAAGTTTGGTCCGAAACGGACGGTCGGATCGCTCGCGATTGCACGATCGGACAGTTATTGAAAAACGTAAACTTTAACTTATTAAATCGGAAAATCCGAGGCTCTGATTCCCGATCTGCGAATTTCTACACGATCCTAGGAATACCTAGATCAACATATCTTAAATTGGAAGCGATCCAACAGTTCTAACGTATCGAACCCGGAAATCGCACAATATGTGAAATCCATTCGGGGTTCAAACGTTATCCGAATTGAGATCCGCACAGAAGGTGGCTCCAGCACACTTCCCACGCGCCGCCACACGCGCTGGCAGCGCATGGGTGGCTTGATAAATTTCCGGCGGCTGGAAAAACTCCAAACTGCCGGTCAAGCTTCCTACCCTAAGTAATACACCTAATTTGGAGCCACTTTTGTTCTTGGACATACCCCAAAAAGTGGCCGGAAGTGGCTGAAATCGGAGGCCAAAATTGGCAGATTTTCAATCGCTTATACGACTACCAACACACAGAAATTTCTCAAAACTAACACAACCAGCAGCAAGAACAGCTCGAGAGGTTCAAGATCCATACTTGGATCGCAAGATTTGGTTGCCGGAATCACCCGAACGAGCTCCGTGAAGTTTATGGAAATTTCAGCCATTTTTCTGCAAATTTCCGGCAAATTCCAGGGGCAGCGGTGGCTGGGCTTGGCTGAGGGCGAAAGAGGAAAACCAGCCGGTCGTTTTGGGACTGGTCCCGGCGCGAGTGGCGGCCGGCGGTGGTGGCTGCGAAGGTGAGAATGCATGCGGCTCTGCTTGGGGGGGGGGTGTCGTGCAAACCAGCCACAGAGAGAGAGAGAGAGAGAGAGAGAGAGAGAGAGAGAGAGAGTGTCTGGTTTTAAAACCAGTTTTAAAAAATTACAATTTTGCCCCTACTTGAGTTTTGCTCGTAACTCTCTCGTTATAACTCGGATTCGAGTCCGTTATGTGTCTACAAACTCGTTTCAACATGCACTACGCAACGGTATAACCGAAAGTCCCAAATTCTTTCCCGAACTTAAAAATGACCTTTTTGCCCCTTTTTAAAATTAAGTAAATATTTATTATTTTCAAAACCCTTAATTAATTCAAATCATTTTATTTTTATTGTTTATTTCAATTTATTCTCTCATTCCAATTTATTTCCTCTTAATTTAATTATTTTATTTCTTTTTCGGACCGGGATGTTACAAAATATTTTAATACTCCAAGATCTTTAATCTGAAAACCTCCGTTGAGAAATTGCTTGAGATTTCGAATTTCTTGGTCATTATTTCCTGTAATGATCATGTCATCAACATACAGTAATATCACAGTAATAGAGTTTCCACGAACCAGAGTAAACAACGAGTAATCGACTCGAGATTGTTGGAAACCAATGTCTTGAATGGCAGAAGAGAACTGCCGAAACCAAGTGTGTGAGGCTTGTTTAAGACCGTATAATGATTTGTGGAGTTGACAAACCATTTGCTCCCCCGGTCGACGATAACCAGGGGGTGGTAACATATAAACTTCCTCAAGCAATTCACCATCCAGAAATGCATTTTGTACATCCATTTGATGTAAAGGCCAATCGCGAACTGCAGCAATGGATAACAAGCAACCGACAGTGACCAATTTGGCCATGGGAGCGAAAGTCTTCTTGTAATCGATGCCCTCGCGTTGTGTAAACCCCTTTGCGACGAGACGAGCTTTGTATCGCTCAATGGTGCCATCCGAGTGATACTTGATTTTATAAACCCACTTGCACCCAATGGGGCGATGACCCAAGGGCAAAGGGACTAGGGAGCAGGTATGGTTGTCCTCAAGAGCCTCGATCTCATAATTCATGGCAGCAAGCCATTTGGGATCCTGACTTGCCTGTGCATAATTTGCTAGTTCGACCAAGTGAGAAATGTTGAATCAAAAGAACGGTGTGCGTGAGATAACTGAGTATAAGAGACATATCGATGAAGGGGATACCGAGTGCCGGACGTGGAAGATGAGGGAACATCAGGCAAGAGCAGAGCAACATGATGGGCCTGGTAGTGTTTAAAATGAGCAGGCGGATTGGAGGGTCGACTGGAAGAAGCATCGGTTGTGATGGTGGCCGGATCGGGTGAAGGGATGATTGCAACAATTGGTACAAATGGGGATCAACTGGTTATGGGGGCGTTGTGGAATGCGACTCGATGAGATCTGGAGCAAGGTCTAGAGTGGTGAGGGAAGATTTGGAGGTTGGTGAGAGTAGGTCTGAAGCCGTAAGAGCTGGAGGGTGGTCCGTGTGTAGGCTGGCTCAAAATAATTGGGCCTAGGGATGTGTGGGTCTGTAAGTGGAATAGGTAAAATTGGGAGGTCTTGTTGGTCTTCGCGGGGTAAGTAAGCAAAAGGAAACGTCTATTCGTGAAATAGAACATCACGCGATGTAACAAATTTGTGGTTGTCAAGATCATAGATGAGGTAACCCTTTTGACCAAGGGGATACCCTAAAAATAAACAACAACGCGCACGAGCATCAAATTTGTGAGTAGAATTGAGATTTGTAGCATAGCATAAACACCCAAAAACCTTGAGGTGAGAATAGGTAGGTGGAACCCCGTGCAAAAGTTCATAGGATATTTATGGGCAAGTAAGGGTGTAGGAAGTCGATTGATGAGATAAGAAGCCGTTTGAAGACTTTCTCCCCAAAATTTTAAAGGGACATTAGCTTGGAAACGTAAGGCTCGACCAACATTCAAAAGATAGCGGTGTTTGCAAGAGGACAAACATCACAAACATAAGTAGAATCAAACATAATATTGGGAATTGCGTTGGATAAAAGATGGAAAGGAGTAGAGGAGGGGTGCCCAAGGTGTTGGTGCCAAAGATTCAAGGTACGGTAAATATGATTAGTTAGGTGGAGATTTTGTTGTGGCGTAAGGTAGTAGAGCCCAACAAAATGCTTGCTCAGGCCAATCATCCTTTTCTTTTCTACGTCTTACACAACACAAAAATCCGGATAAAATGTCACTATACAATTCAATGCTTGAGTTAATTTACTCACAGACAATAAGTTCACACAAAATTTGGGCACACGTAGAACTCCATCAAGAGAAAAATCAGGTGTCAGTCGCACAGATCCTATGCTTTCAATGGCAACTTCCCAGTGGGTCACCCATCCTGGGATTGCTCTAACCCCAACTCGCTTAACTTCAGAGTTCCCATGAATCCAAAGCCAGTGAGCTCCCAAAAGGCCTCGTGCTAGATGGAAGCGGGCATGTACATATAAGGCACATCATCCCCTCTCAGTTGGTCGATGTGAGATCTTACAATCCACCCCACTTAAGGGCCCGACGTCCTCGTCAGCACACTCGCACCACACAGCAGAGTGGCTATGATACCAAATTGTCACATCCTGGGATCGGCTCCGCTGTAGCACGATATTGTCCCCTTTGGGCCCCCCTCACAGTTTTATTTCTGGGAACTCACGAGCAACTTCCTAGTGGGTCACTCATCCTGGGATTGCTCTAGCCCCAACTCGCTTAACTTCGGAGTTCTCATGAATCCGAAGCCAGTGAGCTCCTAAAAGGCACATCACCCCCTCTCCGTTGGTCGATGTGGGATCTTACAACCCTCTTGTCATTGTTAGCAGATGGCTTCTTCCTGGGTTGCACATTCTTCCTATACCATTTGTGACCCATCGGAAATCCAATGATGTAATAGCAATGATCAACCGAATGACCCCCTTGGTCACAATGCTAGCATTTGTGGGGTTTGTAGGAGCGAAAAGAACCTGTGGTCGTCAAAGAACGTGAAGTCCGCATCGAGTGAGAATAAGATGGATTTTCGAGGCGACTTGCCACTTCCATCTGTCTCTCATGTTGGAGAATTAACCCATGGACTCTCCATGTATCAGGGATAGGATTCATCATCAAAATGGAGCCATGAACAGTGGAGTAAGAGTCAATTAATCCCATTAGAAATTGCAGGACCTTCTCCTTTTCCTCACGATCTGCAAGCTTTTTCAAGCCTTCACAATCACAAATGAAGGGTTCATGATAAGTAGATAATTCATCCCAAAGGGCCTTGAGTTTGGTATAGTATGTGGAGACGGATTGTTGTCCTTGGCGACATTCGAAAATTTCTTGTCGAATTTGGTAAATCTTGGAGTCATTGCTTTGGGAAAATTTGTCTTTGAGATCACTCCAAACGACGGTTGCTGTGTCAGAATTGAGGACGCTACTGGCAATGTCGAGGTGAATCGAGTGCAAGATCTATGACAATACCATGTCGTTGCAACGCTGCCACATAGGAAATTTGGCATTAGTTGATGATGGTGCCTTGATAGACCCATCAATCAGTCCAAGTTTATTCTTGGCACTGAGTCTGAGACGCATCGAGCAACTCCATTGTCCATAGTTATTTCCTTTAAGGGGTGTGTTGACAAGAGTGAGCCCTGGTGTGTCGGAATGGTGCAAAACGAGAGGGTCACATATGGTTGGTTGATGAATTGGTGAGGGTTGTTGAATCTATGGGTTGTGGTTCACCCATGGTGGTGTGTTTAGTAGTTTTGTGGGTGTCTGTAGCGAAAGGTAGGTGAGTTTTCAAAGTCACCAGACTTGGTGCTCTGATACCATGTGAAAATATATGAAGAATATGGTTTGTATTAAGTGAGTTCAATCGTATACAGAGACATGTATTTTATACAAGTAAAGGAAAGCTATTCTAGGTAGACAGAGAAGCTATTCTAGGTAAACTGAACCTAATTATGCGAATTACAATTCGATCCCACAATTGCTCCCAATTAGATCATAACCAGATCATTGACTATTTTGTTTCCCTTTACATCCTATAGTTCCATTCTAAACCTATAAGTTACAGTAAAACTATATGTGTAAACGTCATGATAATTGTTGTTCACAGTTCCGATCTCTTGGACCACAGGTGTCCAAGAGATTGTGGTCACCCACCGTTGGATATTAATCTAACGGTTCAAAAAAGTTTCTTAAAAGGAGTGCAAGAGTGAGTGAATCGTTGAATTTACATCCAACGGTTAGTTACCACAAATCTCTTGGACCCTTGTTGTCCAAGAGATCGGGACTGTTGTTGTTCATTCATATATCTCACATCATTACTTTATTATTTATGTACAGAAATCTAATAAATACCCACAAGAATGCAATTTTTGGCTTCTAATAAATTTTTTCCCAAAATAATTAGAATTATCTCCAAATGAAATGCTGAAAGATCCACAATAAGCTGAGCCTCCATTGTTCGTCCCTCCTGAAGGTTTCTAGGGTAATGTCGAAGATAAAAAAAATACCCTTCTCAATCAGTACAACTATTTAGTCTAGCAGCACTAGATAAGGTTTCGAATCTAAATTCATGGATGGAATTTTGTATATATTTGAAATATGTATAGAGTTTCATTTGTAAATTTCTTATGAATCCGAAGTCAAGTCAATTGAAAACTTGCAACGAACTTGGTTGTGAGTTAATAGCCTAGCTAGAGCCCACTTGGTTGTGAGTTAATAGCCTAGAAGCTTCTTAATTCAATTCAGAAATACATATATATTTATATATCTTCATTTTGTTTCTAAGGAAGTCAGTAGAGGCAAAAGTTTCGTTGTAATTTGGCATCACAGCGCGATTTGTTTATGCGGTATATGTTTTGGTAATTTGATTTTAGGTCCGTGTTTGATGACTTGTTTATGCGGTATAATTATCCCTTTGTTTTCCTTTCTCCCTTTGTTATATTTTCTCCCTTTTATTTATAATTATCGTTTATCTTTATTTATGATTGTCGTTTATTTTTTTAAATTCAATATGATAAACCACATAATTTATTAAAATCAAACAACCATTTTTATAATTTATTTCAGGCATACGTATGGTGTTGTACTTGTTTTTATTTTTAAGTGAAATTCTATTACGTTTTGGAATTTTAATTTTTTTAGGTTAAAATGTTTAGAAAATTAAATCATGAATGTTGAAACAAAAATAATGTCAAGAAAAATTAACGAGAAAAAAAATTAAGAGGTTAATAATTCTTAAACAATTTAATAAAGTTGTAGACTCAAATTATGAGTCCTAAAAATACATAAATAGTTGTATTTTAAATAATGAAAATTTGAATTTAGCCCCAACATAGTTGGAGATGGCCTAATTGCAGCTTATGTTGACACTCGGTCATTCCTACTAATTACAAATACTTGTCGTCTATTTATCTAGTCTAGCAACATTAGTTTGGAATTTAAAGCTTCATTTATAAAATAATTAACTGGGCACCACTACAGTAGTGGTGATTAGACCTGGTAACCATTTTCCTAGGCAAGACCAGAATTTATTAGTGAAGAAGATATCTTGAGACCTGGTAACTATCTGCGTCGTCTTCCAAGGAAACACGGATATCTTTAGTCATCTTTTGTGCCGGGTGGAATGTACGTAGTCAAGATGTTGAAAATTCACACACACAACAAAAACGTGAGAAATATTACACCAAGGCATATGCATATTTGCATATTTGCTGGAAAAAAAAAAACAAAAACAAAAGCAGATTAGATCTTAAATATGAAACTATTTTTTTAAAATAATTTTGGATATGTAGGCACCACATACTTTATTGGATATGTAGGCACCACATACGTGTCACATCATCATTTTAACAAAAATTTTGACGGAATCTAACGGTGGGACCAAATTGATGTGTGAGGAGTAACATAAAAAATCAATAACGTCACAACAAAAAACATAAGAACCAATAATGTCACAAAAAAACATAAAGGTTCAGTAATGTCACAAAAAAACATACAGGATCAAAGCTGATAATTTCACAAACATCAAGGACCATTTGTGATAAAAAGCCATGATAATTTGATAGTACTCTGGATTGTTAAGAAACAGTTTTTGTTTATTCAGTCAACCATTACAAATTAATCAATTGATAAACTTATTTGTCAATTGCATTTATTTATAAAGAATTAGCGCACGATTAACATTAGTCAATTCATGACCAGTTTGGTTCGCTTGACGTGAACAAAGAATTCTGGTTCCTTTTACTCGGTCAAAACTTTAAACTCTTGTTTTGGTCAACCTTAATAAGTGATCAAGCTCCAATAAGAGGGATTCATTTTCATTTTGACACTCAATCATTCCTATTAATTACAAATACTTGTCCACTACTTATTTAGTCTAGCAGCATTAGTTTGGAATTTAAAGCTTCATTCATAAAATTAATAACTGGGCCCCAATACAGTAGTGGTGATTAGACCTGGTAACCATTTTCCTGAATGAAGAAGATATCTTTAGTCATCTTTTGTGCCGTGTGGGAATGTACGTAGTCAAGATGTTCAAAATTGACACACACAACAAAAACGTGAGAAATATTACACCAAGGCATATGCATATTTGCTGGAAAAAAAAATAAAAACACACACAACTTTGAGAATGCCAAACCAGAAAATTATACTCCAATAATGTACTGATAAAGTCTCTAATGAAAGTTGCAATTGATTAAAGCAACCGCATTTATACTGATTTTGGTGAAATCGTACACATCATGACGGTAATGTTGTTGATATTTATAGATGAACTCATTTCACTTCGTTTTCTGTAAGGGTTCTTATGGTGTAACTAACCAGATGACTGCAAAGTAAAACCAAGGATACCTCAAACTAAACATAGGACTGTATAATTATAATTGATATTATATTTTTTCAAGAGGAGGATATATATAAGTATCAGTTGACTTTTCCTACAAAGAAAAATAATTAACTAATTACAAGGAATCCTAACTAGGTAATTATTCTAATTAGGTAATGTGAATTACACCCAAAAAATCGGGGATCATAGAATCCCTGAATTATGGCTCACGCCAACGCATAGCACTAGAAGTTCTTCCAAACAGTGGAGGAACTAGCTTAGCATTATAGAGAGCGCAACAGTGCTCATGAATCGAACTTATCTCGTGATCTCTTATATATTACACATATGAAGTTTTTAATCAAGATTAGAAGAGTCTACATCAATATCTATACGGGTTGCTCTCTCGTCTTGCGAGGAGAGCCTTTTAGGGTTTTGGGTGCCTACAAGGGTTTTCTTACCGGATCTTCTTGTTTTCTTCATCGTTTTGCCCCCTGACTTCTCTTCCTCTCATCTCTCTGGTGTTGGGTTGGGCGTCGCGACGTACGTGGGATAGGATTCCGTGGTGGTAGTGCCCTAGGACTAGGGGCTGCGCGTTACTTTGGCTTGCAGTGTTTCTCGTTTTGGTTTGGGTAAAACTAGGGTTTGGGCGCCGCTATGGTTCTGGAGGATTTTGAGAGTTCTTTCGAACGACAATTGGATTTGACTGATCGGGAAAGAGTTGGGGTTGTGATTGGCAGTTCTGCAGTGTCCGACAGCTTTGTTGGTTTCCCGTATAGTCTGGTGGCTAAGGTCATCTCGCGTCAAGAGGTTCATCGTGATAATTTTATCAAGACTTTTACTAGTTTGTGGAAAGGTTCTGATGAGGTTTCGATCAAGGAGATAGCTTCTAACCGGTTTTGGGTTCGATTTGTCAGTGATAGGGACTATCAACGGGTCCTTGATATGGAGCCCTGGACGTTTCGTCTTTCCCTGATTTTACTGGCTACTGTGTCTGAGGAGGACTGTATCTATACGGTGCCGCTAACCCATGGTACCTTCTGGGTCCAGATACATGGGGTCCTAGGTTTCTGTATGACTGTTGCTGTTGCCACTACTATTGCATCAATGGTTGGTGAGGTCATCTCCGGTTACTTTTCCGGAAGTTGGGGAGAAACTTGTTGAGTTTCGTTATGAGTATCTACCATAATACTGTTTTGCTTGCGGTTGCTTTGGGTCATGCTACGCAGGAGTGTGTGAAGAAACATGAGGCTTCACGTGGCAAGCTCAATCCCAAGGAGCTTTCCCACTTTACCTCTGCTTTTGAGGGCTTAGAAGGAGTGGTCAATTTGCGGGGCAAACCGATTGGGGCATCGGCTAGACGGCTATCCTTGCAGTTGTATGGTTCGTCACACACTGGTGAAAAAAATATTGGGGATGGGTCTGGTAGAAAGTCCTGGCGTAATTCAGATGAGGCCACAGACACGGCCTCCTCTCTCTATAAGCAGCGACAGCGACGAGAGGTAATACCAAGTAGTCCTGGGTTAGCTAATGTGGCTGGAGGTCGTACGGCAGATGTGTCGACGCATAGCGGTACAGTCAGTATGGAAGATGGAGCTGCGAGTCTGAGCCTTGCTAAGGAAGTTTTCCAGGCGGTTACGCCTACTCCTCCTCCGGCTATGGAAAATGGTATTAGCGATACGAATAAGGAGATCGTTGTTGAGGAGGGTTCTCAGGAGGACATGGCTACTATTCTGTTGGATCCGGTTAGAAGGGTGCAATTACCTGCTGCCTCAGATGGAGAGGAAACAATTGCGTTTATTGCCCAAAATAGTGACCCGTTTAACTTTATGCCCATCATTGAGCGGACTGCAGCGAAGGTGAAGGGTCGTGGTCGAGGGAGGACACGATGGGTGGGGGTTGTTAGTGCTAGCCCTAGTGCGCAGGGAGTCTCTGTGTCTTCTATTAAGAGAAAGCGTTCGACAGATCACCATGATATAGGGGATTGTGAGCAGGCCCAATCTGTTGTCCCTGGGAAACGTCGACTGTGTGTTACTGAACCTACTGAACAGGCGAAGGAGGCCAGCCTTGAGGGGCCTCCCCGGTCTCAATGTTAGTGTTTAGTTGGAAAGTTCGGGGGCTTGGCAACCGACGAACGTTCCGTGACCTGAAGAGTTTTCTTCAGGATAAGAGGCCAGATGTGATTTTCTTAATTGAAACGCGTATGACTGCGGTACAGATGGGAAAGTTACATACAAGGTTAGGTGCTGGTGAGGTGGTATGTGTTCCCCATGTTGGTTTTTCAGGAGGGTTATGTATACTTTGGCGGTCCGGTTTACAGGTTGATCTGCTCTCCTCCTCCCCAGGACATATTGATGTTCGAGTTACGTTTTCCAGTTCGGAGTCTCTTAGGGTGACTGGGTTTTATGGTCACCCTGACCATACCCAGCGCCATCATTCATGGGAATTGCTGCGGCGTTTATGTAGGGTGCATGTCGGCCCTTGGCTCTGCTGTGGTGACTTCAATGAAATAATGGAACATCATGAGAAGAGTGGAGCCCTCTGCGACGTGATACGCTTATGGAGGATTTCAAACAGGCTATTTCAGATTGTGGTCTATTTCAATTCGAGTTTACAGGTTATCAGTTTACGTGGAGCAATAAAAGGAAGGATGCAACTAATGTGCAGGCTCGGTTGGATAGAGGGTTTGGTAATTTAGCACTGCTGCAACGCTGGGGCAACTTCATCTCCAATCATTTAGTTGCCTTCTCCTCTGACCACCATCCGATTCTTATTACATCTGACATTCCTCTTGATGCCATTAATCGACTTCCTAAAGGTCGTCGTTGATTCCAGTTTGAGGAGGCGTGGACTACTGAGGCTGCTTGTAGTGAGGTTGTTCGTCAATCGTGGCAATCTATGGTGGAGCCTATTCATAATATTGCTAACTGTGCAAGCCGCTTAACACGTTGGAGTGCCCAACAGTTTGGCCAGGTATCCAGGAAAGTCAAAGAGTAACGGGTCAGGTTGGGAAATCTTCAGTCAGAACCGTCGTCATCACAGAATTTCCACTCCCGTACATTGGTTGAAACTGAGCTTGACAAGTGTCTTGAACAAGAAGAAATTTATTGGCAGCAGAGATCGCGAGTCAATTGGCTTCGTCATGGGGATCGTAACACGTCCTTTTTCCATAAGCAAGCCACGAGTAGGAAGAAGACAAATGCCCTTGGTGGGATTCTGGATGCTCATAACCAATGGCAGAGTGATTATGATAAAATAGGGGAAGTTTTTGTTAAGTTTTATAACAACCTTTTTAAGTCCACTGCTGGAGTTGCTGATGCAGAGATTTTTACTGCGGTTAAGATGCGAGTGTCTTCCCGCTCTTATCAGAGTTTGCTCCTCCCGTACTCCAGATCTGAAATAGAAATAGCTCTTAAATCTATTGGCCCGACGAAAACTCCGGGTCCAGATGGTATGCCCGCTCTCTTTTATCAACGATATTGGGACATTGTGGGTCAAGACGTCGGTGACTTATGTTTGCAGGTTTTAAATGGTAACGGTGGTGTCAACACTTTTAACCATACGCTAGTGGCTTTGATTCCAAAGGTCCGCTCTCCCACTTGCGTCTCAGAGTTTCGTCCTATCAGCTTATGTAACGTCCTCTATAAAATTATCTCAAAAACTCTTGCCAACAGACTTAAGAAGGTCCTACCTGAGGTTATTTCTGAATTCCAGAGTGCTTTTATCCCAGGCCGTATGATTTTGGATAATGTCCTAGCTGCTTTTGAAACTGTCCATTGTCTAAAGAGAAGGGGAAAAAATGGGAGAAAGAAACTGATTCTGAAATTAGATATGGCCAAGGCTTATGATCGTGTTGAATGGATTTTTCTGGAGAAGATGATGAGTACTATGGGTTTTCCACACCGGTTTATTACTTTAATCATGGGTTGTGTGACTACTGTCTCTTATTCGCTTTTAATTCGGGGTCGACCCTTTGGGCATATTACGCCCACTCGGGGGCTACGGCAAGGAGATCCGATATCACCGTATCTTTTCCTCATTGTGGCTGAGGCTTTTTCCGCTTTACTCCAGCAAGCAGAGAGGGATTCTAGGGTTCAGGGTGTTTCTATTGCCCCGTCCGCTCCGTCCATTAATCATCTTTTTTTTGCCGATGACAGCCTTTTGTTCTGTAATGTGGTGCCTGGTGAGGCTTTAGAGCTGAAGCGTATTTTTGGTGTGTATGAGGAGGCTTCTGGACAGAAGGTCAACTTTAATAAATTTGCTATTTGCTTTAGCCCTTCCACTCCATGGCCGCTGCAAGACGCTATTAGTGAGATCCTGGCTGTGTCTATTGTTCCGTGCCACGAGCGTTACCTAGGCCTTCCTACCATTGTCGGTCGGGACAAGAAGAAATTATTTAGCACTGTTAAAGACCGTGTGTGGAATAAAGTGAATGGTTGGCAAGGAAAGCTCCTGTCCAAGGCTGGAAAAGAAATCCTTATTAAGGCAGTGTGTCAAGCCATCCCATCTTATACTATGAGTGTGTTTCGGCTGCCTGTGGGGCTATGTCGTGATATTGAAGGCATTATCGCCCATTTCTGGTGGGCTAAAAGTGACGGTAAGGGTATTCACTGGAAAAAGTGGAAGTCTCTGTGTCAACATAAATCTGAAGGGGGGCTTGGCTTCAGAGAATTGACAAGTTTTAATCAAGCATTGCTTTGTAAACAAGGATGGCGTTTGTTGGAATTCCCAGGTTCGCTAATTGCGCGTATGTTAAAGGCTCGCTATTTCCCACATTCTGATTTTCTGGAGGCCTCGGGTGGGTCGTTACCGTCGTTTACTTGGCAATCATTACTGTGGGGAAGGGACTTGCTCTGGCTGGGCCTCAGATGGCGTATTGGTGATGGACGATTGGTTAATATTTACGGGGATCCTTGGGTGCCTCATGACAGAAGTTTTGCAGTTCAATCTGTACCCACTTTTCCTACTAACTCCTGAGTTTGTGCCCTTATCACCGCGATTGGTCGGTGGGATGTTGATAAGATTTTTGATAACTTCTCGTTTCCGGAAGCTGAAACAATTCTTTCTATCCCCTTAATGGGTGATACTCTGGACCGGAGAATCTGGCATTTTGCTAAAAATGGGAGATATTCTGTTAAAAGTGGGTACTGGGCAGCTTTGGAGTATAAGCGGTTGGAGGAGCTGTCGGTTGGGAGTCTTGCTGGTCCCTCTTCTCCTTCCTTGAAACTTTGGAAGCATTTATGGAAGCTCAAGGTACCGCAGAAAATCCTTCATTTGTTATGGCGTTTGGCTCACAATCTCCACCCCTCCAAGGAGGTGCTGTCCCGGCGTCGTGTTACATAGGAGATCTCCTGTTTTCGTTGTGCTGCTGTGAGTGAATCTACGCTGCATGCCTTAGTGGGCTGTGATGTTTGTATGCAGGTGTGGGAGGCGTTAGATTTTCCTAGTGAGTTCCTCCTTCTCAATTTGAATGATGCTGGTTTTTGGGTGGATGCTGCATGGGATCTAATTCCTCCTATTAAGCAGTCCTTCTTTGCATTTACGGTGTGGGTGCTGTGGAATGAGAGGAATGGGGTGCTGTTTGGTTCCCAACCCACCCCTCCCGGAAATTTGGTTCAACGTGCGAAGGACTATGATGATGAGTTTACACGTTCTCTTGTTGCCAATCATAGAAGTTTATCCTCGCCAATTCATGATGTTAAGTGGCATCCGCCTACTTATGGTTTTTTCAAGCTGAATGTGGATGGGGCTGCTGATTTAGCGAAGGGAGACAGGGGAGCTGGTGTAATTGTTCGTGACTCTCAAGGAAATCTGGTAGGGGCTCTGGCAATGCATGCTCCGAGCAGGATCTCTGTTCTTGCTACTGAGTTGTACGCTCTTAAGACTGGCATATCCTTTGCGCTGGATGCGTCTTTGGTGCCTCTTGTGATTGAATCAGACTCTCCATTGGCGGTTAATATGGTTAATTGTGATGAGGAATGTCTTGCGGCTGAGGGTGGTTTGGTGGACGGAGTGCGTCGCCTTCTTACTAATCATGTGATAGTCTCTGTTTCACATATCTCTCACCATGCAAACAAGGCTACTCATCGCATTGCTCGCTTCAGTCTCCGGGATCAAAGTCTGTCGTGCTGGTTGGATGAGGGCCCTCTGTGGCTCATGGATGCCGTGTATGACGATAAGTCTGAGACTAGTGTTTCTGGTTAAGTTTTCAGTTGTAAGTTGGCGTGTGTGGCACTCTTTTTCCTCCTCTAGAGTTTTGTCCCATTGGGTTTTCTTTAGGAAGGTTTTAACGAGGCCACTTCTATCCATGCCGGAAGTCTTTGTATTGACATTTGTTTGATTAATGAAAGTCTTTTCCTCAAAAAAAAAAAAAGAAGAGTCTACATCAGACTAAACAAGCAGGGACGCTTCTAAATTAACTCTGAGGGACCTTCCATCCAAATTAATTGATGATGATTTCAGGATTTCATAATTAATTAAAAAAATTAAAATCACATAAATATAAAAATAAAATAACAATTTTTTTAAAAGAGTAAACAATAATTAAAAATTAAAGGAAACTATTTTAGGAACTTGTACCTAATTTTAAAATTGAAAAAATCGAATCTCACCACCAACATGGCGTTTTTTGGCTGACATGGACTTAAAAAGTAATAATTTTTTTTCTCTATTGTTTAAATTAATTAAAATTTTCAAAATCAAATAAATACAAAAATAAATAACAATAAAATTGATAGATTTTGACGGTACCATCTTGATACAAAAAAAAAAAAAAAAAAAAAGAGTTGAAGGACGGTTCAAATGAAAATTTTAATTGGTGAACAAAAATGATACTAGAACAATAATTGGGGGACCATTTCAGTCATTAACTCTTTTTTAAATAATATTTTACTTTTTTGCCCCTCAATTTAACGGAATATTTGACAGACTTTGACTGTAGGACCGTTTTGATACCAAATGAAGAGTTGAAGGACCATTGAAATGAAAATTTTAGTTGGTGGACCAAAAAGATACTAGAGCAATAATTGGGGGACCATTGGGATCAATAACCCATAGTCAACTACACTAATTAGAAACTAAATTTCCTAATTGCAGCTCATGTCCTCTACTTATTTAGTCTAGCAACATTAGTTTGGAATTAAAGCTTCATTTATAAAATAATTAACTGGGCACCACTACATTAGCGGTGATTAGACCTGTAACCATTTTCCTGGATGAGTCCAAGAATCTCCAAATTCCTCTCCATCTGTGTCGTCTTCCAAGCAAACATAAATATCTTTGGTCGCCGTCGAAGACATGTATCTTTGCACATTTAGTCATCTCTTGTGTGCCGTGTGGAATGTACGTACTCAAGATGTTGAAAATTCACACACACAACAACCAAGGTGGTTGGTGTGAGTGGTTCGGCACTCTCATTCCTTAAGAGAGGTCAGGGGTTCGATCCCTGCTCTTGTATGGAGTCACCACTTTGGCCAGCACTTTACCCCTTACGGGCCGACCCGGTGTGAGCGGGGATTAGTCTGGGTTGTGGTTAAGGCTTAAAGGTGCCATCCATAGTTAGGACCCATCCAGGACCACCTCGTGGTTCATACCAAAAAAAAGCTGAAAAAAGCTGAAAATAAGGAAAGTAAGATAATAATGCTATTTTTAATTAACTTTCCCTACAAAAACCAAATATAAGAGGCGCTCAAATATAGGAAAGAATGCACTTATTAGTTAGGAACCAAAATCCTAACTAAATATGGACTCACCAACAGTTACTACTAGGTCAAGCTTAATAAATGGTCAAGCTCAATAAGAGGGATTCATTTTGGTGAGGGTGGAAAAGAATCGCATTGTTTGGAATTTCGAAAAGTGGTTCAATGATCCGAACTATCTAATTTGAGATCCGACTTATTATTTTACTTGTAATATAGAATTAATCAATAGACTTGGGACATTTTCTAATAAATAGTTCATTGTATAATTTTTTTTAAAAATGGTTTATGTACATAAGTAAGACCTTCATGACAAATTTATTTGAGGCACAATCTTGTAGGGCCCACCCCGCATTTCAATTATCTGAATTGTCTATTTGTTTCAATTCCAACATTCATTTCTTTCGTTGATTTTTCTTTCTTGGGAAGTTGGTTCCTCGTTTTATTTTATATGAAGGAATTCCGTTCTCATTAAGGTGATCAAATTAAACTTGATGATCATATGGTTTTAATGTCGATCGTGATGTTTCTGGCTTTTTGATATAGAAAACGGATCCTGATCTTTGTGTGTGTTTTGAAACTAGGAAAAGGGGGTTTTCTCATCCTTGAAAACCACTCAGATGGAGGCCGGTATTGACTTGTCTCGAGTTATCAAGTGATTCAAATTGAATCAACATTTATGTGTTGACCAAATGCTTGCCCATTTTCTCAAACTCCTATAAAGGATGAGCTTGGAGCACAAATCGTACATAAGATTTAAAGCTAAAAAGAGTAGGCAAATCGAAAGAGAAAAACAGTAATTTAAATATGTGTGAGAGTGCATGAGACAAACCCAGGTAGCTTAACAGTGATGACAAACCAGAAGCACCTTCTATCTTTCTTCTTCATTCTTTCGTTGGCCGGGCTTGGGAGTATCCAGCTTTCAATGGCAAGGGAGGTGATACAAATACCTGTCGGGTAGTTCTTGACTTGAATTCCTCGGTTGGAGCGATTGCAGAGAGCTGTATGACCATGGCACTCTCAGATTTTTATGCTAAGCATGCTCATTATCGAACAAGGCTTGATCTTCGCACCCGGGATTCAGCGGATGATATTGTTACTGTAGCATCTGAAGGTGGATTAGACAAAGTCAAACAATATGGGTAGAATATTTTCAGATATATTTCATTCTCCGAAAGGAGGTTACAAACCGTAGTAGGGTTTAATTAGGAAATAAGTGGAATCCTAATTACATTATATCTATACAAAAGGAAAAATAAATAAAACCCAAATAGAATAGGATATATTCTACTCGCCAACAGACACTACCTTCTTTCCAGCTATATATTTTTTGGCCACACACACATACACTCAGCCTTTTGATCTTAGCTAATTAATTTAATTCATTCACCATTTGTCTGTTGAATTGATCATGCAGCCTGGTACATGATGAAGAAAGAAAAAGTGCATGCCATCATTGGACCTCAAAGATCAGCAGAAGCAAAGTTTGTGATGGAGCTTGGCAGAAAGGCTAAGGTTCCCATCATTTCATTCTCTGCCACCAGTCCCTCTCTTTCTCCATCTCGTAGCCCATTTTTTGTCCGGACATCCTTTGATGACTCTGCTCAAGTAAAAGCCATAGCTGCCATCATTGAAGCTTATAGCTGGTTCGAAGTTGTTCTCGTCTATGAAAACACCGATTATGGCAATGGTTTGATTCGGTATCTGGTGGACGCTATCCAGGAGGTTGGTGCTCGAGTACCTTACAGAAGTGTCATTCCTCCATCTTCTAATGATGCTGAAATTCTAAGGGAGCTTGACAGGTTAAACTCAAAGTCAACAAGAATATTTCTGGTGCATATGACTGCCTCCCTCGGGTCCAAATTCTTTATACTAGCAAATAAGGTAGGTATGATGAGTGAAGGGTATGCATGGATTGTCACCGAAGGGTTATCAACTTTTTTAGATCCTGTGAATTCGACAACCATGGATTCAATGGAAGGTGTGTTGGGAGTAAGGCCATATATCCCAATGACAAAAGATCTTGAAGACTTTCAGTCAAGATGGAAACAACCAAACAAGATGACTGCAGGCCTAAACCTCTTTGGATTATGGGCATATGATACAGTTTGAGCACTGGCAATGGCGGTGGAGAAAGTGGGCACAACAAGTTCTAGGTCTATGAAACAAAACACAAGCTTGGAAACCAGGAACGTGGGTAAAAATCTTCTTGAAACAATCCCAAGTTCAAAATTTCAAAGCCTAAGTGGGAATTTCCAGTTGGTCAAGGGACAGTTAGAACCTTCAACCTTTGAGATATTCAATGTGATTGGCAATAAAGAAAGGATTATTGGATATTGGATTGACCCAGAAAAAGGGCTGTCAAGGCAGCTCAAGTATGACAATAGTGAAGCAGAAAAATCTGATGTAAAGAGAAGACTCAAGCAACCAATTTGGCCAGGGGACACTACGTACGGACCAACCTGCAACAAAGAAACTGAGGATTGGAGTTCCAAATACAGAAGGTTTTAATGAATTCCTAAAAGTGGAAAACAAAAATATATAGGGATTTGCAGCTGATGTTTTCTTTGCTGCACTGGCTAACCTACCATTTCCGCTTCCCCATGACTTCTTTTGCTTCAATGGGACATATGATGATCTTCTTTACGGAATCAAAGCTGGGGTAAGTTTTATTTTACAGGTTAAATTAATGGTCATCCTCTCTTTCTCTCTATCTCCTTCTCTAATGTACTTTTACATTGGTGATTTAAAATGCAGAAGTATGATGCTGTGGTGGCAGACACAACAATTATAGCAAACCGCTCATTGTATGTAGATTTTACATTGCCCTATTCAGAATCAGGAGTGTCAATGGTAGTTTTGGTGGAAAATAATGAAAGAGACAATATTTGGATTTTTTTGAAGCCGTTAAGTTTGGATCTTTGGCTGACAATTGGGGCAGCCTTCATATTAACAGGTTTTGTGATATGGGTTCCTGAACACCGGGTAAACTCCGAGTTTAGAGGTCCACCACAACAACAACTTGGCATGATATTCTGGTTCTCCTTTTCAACTCTTGTCTTTGCTCATAGTAAGTTCTCTTCTCCCTATACCAAAGCATTTGTTTTCTTCAAAATTCTCAATAAAGCATGTACTAATGCTTCTGTAATGCTATAGGGGAGAAAGTGGTGAACAATTGGTCAAGATTGGTGCTCATCATTTGCGTTTTTGTGGTTCTTATCCTGACACAGAGTTACACTGCAAATTTAGCCTCAATGTTAACAGTGCAGAGATTGCAGCCTGTATTTACTGATATAAGAGAGATCAAAAGGAATGGTTATAATATAGGATGTCAAAAGAATTCATTTGTTGAAGGGTTTCTAAGGGAAAATTTAAGGTTTGAAGAGTCCAAGTTGAAAGCTTATGTAACCATTGAGGATTATAACCATGCACTATCCAAAGGAACCAACAATGGTGGAGTTGCTGCAATTTTCGATGAAATCCCTTACCTTAAACTGTTCATTGCAAGGAATTGTTCCAAGTACACCATGGTTGGACCAACCTACAAAACTGACGGATTCGGCTTTGTGAGTTCTCTGTCTTAATTTTCTTTGATTGTATTGTTATCCATAAAAACCAGAGTGTACAATGCTGCAACAATGCTTCCATTTCCTATATCCACGTGCTAAGTTGTTTTTTTGCCTTCTAATACATCAGGCCTTCCCAAGAGGGTCTCCTCTAGTCTCCTCCATGTCAAGGGCAATCTTGAATGTCACTCAAGATAAATCTAAGATGGATTCAATTGGAGAGAAGTACTTTGGAAACCAAACCATCTGTGATGATCAAAGTGCCAAAATTTCTTCAGATGGTTGAAGCCTTCACGTGTACAGCTTCAGGGGACTCTTCATCATCGCAGGTGTAGTCTCCATGTTTTCACTTTTGATGTACATGTACCGTTTCCTTTGCTCACAATGGCCTACTTTGAGGACCACGATTCATTCTGAGAACTCATTTCGGTTGAAAATGGTTGAATTGGCAAAGCATTTTGACAAGAAAGATCTCACTTCGCATCCTTTTACGCGAAGAACATCAGAGTACATGCTATGGATACTCCTGATGAGACAGCTATATAGGTTTACATGATGCAAATGATATGCAGAACAACTCAGCAGTGGAGAACAATACTGATGTGAATGAAAATGATCAAATGATGGAAATCTCTCATCAGGGCATACTGATTCATCTATCCATGTACCTAACTTGTCATCATAGGCTTCCTATATTTCCATTTTCAACCTATAAGTCACAGTAAAACTATATGTGTAAACGTCATGATATATTGTTGTTCATTCATATATCTCACATCATTACTTTAATATTTATGTACAGAAATCTAATAAATACCCACAAGAATGTAATTTTTGGCTTCTAATGAAATTTTTCCCAAAACAATTAGAATTATCTCCAAATGAAATGCTGAAAGATCCACAATCAGCTGAGCCTCGATTGTTCGTCCCTCCTGAAGGTTTCTAGGTAATGTCGAAAAAAAAAAAATACCCTTCTCAATCAGTACAACTATTTAGTCTAGCAAACACAGATATCTTTGGCCGCCGTCGAAGACATGTATCTTCGCACATTTAGTCATCTTGTGTGCCGTGTGGAATGTACGTACTCAAGATGTTGAAAATTCACACACACAACAAAAACGTGAGAAATATCACACCAAGGCATATGCATATTTGCATATTTGTTGGGAAAAAAGAAAAAGAAAAGAAGCAGATTAGCGTAGTAATTTAAGGATGATAAACTATCTGTTACAAATAAATTAGGTTCAAAGTGAGGCCTTTTAAATAAATGGGACTATACACTATACATCCTATACCAACATAGCCATGATTCATATAAACTAGTTTACTTATGTGCAATTAAATACGTAAAACTTTGAGAAAATGCTAAACCAGAAAATTATACTCCAATAATGTACTGATAAAGTCTCTAATGAAAGTTGCAATTGGTTGAAGTCGTACACATCATGACGGTAATGGTGTTGATATTTATAGATGAACTCATTTCACTTTGTTTTCTGTAAGGGTTCTTATTAGGGGTGGGCTCGGTTTGGGTTGGTTTAGTTTTCGGCTCAACCCGAACACTGAACCATAAGCTTCGGTTTGGCTATTTTAAAAACCGAAACCAAACCATAATTGATGAAAACCGACCACTTCGGTTAACCGGACTTAATGGGTTGGTTTGATTCGGTTTGGATTTTTTGGCTTTCTTAGAGAGAGAGAGAGAGAGAGAGAGAGAGAAGAAATAAAAGCAATGTAGAGAGGGAGAGATGAAGAAGAGAAGAAGAAGAAGAAGAGGTGAAAAAGAAGAGAGAGAGAGAGAGAGAGAGAAGAAGGAGGAGGAAAAAAAGAAGAGGGAAACTATGTATTATATATATATATATATATATATATATTTCTTATAATATTTTTTTAATACCATCAGTTTGGTTTGGTTAATCCGTGGTTTTGAATATTACAAACCGTACATTGAACCATATATTTCGGTTTGGTTTGAATTCAAACCGATGACCAAAAAAAGATTGAAAAAAAAATCAAACCAACCCAAATCATCGGTTTGGTTTGACCGGGTTACTGGTTTGAATGCTCAGCCCTAGTTCTTATGGTGTAATTGACAAGACCCGCCCCAAATTCCTCGAAACTCGAGACGAATCCTGTGAAAATTTTTCGACATCACACCAATGCGGAGCCCACTTACTAAAAATTTAGCCTCTTTTCCAAATTAAGGGAAAAGAGCACAAGACTTTCTGCCGAAATTTCGGCAGAGTCTCCCCTGTAAATTGAACATTTCCCAAAAATTTCAACCTGCATAAAACACATTTTAAAACACCAACTGGCAGCATGCACAAGTTAACAACATGCAATCACATAATAGGCCTCCGGCCTTCAGATAATTTAAAACCAAACCATTCATGATCTCAAACAATTATACGATTACTCCCAAAAATCATTAAACCGGATTCGAATCCATTAACCACATCCAAAATCCGATCACTCAATCAGAATCGATCAAACCTTTTAAACGCAATAAAATTTCCGCAGCTGCACCTGGTGAGACCCCAGGCTGCCTACGTACCCTTGGACAAGGGATCAAGCCACACGTATTTCTCATCATCAATGGTCACAACTCCGACTCCGACAAAACACAATAAACACATTCTCAATAACTTTCTTTAAATCAGTTCAACCCCGCAACCATACCCTATCCAAGGCGTATGTGCCAAACAACACTTCCCAAATCCAGGGCTTATACTTTCATACATATACAGGGTCCTCACAAAGGACAATCTCACGAATCTCAATCCCTAAATCAAAACCACATATACCAATGTGTAACATATGTGCCTATAAATGAGTATATATATGTATATATAATGACATACACCTCTCATCATCATCATGTACCAGGGGAAAACAATCCAACCGGGGATCGTTTGACTAGTCCACATGTAACAGCCCTCCCTCAAAACGACCATGTGGCTAGGGACGAGCCGTCCAACTGGGGGACTAACTCTCAGCCATCACGTACGGACGAAGAATCAAGACCCGTACGTCTGTAAACAGTCCTACGCGCGCAGACTACCCAATTAAGGGTCTACAGCAACATCCCGTCAAGGATGCCCCGGGTTCCGTCATATTCATGTATCAGTATCCAAGGGGAGGTACATGTGATGTTGCACATCATGTACTGGGGAAGACAATCCAACCGGGGATTGTCTGACTAGTCCACATTTAACAGCCCTCAAACGACATGTGGCTAGGGACAAGCCGTCCAACTGAGGGACTAACTCTCAGCCAGCACGTACGAACGAAGAATCAAGACCCGTACGTCTGTAAACAGTCCTACGCGCGCAGACTACCCAATCAAGGGTCTACAGCAACATCCCGTCAAGGATGCCCAAGGTTCCGTCATATGCAGACCATATCCACAATTTCCATATATCATCATCCACGGGGGGAGGTACGTATGATGGTGGAGTTCGTAATCCTTATATAAATATTATAAAGTAATATTCCCTTCCTTAATCTAATTTTTCCCAAGACATCGTATTAAGAAGACATCTGAAGGGCCTGGACAAACTCCGACGGGCCTGGGCAAAATAAATCTCCAAAATAAATCTCCGAAGGGCTTAGGCAAACTCCGACGGGCCTGGGCAAAATAAATCTCCAAAGTAAATCTCCGAAGGGCCTGGGCAAACTCCAACAGGCCTGGGTAAAATAAATCTCCAAAATAAATCTCCGAAGGGCCTGGGCAAACTCCGACGGGCCTGGGCAAAATAAATCTCCAAAGTAAATCTCCGAAGTGGGCAAAATAAATCTCCAAAGTAAATCTCCGAAGGGCCTGGGCAAACTCCGACGAGCCTGGGCAAAATAAATGTCCGAAGGGCCTGGACAAACTCCGACGGGCCTGGGCAAAATAAATCTCCGAAGGGCCTGGGCAAACTCCGACGGGCCTGGGCAAAATAAACTCTCAAACATAACACCCATAACCGGGGAGGTACCTAAGGTAGTGCTAATAGCATTCAAATTAACATTCTAAGTACCCCACACAAAATCAACAAGGATAGTACTTTCTCAAATATTATCTAAAACCTCAAGAAACTCGAATATTAACAATAATAGGATTACTCACAGATTAACAATCTACTTATAAATATAAATATAAATCTCATAACAAACCATTAAAATAATATGCATATACTTTCCATCATAAAATCCTAAAAATAATCTCTTAGACCCACATACTCAACATAAATCAAATGACGGTCAAGACCCGTCCGAATGGTCGTTCTAGTACTCTTCGAAGAGTAAACTACCTCGGAAGACTTACGTTCAACCGAGGGTCAAACCTTTTCAATTTGGTCAACCGGGCCCGCGGGGCCCACGACCTCCATTTTATGATCCGAAAGTTCCTATGGGTTCCACAAGGTCTAGGATACACGTCCTGTAAGTTTGGTCCGGATTGGACGGTTAGATCGCTCGCGATCGCACGATCGGACGGTTATCGTAAAACACAAACTTCAACTATTTAAATCAGAACATCCGGGGCTCCGATTCCCGATCCGCAAATTCCTACACGATCCTAGGAATACCTAGATCAATAATATTAAATTGGAAGCGATCCAACGGTTCTAACCTATCGAACCCGGAAATCACACAATATGTAAAATCTGTTCGGGGTTCAAACGTTATCCGAATTGAGATCCGCGAATTCCTACGCGCTCGTGAGAACCAGTAGATCGCATTTGGACAAAATGCCCCTCTGATACAGTGCCTATGCGCCACCATACGCGCTGGCAGCGCGTGGGTGTCCAAAGCAATATCGCATCGCCGGCAAATCTCAAAATCTCGGGCCAAGACTCCTATCCTAAGTAATACACCTAATTTGGAGTCACTTTTGTTCTCAGACATACCCCAAAACGTCGACGGAAGTGGCTGAAAATGGAGGTCGGAACCGGCAGATTTTTCAATTGCTTATTTAACCAGTTAAATGCAGAAATTTCTCAAACCTAACACAACCAGCAGCTAGTACGTCTCGAGAGGTTGAGAAAGCATACCTGGATCGACGGAAATGGTGGCCGGAGGCGTCCGAACAAGCTCCGTGAATTTTGGGTTAAAACCGGTCGGATTTTTGCATTTTCCGGCGATCACAGGTGGTTCCAAGTGTTGGCCGGATGCGGCGGTGGTGGCCCAAAAACCCTGGCGGTGAACAGTAACAGAGGGGGGGGGGGAGGCTGGTTTTTGTGCGCAGGGGGAGAAGAGGAAGGAGAAGAAAAAAAATAAAAAGAAAAATAGTTATACCTCAAACTAAACATAGGATTGAATAACTGTGATTGATATTATATTTCTCCAATAGGAGGATATATATACAAGTACACGTTGACTTTTCCTACAAGGAAAAGTAATTAGCTAATTACAAAGAATCTTAACTAAGTAATTATTCTAATTAGGAAAGAATCCTTCTTTGACTTGGAAACACGTCAGCCAAATTACACGCACGTTTTGGGGTCTTTTCACTTCCTAGAAACTTCTGACAAAATATGAGAAATTTAGCTTGATCTCCAAGCTTTCCAAGCATCTATAACACGCCACTAGGAAAAATCCTAAAACTTTTCAAATCTTCAATCTTCCACAACAGTTCAATTCTGATGGGATTTCAACTTAGGCTATCTTGATTTGCAAGTCTGGAGCATTTGGCTTGGAAGAAAATTATGAAACTTTGATACAATAATCTTCAATGTCTTAACTTTCTTCTCCAATTGGCCTTGCGTTAAAATTCATTCAAAAAGTCAATTTTCAGTCAAACCCCTTCCAAGAGCGCATAATAGCTGAAAATAAGGAAAATAAGGTAATAATGCTATTTTTAATTAACTTTCCCTATAAAAATCAAATATAAGAGGCACTCCAATATAGGAAAGAATGCACTATAATTAGTAAGGAACCAAAATCCTAACTAAATATGGACTCGCCAACAGTTACTACTAGGTCAAGCTTAATAAATGGTCAAGCTCAATAAGAGGGATTCATTTTGGTGAGGGTGGAAAAGAATCGCATTGTTTGGAATTTCAAAAAGTGGTTCAATGATCCGAACTATCTAATTTGAGATCCGAGTTATTATTTTACTTGTAATATAGAATTAATCAACAGACTTGGGACATTTTCTAATAAATAGTTCATTGTATAAAAAATTTTTAAAAAATGGTTTATGTACGTAAGTAAGACCTTCAGGACAAGTTTATTTGAGGCACAACTTTGTAGGGCCCACCTCGCATTTCAATTATCCGAATTGTCTATTTTTTTCAATTCCAACATTCATTTCTTTCGTTGATTTTTCTTTCTTGGGAAGTTGGTTCCTCATTTTATTTTATATGAAGGAATTCTGTTCTCATTAGGGTGATCAAATTAAACTTGATGATCATATGGTTTTAATGTCGATCGTGATGTTTCGGGCTTTTTGATATAGAAAACAGATCCTGATCTTTGTGTGTGTTTTGAAATTAGGAAAAGGGGGTTTACTCATCTCATCGGGTGGTGCTAGAGGCACCAACTTTGGGCACCACCTTGGGCACCAACTCTCTAATAGAGGTGGAGCCCGCCAATACAACGGGTCCAATGCTCTATTAGAGAGTTGGTGCCCAAAGTTGGTGCCTCTAGCATTTTCCTATCTGATCCTTGAAAACTACTCAGATGGAGACCGGTATTGACTTGTCTCGAATTATCAAGTGATTCAAATTGAATCAACATTTATGTGTTGACCAAATGCTTGCCCATTTTCTCAAACTCCTATTAAGGATGAGCTTGGAACACAAATCGTACATAAGATTTAAAGCTAAAAAGAGTAGGCAAATCGAAAGAGAAAAACAGTAATTTAAATATGTGTGAGAGTGCATGAGACAAACCCAGGTAGCTTAACAATGATGACAAGAAGCACCTTCTATCTTTCTTCTTCATTCTTTCGTTGGCCGGGCTTGGGAGTATCTGTTGGAGCGATTATAGGGTTATTCCTATTAATTACAAATACTTGTCCTCTACTTATTTAGTCTAGCAACATTAGTTTGGAATTTTATAAAATAATTAACTGGGCACCACTACAGCAGTGGTGATTAGACCTGGTAACCATTTTCCTGAATGAGTCAAAAAAAGAACCTCCAAATTCCAAGCATGCAGGCATGCAATGCAAGGCCAGAATTTGTTAATGAAGAAGATATTTTCATTTGTGTCGTCTTCCAAGCAAATACAGATATCTTTTGCCACCGTTGAAGACATGTATATTTGCATATTTAGTCATCTTGTTGTGAAGTGTCAAGTGCATTCAAAAAATATTGTGACATTTCATTTCTTACATAATTTTCAAATCAATTGTTTTTTATATATCGCAACGGATGATTCCACCATTTATAGTCGAAAAGAATAGTCACAATAGGTTTTTCAAACTAGAAGAGATCCCTTCTTTTTAAAAAAAATATATATATATATTTCTAACTCTGAATTTTCTTGTTCTTGATTCCCATCCAGATAATAAGTTTCATAAACATGTCTATTTTTATAAGGTGTCTCTTTAAAGTGGAATTGATCCTTTGTTTTTTCCTATAACCATTAAGCCGTGTAAGTGCATCCAAATAACCAGTAAGCCATGTGCCGTGTGGAACGTACAATCTTGAAGAGCAAATTTATTTGAGGAACAATCTTGAACAGCCCACCCCACATTGCAATTATCCAAAAACTGTCTATTTCTTTCAATTCCAACATTCATTTCTTTCGTTGATTTTTTCTTTCTTGGGAAGTTGGTTTCTCGTTTTATTTTAGATGAATGAATTCCGATCTCATTAATGTGATCAAATTAAACTTGATGATGATGGTTTTAATGTGGATCGTGATGTTTCTGACTTTTTGATATATGAAACAGATCGGGATCTTGTGTGTGTTTTGAAACTAGGAAAATGGTGTTTTGTCATCCATGAAAAGTACTCAGAAGGATGCAAATTGATTTGTCTCGAGTTATCATGCGATGCAAATTTAATCAACATTTATGAGTGTTGACCGGATCACATAATTACTTTATTATTTATGTACGGAAATCTAATAAATACCCACAAGAATGCAATTTTTGGCTTCTAATGAATGGCATGTTTACTAATCCGGAATTGAATTAGGGGGAATTGAATTGAGGATGAATTGAATTGAGGAGGAGTTGGATTGAGGAGAATTAGATTCCAGATTCCTAATGAAGTTGTTTACTAAACCATATGGATTGAGGGGAGTTAGATTCCGAATTCCTATTGAAGTTGTTTACTAAACCATATGGAATTGGGGTAAAAGTGGTACTAATTACTAAAATGTCCTCATTTTTTGGTTAAAGTAGATGGCGTATTTGGAATTTTGAAAATTATGTGAGGATATAAAGGGTAAAAAAGATGAATTCCTAATGGGTGAATTCTCCAGGAATTAGAATACCACCTCCCATTCAGTAATTGAATTCCACCAAAATCAGGAATTCAATTCCTAATTTTGTGTGGGGCCCGCTTACTTTTTCAATTCCTTATGTGAAGTAAACGCAGGAATTCTCCATAGGCGGAATTCAATTCCTGATGAGAATTCCAATTCCTGATTAGTAAACATGCCAGAAATGTTTCCTAAAATAATTGGAATTATCTCCAAATGAAATGCTGAAATATCCACAATCAGCTGAGCCTCCATTGTTCGTCCCTCCTGAAGGTTTCTAGGTAATGTCGAAATGAAAAAAAATATACCCTTCTCAATCAGTACAAGTCTTTAGTCATATTAATCGAGATAGCTCTAGCTGAATAACCACTCCAACGAACTTGGTTGTGAATTAATAGCCTAACTAGAGCCCACGTGGTTGTCAGTTAATAGCCTAGAAGCTTCTTAATTCAATTCATAATACATATATATTTATATATCTTCATTTTGTTTTCTAAGGAAGTCAGCAAAGGCAAAAGTTTCGTTGTTATTGGGCATCGCAGAGCGATTTGTTTATGTGGTATATATTTTGGTAATATGATTTCTAGTTTGTGTTTGATGATTTGATTTAAGAATTTGATGTTGGTTTAGAGACGACTTAGGATTATAGGGTTATACAGTGTTACACGAGTCGATTATAGGGTATATGACGGATTGTGATGTTTCTGGCTTTTTGACAAATAAAAGAGATTGTGATATTGTCTGTACAGTTTCAAGGAAAGGGATGTTTTGTCTTCCTTGAAAAGCATGGTCCATATTTATAGGTGGCCGGTATTGACTTGTCTCGAGTTATCAAGTGATGCAAATTGAATCAATATTTATGAGTATGTCAGTTTATGCTAATAACTCTTCTACAAGAAGCAGTTTATTGTTTAATTGTCACATGATTGATGTGTAAATGAAGTTGGGGGATTTGCATTTGAGTTTTTTAATCATTTTCTTGTTGCTCGGTCCCATACCTCTCAAGTCTTCCATTGAGGATCCCACTTACACAGAGAGAGAGAGAGAGAGAGAGAGAGAGAGAGAGAGAGAGAGAGAAGAGAACCCTCAAATTTAGTTGAGGGACAATCTTGTGTAGCCATCCTATAATGTATTTCGATGATATGAACCGTCTATCTTTTAGGTACCCCTTCAAAAATATCTCTACAAAAAATCACTTGAATCCGAAACCATTTGACTACTCGATTAATGGTTGTTATTCTAGTATTTTCTTAAAGCACCGAGTTTGTCAATTTTGTTGGTCACAACTAGATGTCTTAATTATTTCCAATTTGTCTAATTTTTTGCAAAGATGATATATGAATGAAAACTTGAAAAATAGACTATTTAGATTCTTTCAACAACAACAACAACAACAACAAAAAAGACTATTTAGATTATCTTTTGCTTCATGGAAGTTTAGCTAACAACACAGTGAATGTTTAGTTTTCTTTCTTTTCTCAATCTGTTTTGTTAGTTTTATTTACTTTTTTATATTCTAAGTGGCTTTTGAATGTTTAGGGGAAGAGGATTGAGGTAACCTTATTTTAGGAGTTCTCTTGAAAATTTAAACTGCAACCATACTTCCTAGTTTAGGGAGAGTCATATAAATGCTTTAATTCTTTTTGAGTCTAGTTCTTGGCTAATTTTTTTGGCAATTTAGTTCTTGATTTTACAATAATAAAAAAGTCAACGTTAAATCAATATTTTAAATATTTTAAAATAAAACAACATTAAATATAGGGAGCCACTAGCTCTAGCAGTTTTCTCTTTTCTCGTAAATTGAAAAAACTTAACTCTAGCTATACTCCCTATCCATCTTTCCAAAATAGAGAGTCACTAGAGGTCTAAAGATGTGGTTTAGGGAGTCCATTGTAGATGCTTTATTCAACTACAACATGTGTAGCTGCTTTGGCGCCTTTAAAGAATTAACTTATTTTGATTTTTAGTTGACATAAATTCTTATTATTTGCAATATTGGAAACTTGAACTTTGAAGTTAGATTTCAAGACAAAAAATATGCTAAAAATCTAAGTTTTATCATTCTTTGTGCATTAGTAAAATTATTAAAGTTCAGTCTTTCATGCTTGAATATGACTAATCATATTTTTGGTGTTTAATTGTTAATTGCATCTGTCATTATGTGTTGATTGCTGAGATTTGTATTGTTATTGCTTGTGGTTATTAAAAAAATTAGAAAATGTTTCCTAAAAACAACTCTCTAGATAAATACTTTCTTTAAAAAAAACTAATAATGTGCCTTTCTGGAAGCAGTTTATACTTTCTCCTCGGGCTTTATAAAACGGACAATCGGCCCTGGTCATAATTACAAACGTAAAGCTAAAAGAAAAGAACAAAGTACTTGGAATCTGTGAGAGTGCATGAAACAAACCCAGGGGGCTTAACAATAATGGAAAACCAGAAGCACCTTGGGCCTTTCCTCTTCATTCTTTCGTTGGCCATGCTTGGGAATATCCCGCTTTTAATGGCGAAGGAAGTGATACAAATACCAGTAGGAGTAGTTCTTGATTTGAATTCCTCAGTGGGAGCAATTGCAAACAGCTGCATGACCACTGCAATCTTAGATTTTTATAATAAGCACGATCATTATCAAACAAAGCTTCATCTTCATACCCGGGATTCAGCAGATGATATTGTTACTGCAGCATCTGAAGGTTGGCCAAACACTACCTGTGTTCTTAGCTATCTATTTTTGGCCACACACACACACGCGCAGCCTTTTGATCTTAGCTAATTAATTGAATATTTATTCACCAATTATATGTTGAATTAATGCAGCATGGCACATGATAAAGAAAGAAAACGTGCAAGCCATCATTGGACCTCAAAGGTCAGACGAAGCAAAGTTTGTGATAGAGCTTGGCAGAAGGACTAAGGTTCCCATCATTTCCTTCTCTGCCACCAGTCCCTCGCTTTCTCCATCTCATAGCCCATTTTTTATCCGGACAGCCTTTGATGACTCTGCTCAAGTAAAAGCCATAGCTGCCATAATTGAAGCTTATGGCTGGCTGGAAGTTGTTCTCGTCTATGAAGACACCGATTATGGCAATGGTTTAATTCCGTATCTGGTAGACGCTTTCCAGGATGTTGGTGCTCGAGTTCCGAACAGAAGTGCCATTTCTCTATTTTCTAGTGATGCTGAAATTCTGAAGGAACTTGGAAACTTGAAATCAAATATTTCAACAAGAATATTTCTGGTGCATATGACTGCCTCCCTTGGGTCCAAATTCTTCATACTAGCAAAGAAGATAGGTATGATGAGCGGGTATGCATGGATTGTTACAGAAGGGCTATCAACTTTGTTAGATCCTGTGAGTTCGGAAGCCATGGATTCAATGGAAGGTGTGTTGGGAGTAAGGCCACATATACCAATGACAAAATATCTTGAAGACTTCATGATAAGATGGAAAAAACCAAAGAAGATGACTGCAGGCCTCAATCTCTTTGGATTATGGGCATATGATACGGTTTGGGCACTGGCAATGGCAGTGGAGAAGGTTGCACTAGAAAATTCTAGCTCTATGAAACAAAATGTTAGCACGAATCTTGCAACCTTGGGAACCAGTGCCATGGGTAAAACTCTTGTTGAAACAGTCCTACGTTTAAAATTTCGAAGCTTAAGTGGGAATTTTCAGCTAGTCAAGGGACAGTTAGAAGCTTCAGCCTTTGAGATATTCAATGTGATTGGCAATAAAGAAAGGATTATTGGATATTGGATTGACCAACAAAAAGGGCTGTCAAGGCAGCTCAAGTTTGACAGCAGTGAAGCGGCAAACATATGTAAAGAGGAAACTCAAGCATGCAATCTGGCCAGGGGACACTACAGATCGGCCTGCAACAAAGAAACTGAGGATTGGAGTTCCAGTGAAAGAGGGTTTTAATGAATTCCTAAAAGTGGAAAAGAACAATAACATATCAGGATTCTCTGCTCTAGTGTTCTTTGCTGCAGTGCATAAACTACCATTTCCCCTTCCCCATGACTTCCTTCCATTGAATGGGACATATGATGAACTTCTTTACGGAATCAAAGAAATGGTAAGTTTTATTTTACAGGGTAAATTAATGGTCATCCTCTCGTTCTCTCTATCTCCTTCTCTAATGTACTTTTCAATTGGTGATTTAAATGCAGACATATGATGCTGTGGTGGGAGACACAACAATTGTAGCTAATCGCTCATCGTATGTAGATTTTACGTTGCCTTATTCAGAATCTGGAGTGTCGATGGTAGTTTTGACGGAAGATAATGAAAGAGACAATATTTGGATTTTCTTGAAGCCCCTAAGCTTGGATCTTTGGTTGACAACGGGGGCAGCCTTCATATTTACAGGTTGTGTGATATGGGTTCTTGAACACCGAGTAAACACTGAGTTTAGAGGTCCTCCAGAGCAACAACTTGGCATGATATTCTGGTTCTCCTTTTCAACTCTTGTCTTTGCTCAAAGTAAATTATCTTGTCCTTATCAAAGCCTTTTGTTTTGTTTTTGTTTCTTTCTTCAGAATAACAAATTAGAAACCTGTTCTGACTAACAGAAAAAAAATACGTTAGAACATGTGAAAATGCTTGGTGAAGCATTTTATATACTAATTAATTTTGCTTTTGTAATTCTATAGGGGAGAAAGTGGTGAACAACTGGACACGTTTAGTGTTGATTATATGGGTTTTTGTGGTATTGATCCTGACACAGAGTTACGCTGCAAGCTTAGCCTCAATGTTAACAGTGCAGAAATTGAAACCTTTATTTACTGATATAGGAGAGATCCAAAGGAAAGGTTATCATGTAGGATATCAAAATAATTCATTTATTAAAGGGTTTCTAATAGAAAATTTAGGGCTCAAGGAGTCCATGTTGAAGGCTTACGAAACTATTGAGCAGTATAATGATGCACTATCCAAAGGAAGTAACAATGGTGGAGTCGCTGCCATAATTGACGAAATCCCTTACCTAAAGCTGTTCATGGCAAAGAACTGTTCCAAGTACATCATGGTTGGACCAACCTACAAAACTGACGGATTCGGCTTTGTGAGTTCCCTCTTAATTTTCTTTGATTGTCTTCTTGTTTTTCATAATTAATCCATAAAACGCATAGTATATACGCAGCAATGGATCCATTTTATACATCCATATGCTAAACTTTTCTTTATTTTTTATTTTTTTTGTCTTTGTTATCAGGCCTTCCCGAAAGGGTCACCTCTAGTCTCCTACATGTCAACGGCAATCTTAAAAGTCACTCAAGATAAAAAATTGATGGATTCAATTGAGTCCGAGTGCTTTAGAAACCAAACCATCTGTGATGATCAAAGTGCCAAAATTTCTTCAGATGGTCGAAGCCTTCATGTGTACAGCTTTGGGGGACTCTTCATCATTGTAGGTGCGGTCTCCGTGTTTTCACTTCTGATGTACATGTACAGCTTCCTCTGCTCACATTGGCCTACATTGAGGGCGATGATAAGTTCTGAGAGCTCATTTTGGTCTAAATTGGTTCAAGTGGCAAAGCATTTTGACAAGAAAGATCTCACTTCACATCCTTTTACGCGAAGAACATCCAGAGTACATGCTATGGATACTCCTGATGAGACAGCTATAGGAGGTTTACAGAATGCAAATGATATGCAGAACAGCTCAGCAGTGGAGAACAATATTGATGTGAATGAAAATGAATCAAATGATGGAAATATCTTATCAGGGCATACTGATTCATCTATCCATGTACCTAACTTGTCATCATAGGCTTCCATTTTAAACTTATAAGATACAGGGCATATGTGTAAACGTCATGATATATTGTTGTTCATTCATATATCTCACATCATTACTTCATTATTTATGTGCAGAAATCTGATAAATACCCACAAGAATACAATTTTTGGCTTCTAATGAAACTTTTCCCAAAAATAATTAGAATTATCTCCAAATGAAATGCTGAAAGATCCACAATCAGCTGAGCCTCCATTGTTCGTCCCTCCTGAAGGTTTCTAGGTAATGTCATAAAAAAAAATACCCTTCTCAATCAGTACAACTATTTAGCACTATATTTTTGAAGATGTGGGCTCCACATATATGCCACATCAACAAACTAATGAAGTTTTTTTAAAATAATTTAAAATTCATAAATTTTAAAAATGAAAAAATCATTTATAGATGGATTTTAACCTTGAGGACCATTTATGAACCCTAAATCCTTGGTTTTTTTCATTTTTAAATTTTATGAATTTTAAATTATTTTTTAAAAACTCCATTAGTTTATTGATGTGACATATATGTGGGGCCCACATCTACAATAATATAGTGTCATGTGTATTTAAAATACAATATATATTTTTAAATAATTTAAAATTCATAAGATTTTTAAAAAAACCAAAATTTTATGAATTTTAAATTAAAAAAATTTGCAGGGACCATTTGAGATAGGTGCGTGAACCTCATGGATATTTTGTGATACATATACATGCCACGTCAGCAAACTAACGGAGTTTTTTACGGAACCTAACGGCAGGGACCATTTGTGATCACACATACTAACCTTGAGGATCACAAATGACGCAAAAAAATATTAAGGATGCAATCTGATAGTTTCGTAAACCTTAGGGACGTTTTGTGATAAATAATTTTTGTTTGTTTTTGCTGCTTATTATATTATTCAGTCAACCGTTACAAATTAATCAATTGATAAACTTATTTGTCAATTGCACTTATTTATAAAGAATTAATGCACGATTACATTAGTCAATTCATGACCAGTTTGGTTCGCTTGACATGAACAAAGTATTCTGGTTCCTTTTACTCGGTCAAAACTTTAAACTCTTGTTTTGATTACGACATGTTACTACTACAGGTCAAGCTTAGTAAATGGTCAAGCTCAATAAGAGGGATTCATTATGATAAGGGTGGAAAAGAATTGCATTGTTTGGAATTTCGAAAAGTGATTCAACAATTCAAACTATCTAATTCGAGATCTGAGTTATTATTTTCCTTGTAATATAGAATTAATCAACAGACTTGGGACATTTTCTAATACATAGTTCATTGTATATAAAAAAAATATACTTGTCCTGGTAACCATTTTCCTGAACTTCTCGAAGAAGATATCTTCATCTGTATCGTCTTCCAAGCAAACAAATATCTTTTGTCACCGTCGAAGACTTTTTTTTTTTTTGGTCAAGGTGCCGTCGAAGACTTGAGTCTTTGCATATTTAGTCATCTTTTGTGCCGTGGAATGTATGTACTCAAGATGTTGAAAATTCACACACACAACAAAACGTAGAAATATTACACCAAGGCATATGCATATTTGCATATTTGCTGGAAAAAAAAAAAAAAAAAAAAAAAAAAAAAGGCAGATTAGCCTAGTAATTTAAGGATGATTAACTATCTGTTACAAATAAAATTAGGTTCGAAGTGAGGCCTTTTAAATAAATGGGACATAATTTGGTGAACAAAATACACTATACATGCTATACCCACATAGCCATGATTCATATAAACTAATTTACTTATGTGCAATTAAATACATACAACTTTAAGAATGCTAAACCAGAATTAAATCCAATATCATAACGGTAATGTTGTTGATATTTATAGATGAACTCATTTCACTTTGTATTCTGTAAGGGTTCTTATGGTGTAATTAACCAGATGACTGCAAAGTAAAACCAAGGAAAAATAGCTATACCTCAAACAAAACATAGGATTGAATAATTGTGATTGATATTATATTTCTCCAAGAGGAGGATATATATACAAGTACAAGTTGACTTTTCCTACAAGGAAAAGTAATTAGCTAATTACAAGGAATCCTAACTAAGTAATTATTATAATTAGATAACGTGAATTAAACCAGAAAATCGGGGATCACAGAATCCCTAAATTATGGCTCACGCCAAAACATAGCACTAGAAGTTCTTCCAAACAGTGGAGGAACCAGCTTAGCATTATAGAGAGCGCAACAGTGCGCATGAATCAAACTTATCCCGTGATCTCTTATATATTACACGTACGAAGTTTTTAATCAAGATTGGAAGAGTCTACATCTAAACAAGCAGGGACGCATGTAAATTAACTCTGAGGGACCTTCCATCCAAATTAATTGATGACGATTTCAGGATTTCACAATTTCAAAATCCACGTTTACATCTACCCGAAGAAGCATTTATTGGGTTTGTACTCCTGTGGCAGATTTTTGTTAGAAGGGGGTAGCATGGATTAAGTAAAGACTTTTCAAACATTTTCTATGCCACACATGTACTTCGAAGAAGCTCTGCAACTTTAGAGTAAATTTTACTTGTTCTGTTGCTTCTTGGAATGTTCCTTTCTTAATATTGTTGAAATTTTGACACATATAAACAACACAAAGGAGCCATACAAACAGTAATAAACGAACTACGAATAGCATCTAGCATTCTATAGCGAACAAGAATATGAGGTACCACCTCGTTTTCTTCATCATCATTTTCTTAGATCTGATCAACCTCTATGGGTAGGTATTGGGGCTTCATTTGGTCCATGAGTCATGTCATCTTATGCCACTTATCCCTTGGGCCCAATAGCCTTTTGGGCTATTTTGTCCATTTCCTTTTAAATCATATTTAAAAGCTCAATCCAATATTTCTATATGTCAATATTAATTCCATAATTAATATTTTAATTATAATTTAACCATAAAATTATAATTATAGTCTTACGCAATTGACCCGGTCGGACTATTTGACTTTGGTCAATTGCTCCGGTCAACATATTGACTTTTGACTGTTGACTTTGACATTTGATTATCAACCATTGACTTGTGTCTCCTTATTTCATTTCTCCTCATTTGTACATCTAATCACGTTCTTTGAGTATGTAGATCCGTAAGTTCCCTTTAGTAAGGTAGTGGGTTGACTCAACTCCTTAGAGATGATATACGAATTAAATTCTACAATTTAATTCTTCCTATTAATAGAGGTTAATTGAAACCTTTTTGGACATAATCAAACCATGGTTGTCGTCTAGCAGCAAGTCATAGTTATCCGAGCTAAATGAGACGTTGTGAAAGAACCTATTCAAATTGGAATAACCGTGAAATTGAATCCTTCTCTTATGTCAATACTCCTTATTCACATTATTAGATCATGGAATCCGATTGTCAATATCCTAATGTGAATCATTCATTTTATATGATTATCCTGATAAGATTTGAAGACTTCTTCTTTCAAGTCTTATCCACTACTCTGCTCAGAGATTTGACCAATCATATCTTGGAGTATTCTCTCTCCTTTATTGAGAGTAGAGATTCCTTGTTGTACATTCATTTGCTTCCATGGCTATATTGAGAATCTTGATGAGCACCTTTAAGCTATACCTAATTCAGCATGACCGTATAGTGCCCTCAAAGATTAACAACATAGCCACAAAACATCTATGATGCCTCAGGTATAAAGATTAGTTTGCACCATTGTAATTTATGAGTTCCAGCTTGACATGTGAGTAAAGACTTCCATGCTGTAACTCATGTGTTGGATCGCGTTCAGTATACTTGTTCTTCTACAAGCACCTACACACATATTGATGTGTCTCCACACTTAATGACTTGAGACCTTGTCATTCCCTACATATAGAGACGATACTGTGTGTACTGGTCTTTGCGGAATATTGACGCCCAATAAATATTCCTATGACCAGGAACATATTTAGGATTTAGAGATGAAGAGAAGTCTCCACGTATGCAATCTCATTACATAGCTCTCATATCCACTTGTGTATTCCTTGGACTATGGTCGTTCTACATATCAAAAAAATAATATAGGATGATTTAATGTATAAAACAACCTTTCTTGCCCATTGATAACATAATATGTCTTTTATCAAAGATATCCTTAACTCTAACTATTACATAACTAATTTGCTTTAAGGGCATATTTCTAACAGTAACTCCTCTGTTTCAACTCCGATTTGGGCCCACCATGTGTCTACGAACTCGTATTGCCGAGCTCTACGCAATGATGTCACTCGATTCCCCAAAATCCTTCCCGAACAAAAAGTGACTGATGTGCCCCTACCCCAAGGGTAAAATTGTAAATTCACAAATGGAAATAAATTGAATAAAACGATAAATTGGGTCGGGGTGTTACAACAACAAGTTATGGTCCAATGAGGGAACAAGCAATACATAATCCAGATGTATGGAGTTAGAGAGAGATAGAAAACCTCCCCAACCACAGAGGAGGAGGTACCATTAGCATTAGACACCACTGACGGAGTGGACGGAGTGGTTAGTTTGCGACTAATAAGTTGGCCAGGATCAAATGTCACGTGATCCGTAGCACCCGAGTCAATAATCCATGTGGGCTTTAGAGAGGACGTATGAAAAGCAAAACTTTTGGTGGTGGTGATGGAAGTACGAGCCTGGGTAGCCGGTTCAGCAGGAGTGACCGCATGCTTCTGTGAGTCTGCAAGGAGGGAGTGAATAGTAGGGGGTTTTGTCATCGCAACGAAAGTAAGATTTGATATGAGTGTGTGTTTGTGGTTAAGGAGTTCATTTGAGAATTTGAGGAATTTGATGTATGAATTTGATTTGAGAGGTACGTGGTTAAGGAGTTTGATAAGAGGATTTGATTTGAGAGGTAAGATTTGGATTTGAGGAATTTGATTTAGGGTTTCGTTTTGAATTTGATGGTAAGATTTGAGACCATTTGTCACGACCCAACTCCCCTAGCAAGATATTATCCGCTTTGGGCCTCCCCCCTCGCGTTTTTGTTCTTGGTCTCAAGCTAATGCTATCTTGCCCAAAAAGCTTCTTGCTAGGAAGAGAAGTGCCCACACATATAAAGCACTTCACATTTCCCTCCCCGAGCGATGTGGGATTGCTCACAGTTCTTGTTTTCCCAATACACGGGTCTGACAATCCACCCCTCTTGGGGCCCAACGTGGCACACTTCCAGTTGGGGTCCAGCTCTAATACCATTTGTCACGACCCGACTCCCCTAGCAAGATATTGTTCGCTTTGGGTTTAGAGACAACCTAGGATCGATTTCTCTTATACCATGCTAAAATATGAATATAGTTTGAATAGTTTAGGTTAATTGTATTCTTCTTCTCCATAAGGAGGTATATATAGGAGTTTACATGAGTGCTTTATAAGGAAATAGACACAATAACCAATTAGGAGAATATCTCCTAATTATACAAGGATATGTCAACTATATAAAATAAGAAAGTAAAATAAATCCTCTAATTGATCAAGGAAATAAATCTCCTTGATTAATTAGAAAGGCTCACGTCAACAAAAAAAAAAAAAACCAAAACTTGGTTGTATTACACCAAAGCGAAAGCCACAGTACCTACCTCAAGTTTTGTTTATTCTGGAACCTTTTTATACAACACTCGCTTTTTGAAAAAGAGATAAACTTTTAGTTTTGATAAAACTCTTTGATTGTTTTCAGTTTTCACTTAATTAACTTGCTTTTTTTTTTCTTTTATATATATTATTAGATGATACTTATGATCTCACTTACTACACACATGTTTTTGGATGAAAGTGTAGAAATTTGATGCTGTAGTGGGAGATACAACAATTGTTGGAAATAGGACGGCCTACGTTGATTTTACATTACCTTATTCTGAATCGGCCGTTTGGATGGTGGTGAAAGTTAAAGATAACGAAAGAAAGAATATTTGGATTTTCCTAAAGCCTCTGAGTTGGGATCTTTGGTTGACATCTGCCGGCGCCTTCATCTTTACAGGCATTGTAGCATTGGCGGACCCAATGAAGGACAACTGTGGGCACTTGCCCACACTTACAAAAAAGTTGCAGCTGTATAATCCCACCCAAACTCATATTTTTTATTTTTTTTTAGGTCTTTCTTAGGTGGAGCCCCCACATGGCCCATCCAATACATACACTTTAAACTTAAACTTTATATTAAAAAAGAAAAACCCTATGTTATAAAAGAAGAATAAAGATCCCACCAAGTACACATCATTATCCACACGATTGCTAATTTTTTTTTTTAATAATATGCATGTGGTTAAGATAAGAATAATATCGGTGGCTGATTTTTTAAAAGTCCTCTTTTATGGTTCACTGTATTTGAATAATCCACACGATTGTGACAATAGACGACCAAATGTCTTTGTAGTAATAGAAAGAAAAGGAGAGATCCTTCCCGTCCGTCAACCACGTTACATATCCAACCAAACTATATCGATGTACACATCATTATCTAAGAAAGTTCTCTTTATTTGAATAATCCACACGATTGTGACCACAGACGACTGAGTAATACTCGTCCGTCAACCACGTCACAATTTTTTTATTTTTGCAAAATTGAATATTTGAGTATGTATAAAAACAATTGTGTTAACCACATTTTTAATAGAGATGAGCCCTACATATGTAAGTCCTATCTCTATGCATTGGCAGACCCAATGAAGGACAACTGTGGGCACTTGCCCACACTTACAAAAAAGTTGCAGCTGTATAATCCCACCCAACCAAGTACACTCATTCTGTAATTTTGTGGAGAACTTAGTTATCAAGTTCACTTTAAACCCAAATATTTTTTGTTTGACTATATATTAGTTGGATTTTTTTTTAAGCCCCCAGATAAACGGAAGTCTGGGTCCGCCACTGCATTGTAGTATGGATTCTTGAACATCGCATAAACACAGAATTTGGAGATGGTTCACGAAAGCAACAACTTGCCACAACTCTTTGGTTCTCTTTTTCCACTCTTGTATTTGCACATAGTAAGTCTTAATTACCTGCGGATTGTACATGCATGTGGTAGAGTAGTGTTAGATATATATACCACAAACATTTATCATATTACTGTTCACATTTCTTATTGCAGTAATTTTCCATTAGCAAGATGTTGGAGTTCTCTAAACCTCACATTATGTAAAGCTAACTATATTGAATCTTTGTTTAATTTGATTCACATTGTAATACTTCTGCGAGAAAATGAGATTAAGTTTTATTATTATTTTTAGGGATTTTACTGTCATTAGGGGGTTTCATGATTTCTCTCTTTCTCGTTTTTTTATTATTTTTTTGTTACATTGTAGGGAATCCAACCAAGCACGTATCCTAGTCCTAACCCATTAATTACCCCATCCTCCCTCTACTTGAGCTAACTCGGGCTTAAAGTTTCTCTATTTAAAGCATTGTACATTATGCAATCTCTGCTATATGTATCTTTTTATCATATACTCCTTTCTCTTTCAATAAATGAGAATACGGTTTTGCATTTTCTTCCTCAGTTAGATTTTTCTTTTATTGATTTCTAACAATTTGCATTAACTTGCATGATATATTTGTGCATCTCTAGAGGAGAAGGTGGTGAGCAACTGGACCAGATTTGTGCTGATCATATGGATTTTTGTGGTACTCATCTTGACACAGAGTTACACTGCTAGCTTAGCCTCATTGTTGACTGTAGATGAGCTGCAGCCAGCAGTTGTTGATGTGAATGCGCTCAGACAAACTGGTGCTTTTGTTGGATACGAAAAGAATTCCTTTGTAAAAGATCTTTTAATAAGCCAGTTAAATTTTGAGAAGAAAAAGCTGAAGGCTTATTCTTCCCTGGAGGAATATCATCACGCACTGTCCAATGGAAGCAAAAATGGAGGGGTTGATGCTATCTTTGATGAAAGTCCCTACGTAAAGCTCTTCCTCGCCAAGCACCGCTCAAGATACATTGTGGCTGGACCAACCTACAGAACTGATGGATTTGGCTTTGTGAGTCTCTCCTCATGAATGACTTTTGTAGGCCACAATGAATAGCATGCTAATATATTGAGTGGTTATATGGTTTCAGATTTGAATGATTTTTTTTGTAGAGAGGATCTTTGAGAAAATACCTATACATACATGTTTATATTTATGGCTGATAAATAATTAGACACATATGCATATATATACGCTTGTGTCGTGCACATGCGAGTGTGTGTTGTTTAAACATGAAGAAATTAATTTTGTTTCTTTTTCTATTTCAGGCCTTCCCTCGAGAGTCCCCTCTTGTTTCTTACATTTCAAGGGCAATCTTGAATTTGACTCAAGATTATGGGAAAATGGAAGAAATGCAACATAAGTATTTTTCATATGAAACCAAATGTCAGGACCCAAGCTCCCCATTCCCTTCAGACAATCCCAGTCTTCATCATCACTGGAGTGATTTCAATTTTTTCATGCTTGATGTGTATGGTTCATTTCCTCTACAACCACTGGCCTGCTTTGAGTTCCTTCCATCCAGAAGCCTCTGTCTTGTCAACGATAGGAAAGCATTTCATTTTCGACCGAAAAGATAGCTCTGTGCTTGCTATAGAGCAAACCAATCAAGCAACTCATGTAAATTCTGTTTCTGTAACAGAGGCTAGAGGAGACGATGCTTCACCTTATGATAGGAACAACTTGCTGAGCCATGCAGTGTCTTTTGACCAAGGAATATCAGACAATGTTGCCCTAGATGAAGAAGATGATGAAATGCATTCTATGGATTCTGGGCGGTTCATCTATGGATGTGCCTAATTTCTGGTACTTATACTTATGTGTCCTCTTTACCTCTTCAAATTGTAGTGTGCTGAACATATTTGGTAACGTATCTTTGTCTTCTGTTGGAAATAAAGCTTAAACTCATATTGTAATCGGGTGTAAGAGTAAGTGTTGCTACTTAATCCAGGTTTAAAAAATGTATACTAGACAGTTCATGTTTTGGATTTTTTTCTTTTTTCTTTATTATATGTTGGTAGATATGATTTATTTAATTACTAGTTTCCCCTTCAAATCTAGACCCATATTAATCATAATTATTTGGTATTAGATCAAAAACTCTTTTTTCTATTTTGTGCAGGGAGCGGTGAAATTTTTTAAATAAACTAGTGTGCAAAGGACCTGGACAATCTATCAAACCACAATGTATATCAAACCAAATTTCCATCATATATATCAAACCACAATGTGTGCGAAGGACCCATTAGTGTAGTGGTTTGGAGCAAATGCTCCCCCTAGGAAAAGTCCTGGGTTCGAGTCCTAACATCTGTGTAGTGTGTGTAAGTTTAGCAATATGCTATCACCCCCTCAATAGGGATGCTTGATTTCCAATAGTTAAGGTTCTCCTGAAAAAAAAAACACAATGTGTGCATTGGCTATAGAAAATCAACAATGAAAAGCACTCTGCACATATGAACAAGATAAATCGAAGGCACAATTAAGTTATCCTCTTTTCAGACTCATCCAAAATTGAAGAATTGGATTGATGAAAAGTGATTAGCCAAATTCTATATAATGTGTGTTGTGAGAAAACATTGCAAGACCTTGTCGTTGATGGACTATGCAACTACCACATGTAAGCCACACAAAGATAAAGCACACACACCAACCGAAAAGTAGACACACACAAAGAACACAAGAATTTATAGAGGTTGGGCGTTGTGCGTCCTCTCCGGTGATTCCCGAGAAATTCACTAGTAAGAAAGAACCCCTTTGGTTACAATGAAGAACCTCATTTTGCTCTCTCAAAAACCTTAGCTCACTTTTCTATCACCATTGGCTCAAACCCAATTTGATGCCTTAGTTTTCTCACGTTATAAAAACCTAGTGCTAAAGTGCCTATTTATAGTTCATAGGACTTAAGTACAAACATAATAGGAATAGAAGACTTAACCTAGCCCAAGTAGGCTAGCAAAATACCCAAAACCCTGGTAAAATACCAAAACACGTCGAGACTAAAATAGGACGGGGCGACCGGTCACTTTTACACAGAGACCAAAACTTCGCTCCAGTACTTCTACATCTGCTCTTGGGTTTATGCGACCGGTCGTTTCCGGAATGAGCGACTAGTCGCCTGCTGCTTCTCCTTCCTATTTATGCATCTTTAAGTGAGCCAAATTTCAACAATCTCCACCTTGGCGAGCCTTAAACACCTTTACTCCAACAACATCCTCCCTCGCCTCCAGTTTCTTGACTTTGATCATAGGTATGGTCTTCTCATCAAACACTACATCACTACTGAGTATTTTCTTCCGATTCACTAGATCTCATAGCTTGAAACCCTTCACACCGCTCTCAAAGTCAAGGAATATGCACTCAAGAGACTTCGGTTTCAACTTGGTTCGCTCATCACTAGGTATGAGAGCATAGGCACTACATCCAAATACTCTTAAAATAGAAAATCAACTTATTTATTATACCATACCTCTTCCGCAAACTTGAAATCAAGATACTTCGATGGCGACTAGTTAACCAAATAGGAAGTGTGGTTAACTGCCTCTCCCCAAAATGCCTTGAGTAAGCCGGCATGAATCCTTATGCTCCTCTCACGCTCCATGAGAGTTCAATTCATCCTCTCCGCGACTCCGTTTTGTTGGGGCGTCTTCTTCACATTAAAATTCCTCTTGACACCCTCGCTCCTGCAAAACTCCATAAATTTGCTATCTTTATATTCTCCTTCATTGTCACTTTTTAGGATCTTGATCTTCATTCTCGTAAGGTTCTCTACTTCCGCCTTCCAATCCTTGAATTTGGGGAAGACCTCGGATTTCTCCTTCATAAAGTAAACCCAAGCCTTCCTAGAAAAATCATCAAAAAATCGTGATGTAGTAGCGAGCTCCACCCAATGATTTGACCAGTGTAGGCCCCACACATTCTGAGTGAATATAATCAAGCACTTCCGTGCTCATATTCTCTTTGTTTTTCTACTTGAATGTCACCTTCAACTGCTTCCTCAGGGTACAATACTTGCAAAACTCAAGTTTACAACTGTGCACTCCCTTCAAAAGCTTCCGTTTGTGTAACTCTTGCATGGCTCACTCACTCATATGCTTTAGCCTCAAATACCAAAGCTAAGTCTCATCTTCTGAGTCCTTCTTGGTAGATATAGTTTATCTACCAATCATCGTTGTACCACTTAGTCGATGCAGACAGTTAGGTTGAATCTCCCCCTTCATAACCACAAGTGAACCCTTTGAGATTATGAGTTTCCCTCACATGGCTTTGTAGGAATAACCAATCTTGTCAAAGTACCGAGGGAGATGAGATTCTTCTTCAACTTTGGTATGTACCTAACCATACCCAATGTCCTAACCACGCCGTCGTGCCTCTTCACCTTGATAGCACCCATGACCTTCGACTCTACAAATCAAGCTTTCCCCCATCACAACTTCGCCACTATCATCCACCTCATACATGTCAAACCAAGATTTGTTTGAACACATATAATATGAGCACCTAGCATCCAAAATCTAGTCAGAAGAAGAAAACCTAAAAGAAATAGAATGCATTAGTATTAACAATACTATTAGTAAATAAAAGCTCACCATTGCTATCCTCCACGACTTCGACTTCTTCCGGCTTCTTCCTTTTGTTTCTCTTCTCTCTCCATGTAGCGCAATTCATCTTCCAATGATGTTTTGACCCACACTCAAAGCAACCGTCTTTTGCCTTGGATTTTGATCTTCCTCTATTGCTCTTCTTGTCTTCGCGCTTACTTGATTGACCCCTCTCTCCGACCTTTGCCATAAGACCTTCACCTTGAGAGACATCTCTAGAATGTTGAACTATCATGTGATGCGTTAGGATACCTTGCATCACTTCTTCAAACTTGAGAGTCCCCTTGCCGAATATAAGTGTCGTGTGAAAGTGTTTATAAGACGGAGCCAGAGATGTCAACAACATCACGGCCTTGTCTTCTGACTTATAAATCTCATCCAATCTCTGTAAGTCTGAAATGCACCTATTAAAGGCGCTTACATTCTCCATCATGTTTGCGCCCTCCTCCATCTTTAGAGAGTGAAGCTCCTCTTTCAAGAAAAGTTTGTTGGACAACAGTCTTCACGCAAACATCTCTTCAAGTTTCTACCATGTCTGCTTCACGGTGTCTTTCATCCAATTACACAACACTTCGTCAGTGAGGTGTTGTTTGATGGACCATTTACCAAGCTCGTCTAGGTCTTCCCAATCTGCATCTGTCATGGTTTCCAGCTTCTTTTCTTTGCTTCCAAAACTATGCTATGATCTTGTTGTTTAAGGACATACTTCATCCTCCTTTGCCCAAGCATGAAATTCTCCTTGCCAGTGAGCGGTTTCAACTCGACCTTCACAGTCACTACATATGGTGTCTTCTTTTGGAAGCTTTCCCCTCCCTCCTTGTCGCTTGCCATCGTCAACAAACCGCCGCCCTTAAAGTCATAAGAGCACTTGGGCATAAACTATACCCATCACAACTAGACTCTGATACTACTTGTTGTGCGAAAACACTCCAAGACCTTGTCGTTAATGGACTACGGAACTACCACACCCAAGCCACGCAAAGACAAAGCACACACACTAACCAAAAAGTAAACACACGCAAAGAACACAAAAATTTATAGAGGTTCGGCATTGTCCTCTCCAGTGATCCCCAAGAAATTCACTAGTGAGAAAGAACCCCTTTGGTTACAATGAAGAACCCCATTTTGCTCTCTCACAAACCCTAGCTCACTTTTCTCTCACCCTTGGTTCAAACCCAATTTGATGCCTTAGTTTCTCACGTTATAAAAACCTAGCCAATTCATAGGACTTAAGTAAAAACCTAATAGGAATATAAGACTTAACCTAGCCCAAATTGGCTAGCAAAATAACCAAAACCCAGGTAAAATACCAAAACACGCTGAGACTAAAAAAGGACGGAGCGAACGGTCGCTTTTGCACATAGACCAAAACTTCGCTCCAGCACTTCTACTTCTGCTCTCGGATTTATGCGACTTGTCATTTCGGGAATGAGCAACCGGTCGCGTGCTGCTTCTCCTTCCTATTTCCACATCTTTAAGTGCCCGTTTGGCATTGCTTATTTGGGGTGATAAGTGATTTTTAAAAAAATTTGGGAAGCCCAACCCGTTTGGTAAACTGTGAGAAAATCACTTATTGTTAAAAATTGCTGTGAGAGAAAGCTATAAGGGAAAGCAGCTAATGAGGTGCTGTCATTTTCTGATTATGCAGAAATCAGTTTCGAAGAGGCATTGGGTTTAATGATTATGCAATAATTATTTTCTGATTTTGTTGAAATCAATATCAACAACACTTTTAACAAAAATTTTACCAAATGCCAAACTACTTTCTCTTACAGCTAATTTCTCTCACAGCAAATCTAACAGCGATTATTTTCACAGCACAGCAATGCCAAACTGGCCCTAAGTCAGCCAAACTTCAACGACGTGATCAACAAAAACAATCATAAATATTTCATATAAAGAGAACTATTATACTCTGCCCGTGGGGCCAATGTGTCAAGTTCCATTTTAGTTCCGTCCACTTGCATATTACTCATAACTTGTATATAGGGGTTGTAGGCTCTGAGGGTTTTTCTTGTTTGGAACTTAATTTATCATTCTATCTGGATAACAAAAAGAATTGTTGCCAACTACGTTATTCTTTTTTCTTTTTTCTTTTTTTAAGTTAGAAAATAATCAAAGGTTAGCTAAAAATAGAGAACATTGTCGATGGCTTGCAGCAACATTTTAAAAGTAGTTAACCAAAATAGCTTTTTCTCCCTTTTAACTAAAATTTGGAGAACAAGCATTTTTGGAATTGATTTAGCTGGTAAACATTGATGCATCAACATCAATGGTCTATAACAACCACAGCAGGCTTATGGTGGAGATATGTAAGCACCCAGGGGTAGATTTAAATCAGTAAACTAGTGAACCAAACTAACTGGGCAGAAAAAAGAAAAAATCAATTTTGGCTTAAACACCAGTTCGGTTCTCAATTTTCGCAACTTAAAAATTGAACCGGACTAGTTTCATGATGTCGGCCCATATATTGATAACTGATTTTCCTTATGAATCTAATACCAAAATCCTAGTTATGATCTCAGCCTGCTTCATCTCCCCATGGTCTTCCTCTCTTTCATCTCTCCACAATCGCACAACCGCCATCCACTCCTCCAGCGCGATCCAACATCCAATATCCAATTAATTTCTTAATTGATATTTGTGACTTAACTATTAAGTCCCAATGATAGTCTATGTCGTTTGACTTTGTCATCTGTTTCTTTGACCATTAACCTTGACCTTGACCATTGATTTTGACTTTTGTTTCTCAAGTTTCTACTTCTTCATTTGTTTGCGTAACTACATTTATTGGTATGTGATTCGTAGGTTCCTTCCTTTGAATTGATTGTGAATTAAATCCCACAATTTAATTCTTCATATTAATGAAGGCCAATTTATAATTGATCCTTGTAGGACTTCCACGAACCATGAATGACACCTAGCAGTATATCATGGCTATCTAAGCTATTAAGAAAAGGTGAAGAACCTATTCAAACCAATCTGCATCACTATAAGCATGAAGATCCCAAGAACCACTTGTAAAAGTAAGACCATGATTCAATGTACCTTAGATATACCTCAAGATTCTCTTAACCAACTGAATATATATATGTAATTCTGAAGGATGAGTCATAAACTGACATATTGTGTTAACAGCATAACATAGATCAGGTCTAGTGAAAGTTAAGTACTGTAATGCTCTTACCACACTCCTATAGATAGTAGGATCAAATAAAATTTCACCCTCAGACTTCGAAATTTGACAATGAGGTTTGCAAGGAGTACAATGCCTAGCGGACCTATTAAGGCGCAAGGAGGTGCAGCTGCACCTTCCCTCGCCGGAAAAAACCATTGTAGGTGCTTCAAATTGCACCTCTACTCAATTGGTACGTAGTTGTGAACTCCAGCAGACCCATAGCCTGTGCGGATTGTGCTACTACACAGGGCCCCCAGAAATCAAGGGCCTCCAAAGAAAGAAGACAGGGCAAGGAAAACCTTGAAATTTTGGAGTTGCAGAGCCGCAATTGCACGAGGAAGAAGACGACTGTGTGCTAATGTTTCTTTTTAGGTTTCTCTCTCATATTAAACAGCCCCGTTTATGACTTCGTTTGATTTTAAATTGAAACGGGGCGTTTTGTTACTTTTTAGTATAGTTTAATCCTATTCAATTGCAACCAAATAAAAAACAATTTAAAAAAATGAGACGATGGTGCTCTGCATCCCTACCTCTCATGTCACCTCACAACTCATGTTATTTAGTTCTGATTAGGCTTTGACTCTAAAGCCTTATTATTATTATTTTAACGTCTTATTATTATTATTTTTTTAAGTTTTTCAAAAGGCACATAATAGACTGGGCTCTAACTCTAAGTAAGGAAAAAATTCAGTTCTATTTGTGAATTGTGAATTTTGTTTTTTTATTTATAAAAATAGGTCTTTAATATTTCTCTTTGTATAAGGCCTCCAAAATTAATGGACGGGCAAAATAACTCAGCCAAAGTATGTTTGTTGCGCTGCGTAGCGCACACTTGGCCAAAACGACATCTTTTTGAGCCAGGCCAAAAAAAAAAAACAAGAAAAGAGAGGAGGAAACCGGATTGCAATTCATGGACTTTAAATACATGCTTAGGCCTGCATTTCGTGGGCTTTAAATCTTTAAACATGTTTTTCTTTCTTATTCAAACAAGGATTACAAAAGGTTTTTAAAAAGAAGGAAATCAATTGGTTCTATTTTTTTGTAATCTGCTTCTTATTTTATTTTTTCTGATTTGGCTCTTATGATAAGTATTCAATAGTAAACTCGAGGAAGAAGAGGCTCCGCAACGCACGACTCGTGATATGATCAATTATGATTTGTTTATATTCAATTTATTTTTATAAAGCTTTTATCCTTTCAAAATTGCACCTCCGCTAAAAAATTCATGGGTCCGCCAGTGCTACATGTAGTCATACCAGCTTTTGCAAGTAAGTCTTTAGCGTACTTAGTTTGAGTCACAAAGATGTCTCCATGTCTTTCATTTCAAACACACACAACTTATCAATAACCTCTTGAACTAAATCAGCTTTAGAACTAGTCAAGATGATATCATCTACATATAACAAAAGTATGACAATATCTGATCCAATATTTTTCACAAATAATTAAGCTATAGTCAGAGTGAGAAGAAGTAAAGCCAATAGCTGGGAGATAACATGTAAACTTGGCATTCCAAGCCCTTGGCGCTTACTTAAGTCCATACAAAGATTTCCTCAATTGACATACATAATCAGGCTCTGATACCATGATAAAGAGAAGATTGAAGAAGATAAAGGAGAGAAAACGAAGAAAAAACTCGAAGATTTGTATTGATTTGTCTTGATGAATTATTACATTGGTAATAAGGGAGTAGTCCAATACCTTATAAGCCCTTGTAGATTTTCTAACTTTCTAATGTGGGATATTTTTCACTTTCACATTCTTATAGGAATGATGTTATTGGCTGGTTGAGATTTGAGAATGATATATGACATCATAATCCAAATAATGATAATTTTAATACTTTAGAATGTTGAAGAACAGATACAGTTCAGTTTTTGTTTTTGCTCCTCATTATATTATCCATCCAACCATTACAGATTAAGTAATTGATATAAACACCGCTTCAGATATTTATAAACAATTGCATGATCACATTATTCAAATCATGACCAGTTTGGTTCGCTTGTCAAAATCTTGACATGAACAAAGTATTCTGGTTCTTGTTACTCGGTTAAAACTTTGAACAAATTATTTACTATTTGAAAGCATCATCAGCTTGAAAGTTTATGACATATTCGTTGAGTTCAGATTAAAATTAATTTATTTATAAAGAGGGCATTCAGCTTTGCCAGACACCTGGTGTAAATTCTACATCATTATTTATCTTTTCCTTTTCATGTTTAATTAATGAAAGCTTAAGTGACAAGTTAATATTATCTTTTGCTTGGTGGGCTAAATAGTTATATTTTGAAGCTATTATCTTAGTGTAGGATTCTAACATGTATGTTCATTGACTCGTGTTTTGATTACAACATGTTTCTAGTAGGTCAAGCTTTATAAATGGTCAAGACTAATATCACACGCATTGTTGGGAATTTTACATATGATTTTATTTTATTATTTTACTTGTGACTGATTGTGATGTTTCTGGCTTTTTGATAAATAAAAAAGATTGTGATCTTGTCTATATCTTGAAACCTCTAGTTTCAAGGAAAAGAGTGTTTTGTCCTCTTTGAAAAAGTAAAGTATCGTCTATATTTAGAAGGAACCGGCATTGACTTGGCTCCAGTTATCATGTGAGCAATTAAAAAGTATATATATATGGTCAATATTTAGAAGGAACCGGTCTATAGACTATATTTATGCGAACTAATCCTTCATAAGATGTAAGATGTAAAGCTAAAATGAAAATGCAAAAATAAAGAGAAAAACAGTAATTTAAATATATATGAGAGTGCATGTGACAAACCCAGGAAGCTTTACAATGACGACAAAATAGAAGCACTTTCTGTCATGAAGACACCATGTATTTTTCTCATGGGCCTGAACTTCAGAAGAAGCACCAGAAGGAAGTGACTACGGTCATAATGTTCAAATTTATGAGATGGATGACTCTTCCAACTCAGGGGGAGCGTCTCATGTACCCTTGGTGGCATCGCCGGTGTCTCCCATGCCACAAAGCTCAATATCATCAACGGCACCATCATTATTGGATTCATCATTACTGGGTTCATCCACATCACCATTATCGTCTCTGGCGTATGTGTCGTCACTGTCTCACGATGGCACAGTGCAAATGGATAATGAAGTTGATATAGATTGTTCAGTACACCAAGTGCCTACACCTAACCAATCCGTTGCTAAGGATGTTCCTACACCACCACAACTTGAAAATCAGAATTTTATGGGAATAATCATAATAATGTTATTCTTCTCTTAAGGAGGCAATATATGGTGATTTACACCAGGAATTACAGGAAAGCAATTACATCAATTACAAGATCAAGAATCCTTTTATGGCAAGGAATCCTAATACTACAATAATTACATAATTAGAATAATTCAACACTTACCCTCAAGTTGGGGCATAGATATTGAACATGCTCAACTTGCAAACACACTTGCCAAATATCCGACTAGAAACCGCCTTAGTGAGTATATCGGCTAACTGATCTTCAAAACGTACTTGAGGCACTTCCATAATCTTTTCATCTAATTTCTCCTTGATAAAAACCTGTCCACTTCAACATCCTTTGTTCGATCATGATGTACTGGTTGAATTGGCAAAGCATTTTGACAAGAAAGATCTCACTTCGCATCCATTTACGCGAAGAACATCCTATTGATGTTGGCTCACCTAAAGATGTGGAATGAGTGAAGGAAACAGACGGTTAAAAGAGTTGTAGTTGTTTTGACTGGGCTGTGCTGCTCGAGCAAAAACTATTGAAGCTCGAATGATAGAGCGGTACTTCTCGCCCAAACCCAGGCGCTCGAGTGCCTGCTCAAGTGGCAGAACTCATACTTGAGCGGACACAGGCGCTCTAACGACACGAGTGGAGCTCCAGCGGGAGGTGCAAACCTAGCACGTATCTCAGGAGAATCTGGACAGATTTTCTCACAGTTTTGGGGTCCTTTAAGTTTCCTATTCCCTGTATAATTGTACTAAAGCCCTATGACATATAAATAGGCACTTTAGCGCTAAGTTATTATAACGTGAGAAAACTAAGGCATCAAATTGGGTTTGAGCCAAGTGTGAGAGAACGGAAAGCTAGGGTTTGTGAGAGATCAAAGGGGGTTCTTCATTGTAACCAAAGGGGTTCTTTCATACTAGTGAATTTCTTGGGGATTACCAAGAGGACGTAGGCACAACGCTGAACCTCTATAAATTCTTGTGTTCTTTGTGTGCGTGTTTACTTTTCGGTTTGTGTGTGCTTTATGTTTGCGTGGCTAGTGTGTGATAGTTGCGTAGTCCATCAATGACAAGGTCTTGGAGTGTTTTCGCACAACAAGTGGTATCAAAGCCGCGGTTACGACATGTATTAGTTTATGCCTAAGTTCTCTTACAACTTTAAGAGGGGCGGTGTGTTGACGATGGCAGGTGACAAGGAGAGAGAAAGCTCTGATACGAAATCACCACATGTGTCGAGTAAGAAGGTGGAGTTGAAGTCGTTCATCGGTAAAGAGAACTTCACACTTTGGCAAAGAAGGATGAAGCATGTCCATCAATGAATGAAGAAATGCGAGCTCTCTAGAATAATGCCACATGGGAGCTTGTGCCGTTACCTCACAGAAAGAAGATGCTGGGATGCAGATGGATCTATACTGTGAAACTCAAAGCAGATGGATCCATTGAAAGATATAAAGCTAGATTTGTGGCGAATGGGTACACACAGAGATATAGGGTGGACTACCAGGAGACCTTTGCCTCAGTAGCCAAGATCAACATTATCAGAGTCCTACTGTCTCTACTAGCAAATCTAGGTTGGCCACTACATCAGTTCGATGTTAAAAATGCCTTCTTACATGGAGACTTGTAAGAAGAGGTATACATGGATTTACCACCATGATGTAATTTAGCTCATGACAAGAAAAATCATGTTTGGAAGCTCAACAAGTCATTATATGGGTTAAAACAATATCCCAAGGCATGGTTTGACAAATTTACTAAGTCCATGAAGAATTTTGGATACACTCAAAGTAATTCAGACCACGCCCTGTTCTTAAAGCGTGATGGAGGAAAAATCACTACATTAATTGTTTATGTAGATGACATGGTTGTAACTGAGAACGACACAGGAAAGCAACAGAAGCTACAAAAGTATTTGTCTTAGGAATTTGACATGAAGGATTTAGGTGCTCTGAAATACTTCCTTGAAATTGAAGTAGAAAGGTCAAAAACTTGTATATTTATGTCTCAAAGGAAGTATGTGATGGATCTATTCAATGAAACAGGAATGCTTGGATGTAAGCCTATTGACACACCCATTGAGATAACATCGAGGCCTAACCACATCGAAGCCTTTTGTATAAAACCTCACACCTGCTAAATAGGTGGTTAAGTTGGGGACATATTGATGTTGCTAGTAGTGGGTCAAGGGTCCGTCTTTCTGAAATCTTAACATAATTGGTTGCACGTATGGCCCACTAAAAAGTGGTCCCACGTGAAGAGGAGTGTTGAAGAATACACATAATCCCACATCGGAAACTTAAATAATTAGAAAGTTCCATATAATAAATGGTTCCACTCCTAATAATATCAAGACCTTTTGTATAAAACCCCACACATGCTAAATAGGTGGTTAAGTTTGGGAAAATATCAGTATTGCTAGTAGTGGGCCAAGGGTCTGTCCCTCTGAAATCTTAACATCATTGGTTGCACGTGTGGCCCACTAAAAAGTGATCCTACGTGAGGAGGAGTGTTGAAAAATACACAGAGTCCCACATCTGCACTACTACAAAATAGTGAATCCATGACACCAAAAAGACGACGGTGAAATTTTCAGATTTCCCCAAAGCTGGAAAAAATTCTCCCTCTCAATTCTCTGTCTCTCCCTCTCTCAACTCTCTCCCTCGACCTAAAGTGGCTGCTTAATTTCTACCCGCCGTCATCTCGTGTCGGACTTTGACTATGAGGGCCATACGAACCCCAAGAAGACCTCCAAGATAGACTCCTCCATCGAAATCTACAACCCAACTTCATCGTCATGCGACCCCAAGTTTCTCACTCTCCTCATCCTCTCTGCTACCTCGCTCTTCAGACTGAAGTCAGCGGTGAAAGAGATACCCCGATGTCTTCTTCACTTTGAGTTTCTTGAGGTTTGTATCTCTATCCTCATGTTCTTATTTTAATCTTTTGTAGCTATTCAAATGTCTGTGGTTTTAAAGTTTTTTTATTTTATTTTTATTTTATAGAGATCTTCACGTTTGGGCTTTTATTTGCTTAATTTAAGTTAATTGATTAATTGGGTTTTGTTCAAAGATGGGTTTTAGATCTGGGGTTCTTGTAGAAATTGCATGTGGGTTTAGGTGTTTTGTTGTAGAAATTTCATGTTCATGAATGATAATATGTTCTTTTGATGAGTATTATTGTTTGCTGGTGGTGCAACCCCTTGGAGTTGCCCACCAGCTGCTCGACGAAATGTTTGAGAACAAATTAGTGCATGAAATATGCATTTTGTAATATAGATTGATTGTCCTAGAACTGGAGCTTCTCAGTAAGTTATACATAGGTAGGCCTTCGGTTATGTTAAATATGTTTTATGCTTTGTAGGCCCTTGTTTAGTTATTGGTATAATGTTGTGTAATATAGATTGATTGTCCTAGAACCGAACTATTTTCTTGTTGTGAAATCACTAATTTTTGTTTCATTTTTTCCAGCTTTACTCTTCCCTTCGAGGCTGAGGCTGACTTCCCTCCTTTTCTAATGCAATAAACCACATCGAACTATTTTCTCTTTTGTTTTTTGTTTGTTACATCTCAGCCCACTAGAAAACTGGATCTCCTTTTTTTGTTAGTATTTATTTATTACTTCCAGACTAATATTTGTTTCTTTCTACTCTGCAGCAGCTGCTCATAAAATGGACATGCGACCTATGATTCTCAAAGGGTCTTTCGCAAGGAGAGATAGGGTTAGGGTTTCTTAGGGTTAAGCGATACTGAGTCGGCAGCGAAGACAAGAGGCTATCTCCCTTTTCTACCTGCTATCTCTTCACACCAGGTATTGCTTGGTGTCGTGGCTATCTCTCTCACATCGTGGGGAAGGTAGTTGAGGGATTGTGTGGGGCTTACGGTGACTGAAGTGGGTGAGGACATGGAGGAGCTTGAGAAGCAGTTTGGGGGGAATCTTTGTTTGTCAAAGAAGGAGCGCACGGGTTTAGTCTTTGAAGAAGATGATATTGGCGATTTGTGGTAAGGCTCCCAGTTTACATTGGTGGCTAGGGTTTTAACGCACAAGTTTGTTAATAGGGAGGCGTTTGTGAGTGTGTTTACCAGGCTATGGAAAGGTAGTGATGGGGTCTCTATTAAGGAGATTGGGGAACGACGCTTCTTGGTGTGTTTCGCCAATCTGAATGATAAAAGGAGAGTATTGGATATGGAACCTTGGACTTTCAGGGAGGGTTGGTTCTGTTACTGGAAGTTCGTATAGGGATTGATGCGAGGACGGTGCATCTGAACTTGGGAGTTTTTGGGTCCAACTACATGGTATTTCTCCTCTCAATATGACCATGATGGTGGCCAAGAAAATTGGAGCTCTGATAGGACAGGTTTTGGAGGTGGACCAGACTACCGGTGACGATTGCATAGGCAAATTTTTGAGGGTTCGTATTAGATTCGATGTGGGACAGCCTTTGATGCGGGGAACTTTCGTGGGGTTTCCAGTGGAGGGTTCTTGTTGGATTGATTTTAAATATGAATTTCTCCCAGAATATTGCTTTGTATGCGGTTGTGTGGGTCATCCAAGCCGAATCTGTCTGGAACAGCGCCATGAGGAATTTGGGAGTAGTGGTGCGAGGTCTGAAGCTTTACTAGCCTTTGCTGGGTTGGACGCTGAGGATGATCTACGGGGTCGGAAGCTCAAGGGCTCTATGCGACGATCCCATAATAGCCTGACTTCTGGGCATAGGGGTGTCAGTGACGATTTGAATGGTGAATTCATTGGGCATAAATATAATGGCGGAGACAGTTGGGGTGGTAGAGAGGGCAATCGTGCTGATCAAGTGGGTTCGTGGAGGGGTGGTAGGACTCAAGGGGCGGAGATGGAGGACACAGCTACCTTATCATGCAAATCTGGGACTCGCTCTTCCGCGATGGCAGATTCGATTCGCCGACTGCGGGACGAGGAGGAAAGGAATAGGCGGCTTAGGGAGTAGGCATGGGATAATGGGGTGTTTACTAGAGGGGCGGATACTCAGGTGGGTGCTAAGACTTTTGTCTCCCCTACGGTTTCTTCCAACTCTGGACAAGGTGTGAATCATGTAATCATCAGCGGGGACGAGCCGAGGCCGGATGGAGGGGATGTGGGTTTTGTGCTGAATTTAAATGCTGTTATTGAGGACCAGGTGCAGGATGGTGAAGGGCGTGACGGTGCGGAGCCTCAGCCAAGAAGGAATGTTGTGGGTGGGAATCAGTGGAGCTTAACCCAAAATTCTGACCCTTTCAATTTGGAACCGTTGATAGTCGGTGCACAATATAGGGATAAGGGTAGGTTAAAGAGGAAGGGTCCAGCTAGCATGTGGGAGCAGGACGGCGAAAGTGGCAGATATGATAAGAGATATCGCAGTGGAGACCAAGGTGGGTGTTTGCCTTTAGAGGAAGAATTGAATCAGGCAGTGGAGACCAGCCTCAATGGGTCTCCATGGTCGCCATGAGAATCATCGTGTGGAACTGTCAGGGCATAGGGGGTCCCCTGACAGTTTCAAGTCTTAGGGAGCAAGTTAGGCACCAGGCCCCTGACATAGTGGTGTTGCTAGAAACTAAAAACAAGGCATACCGCTATGGGTGGTTACAAAAACAATTGGGGATGAATTTTAAGCATGTGGTGGCATCTAAGGGCCTCAGTGGTGGTCTATGTATGTTCTGGAAGAAGGCTCAGCATGTCGTTTTGGTTAAGTATGCGAATTTTCTAATTGAGGTTGGAGTTCATGATATCCTGCACAACTCTACTTGGCGATTTTATGCGGTGTATGCAAGCACTGACGATGGGGTTCGGAGAAAACAATTGGGGGTATTGCAAGACCGAATTAATACCTGTGGGGAGGGTTGTATTGTTATGGGGGATTTTAATGACATTCTTGATGTGACAGAGAAAGATGGAGGGAGACCACGTACCATCCGAAGTATGAATGACTTTCGTAGGTTTGTCTCAGATTGCCACCTGTTGGATTTGGGGTATGAGGGATATCCATATACATGGAGGAATCGAAGGGAAGGTGGGGGTATTTAGGAACGACTTGACAGAGGTTTCGCCAATGACAACGGGCTGCGTAGTTACCCTGATGCCAGAGTGGTTCATTAAGTGGTACCTGGATCAGATCATGCTATGCTTGTACTTCATACCTCGGTCTTACTGCAATGTAGGGCAGGCCGCTTTATTTTTGACCAAAGATGGGGAGCGGTGGAACGATGTCAGGCGGTGGTCAAGGAGCTCTGGTGTCGGGGATTCAAGGGGTCCAAGGGTATGCAGGTGTTTGAAAAGCTTAAATGGGTTAGGAAAGGGCTTGTGGATTGGAAACGACAGGAGTGGCGTAGCTCTAAAGTTTGCATTGACAACTTAAAGGAGGAGTTATGCAATGCTCTCCAGAGTCCAGCTTTTGAGGGCAATAAGATTAGACGGCTTGAAGAGGATCTTCAAACTGAGTTACAGAAAGAGGAACAATATTGGAAGTTGAAGTCCAGAGTACAATGGTTGCAAGAAGGGGATAAAAATACAAAGTTTTTTTTACTCCAAAGTTGTATCTTGCCGAAGAATGAATCGTTTGCATGGGCTAGAGGATCAAGGTGGCATCTGGCATGGGGAGGCATATGATATTAGGAGGATTGCAGAATCATATTTCCAGGATCTGTTTTCTCCAGTAACCCGGTTGGTATTGATGAGATCCTCGATTGTGTACATGCGACTGTTTCACCCCAGGATAATATCTCGCTAAGTAGGCCTAGTTTGGCGGATGAAGTGATGACCGATGTCAAGCAAGTGAATCCTATTAAATCACCTGGACTGGACGGATTTACTATGTCACGACCCGACTCCCCTAGCACGATATTGTCCGCTTTGGGCCCCCCTCTCTGCCCTCACGGTTTTGTTTCTGGGAGCTCAAGAGCAACTTCCCAGTGGGTCACCCATCCTGGGATTGCTCTAGCCCCCAACTCGCTTAACTTCGGAGTTCCTAAGAATCCGAAGCCAGTGAGCTCCCAGAAGGCCTCGTGCTAGGAAGAGAAGTGCCCACACATTTAAGCACTTCACCTTTCCCTCCCCGAGCAATGTGGGATTGCTCACCATTCTTGTTTCCCCAAGACACGGGTCTTACATACTGGCAGTTTTTATGAAAAGTTTTGGGCCACCATCGGTGGGGACATTCTTGAGATGGTTAATAGCTTCTTCCATTATGGGAGGATGCTTCGGAAGTTCAACCATACTCACATTGTTTTGATACCGAAAGTTGAGAATCCTAGAAAAATGACACAGTGGCGGCCTATTTCTTTATGTAATGTGGTGTATAAAATAATATCTAAGGTGTTAACCAACCGGTTAAAGAAGGTGATTCCGCATGTGGTCAGTCTAAACCAATCGGCTTTTGTTGCAGAGAGACAAATTACTGATAATATTTTGGTGGTACATGAAATACTACATACCCTAAAAACCGCTCAGGGATCGGACCAACAATACATGGCTATGAAATTAGATATGGCTAAAGCATACGACAGAAAGTGGGTTATCCAGCTGGAAATCCTATAGAGCAAGGATGACTAGTCATACGAGAAACAGATGACTAGTCATCATTTTATGAAATCAATTTAATGCAATGTGATGCAATGCACAATATAGCTTTGTCAATTTGCTTGAAACTCCATAGGATAGTTGTTAGTTAAGAACACCTAGAGAAGCTATTCTTAATCTAAACTTGAGCTTGATAAAAACAATAAAAATCCTATTACAAAATTGTCAACGGAAGCCAAAAGAAATACTCAAAATGCATACATTAACAATTATGGTGCTAGGAAAAGAAGGAAGACGTATCGTTGGGATTTTTGTGTTGCTTGATTTCTTAAGAAGATTTATATTGTATTTATATTTTTTAGAATAAGTTATCAATCAAGATATTATTTTCCTGATATGATTTTAATTAGTTTTCTTATTAGATAAGTTTTATGAATATTCTAGAACCTAGGGTTTCCTACGGTTTTAGGATTTCTTGGTTTTCTATTGGAGCCAACTCATGGCATTGTATTATTTAGTTTTATCATACTACTAATCAAATTTAGAGATTTTCGCTATTTTCTGGTGGATTCCAGTCGCTAATGGATTTTAGTTTATCTTTTTGGGTTTATATGTTTGTCGATCCGTAAATCCGTACTTCCGTGTTGCATCAATTCAATTCATCCTAATCCGATTACGGATTAGTAAACATGCCATATTAGAAAGTAGATCTCCTAATTGCAGCTCATGTTGACACTTAGTCATTCCTATTAATTACAAATAATTGTCCTCTAATTATTTAGTCTAGCAGCATTAGTTTGGAATTTAAAGCATCATTTATAAAATAATTAACTGGGCACCACTATAGTAGTGGTGATTAGACCTGGTAACCATTTTCCTGAATGAGTCAAAAAAAGAACCTCCAAATTCCAAGCATGCAGGCATGCAATGCAGGGCCAGAATTTGTTAATGAAGAAGATATTTTCATTTGTGTCGTCTTCCAAGCAAACTCAAATATCTTTTGTCACTAACCAAGGTGGTTGGTGTGAGTGGTTCGGCACTCTCATTCCTTAAGAGAGGTCAGGGGTTCGATCCCTGCTCTAGTACGGAGTCACCACTTTGGCTAGCACTTTACCCCTTATGGGCCTACCCGGTGTGAGTGGGGATTAGTCTAGGTTGTGGTTAAGGCTTAAAGGTGCCACCCATAGTTGGGGCCCATCCAGGACCACCTCATGGTTCAGACAAAAAAAAAATATATATATATCTTTTGTCACCGTTGAAGACACGTATATTTGCATATTTAGTCATCTTGTTGTCAAGTGTCAAGTGCATGCAAAAAATATTGTGACATTTCATTTCTCACAGAATTTTCAAATCAATTGTTTTTTATATACCACAACGGACTATTCCACCGTTTACAGTCGAAATGAATAGTCACAGTAGGTTTTTCAAACCAGAAGAGATCCCTTTTTTTTAAAATAGTTCTAACTTTGAATTTTCTTGTTCTTGATTCTCATTCAGATAATAAGTTTCATATAAACGGGTCTATTTTTAGAGCGTGTCGCTTTAAAGTGGAATTGATCCTTCGTTTTTTCCTATAACCATTAAGCCGTGTAAGTGCATCCAAATAACCACTAAGCCATGTGCCGTGTGGAACTCAAGATGTTGAAAATTCACACACACAACAAAAACTTGAGAAATATTACGCCAAGGCATATGCATATTTGCATATTTGCTGGGGAAAAAAAAAAAAAAAAAAAGGCATATTGGGTTTGTACTACTAGTGGCAGATTTTTGTTAGAAGGGGGTCAAGGTCAGGGCCCGGGCGAGCACGTCCCATTCAAAATTTATTTCACAAATTATTTCTCCACAGCCCGCTCAGCTGCTAATCCGATACTGCAGTTATCGTCAGTAGAGGAAATTTCCTTGAGGACGGTAACTACGAAGGTGGCAACGATGGACGATGGGGGGAAAAAGCCAAGGTATGTGGAGAATTTCCATCTATTTGCTGTCTCGTTCGCTTAGCTACCTCAGGTCATAATTACACAATCGGCCCATAGTACAGAAAAGATATTCCTGATTCAAGTCTTGGAGGAAAGGCGGCTACTAGAAGAGAGGGGTTCAACCCCGGCAAAGAAAGTAATGAGCTGTACATGCATGGATTAAGTAAAGACTTTTCAAACATTTTCTATGCCACACATCTACTTCGAAGAAGCTCTGCAACTTGAGAGTAAATTTTACTTGTTCTGTTGCTTCTTGGAATGTTCCTTTCTTAATATTGTTGAAATTTTACACATATAAACAACACAAAGAAGCCATACAAACAGTAATAAACGAACTACGAATAGCATTTAGCATTCTATGGCGAACAAGAATATGAGGTACCACCTCGTTTTCTTCATCATCATTTTCTTAGATCTGATCAGCCTCTATGGAAAATCCTTAACTTTTGTGGAAAAGTGAACAACAATAGCATCAAAGCAAATGGTACGTATAGGTGTAATTCTTGACTTGGATTCGCCGGTTGGGAAGATGGCTCGAAGCTACATGTCCATGGCACTCTCCGACTTCTATGCTAGAAACGCCAACTATCGAACAAAGTTGACTCTTTCTGTGAAGGACTCTAGCGAGGATGTTGTTGCTGCAGCATCAGCAGGTACATTAATTAATCTTATTTTGATAAATTTTCAGCTAATTACTGTACTTCTTCCTCCATGCTGGCTTTTCTTAGATGAAACTAGCTAGACAGATCACTCTAGCTCAAATATTGTACTCAGATATTAAATGATTTTATACCACGGTGTGATTGTTAAATATTGTATCCACCATGATCATCTGCAAATTGAACCTTGATGATATAATTAGGGCCCGTTTGGTAACGTTTTCAGAGAATATTTTTTGAGAATATTTTCAGAGAATGAGAACAAGAAAACGAATTTGCATTTTCATGATTTGAAAATGCATCTAGTAGATTAATTAGAAAACAGATTCAGAAAATAAAAACAATGAAAATGTGTCTGGTGGTACAATTTGAGAATAATAATATGTGAGTTTTTTTCAAGTGTATTTTTGCTAATTTATGTTCTAAATTTTTTTTTTAAATGTATAATTTGACAAATAAAAAAATTATATATTTTTAAAAATTAAAATTATTTTTATCTCTTTTATTTTTCATTTTTTCTTTCTTCCTCTTTTCTTCTTTTTTCCTTTTCTTTCTTCCTCCTCTCCTTTCTCTTTTCTTCTCCCTTCCTAGGCCGTTTCTTTCTTTCTTTCTTCCTCTACTTTCTCTTTTCTTCTCCCTTACCTCTTTTTCACTATCTCTTCATGCCGCTGCCCCCACTCATTCCTTCCTTCCTTCCATGGCATGAATCTCATCAACCCACCTCTCTCTCTCTCTCTTGATTGGGTGGTGATGGCGATGACGGTGCTTTGATTGGGTATGGGTGGTGGAAGTGTTGGGGTCGATTGCTTTTTTACTAGGTGGCGATGATGTGTATTGGGTTCGATTGGGCGTTTGGTGGTGATTCCATTGGTATGGTGGTGGTGTTGGTGTCAGCTAGGTTTGATAGGTGGTGGTGATGTGGGGACTGGGTCTGTGAGGTTTGGTGTCAGTGGCAGTGGCGGTGGCGGTGATGATGGTCTGACAGTCGTGGCCATGGTGGGTTTGATTTTCGTTTCTGTTTTGCTGGGTAGAGTGACGGGGAGAGAAGATTGCGAGAGATTGAGCAGTAACGTGTTTTAGGCATTTGTTTCCTGTGAGAATAAAACATCTTTTTTCTTTTTTTCAGAAGTACAAGTGAAGTTGTTCTCATTTTATTAAAACATTCTCAGTGTTTTCTATTTTTAGCCCACTGAACGGGTTCTTGGTTTGTTTTTGTTCTCTGAAAATGAAAACGGGCCCTTAAAACTTAAACGAACGGGCCCTTAATATCCATCATTGCTTGATTGATGTCATTTCTTCTAAAACAAAAAAACAAAAGAAAGAAAGAAACTCATCTCTTGATTGATTGACAATCTTAACAATTCCTTTTTTTGGCATCATCTCCTAGATTGATTGAATATTGTTCTTAATTAACCTTTTTTTTCAGACAAAAGGCGATAGAATTTTATTAGATCAATATGAATAAGGAGTACAAGGGACCCAGAATGTAAAGGGAGTCATCCCAATAACAATATACCAGACATGGGTAAAACTTCCCAATGACCTGAGCCAGCTGAAAAACTGAAATGATATGGAGAGAATTACTCTCTAAAATAACTTTACAATTCCTTGAAACAATTATGTATCATATTTTTATAATTCGCAATGAAATTTTTATTTATCTATTCAACAACTTTTTACCGTGAGATTTGAACTCTAGATCTTCTCCACGACCAAAGGGTCATTCACAATTCATCCCAACGAATTTTGGCCTGCAAATTGCTATTAATTTTTTGTATATATGATTTTTGCAGCTATAGAATTGATGAACAACGAAGAAGTGCAAGCTATTATAGGGCCCCAAAACTCAAACCAAGCCAAGTTTGTGATAAATCTTGGGGAGAAAGCTCAAATTCCCATTATTTCATTTTCAGCTACAAGTCCGTCTCTATCTCAAACCCAAAGTCGTTTCTTCATTAGGACAGGCCTAGATGACAGTTCTCAGGTAAAAGCCATCACGTCCATTGTTAAGGCATACGGGTGGCGCGAAGTTGTCCTAATCTACGAAGACACCGAACACGGCAATGGTTTGATTCCCTACATAACAGATGCTTTTCAACAGATCGATACAAGGGTCCCTTACAGAAGTGTCATGTCTCCATCATCGAGTCCGTATCAAATTTTGAAAGAGCTTACCAAGTTAATGGGAATGGAGACAAGGGTATTCTTGGTCCACATGACTGCTTCACTTGGATATCAAAAGTCTTTGTTCATGCAAAAGAAGCTGGCATGATGAGTAAAGGGTATGCATGGATCACAACTGCTGGGTTATCGACATTATTGCATCCAGAGATCGAGGAGGCAAAGGTCGCTGGTTCAATGGAAGGTGTGCTGGGTGTGAGTGTTGAGAAAATGGCTCAATTAAAAAGATACAAAAATTCAGACCAGCGACCGGTCGCAGGTTATGGGCGACCGGTCGGTTTAGGCAGATTATGAAGTCTGGAGCTAAAATCGAATCTGTGAAAAGCGACCGGTCGCTCCGTCTTGGCGACCGGTCGCTCCGACTATGCTGTTTCAGTTTCTACGCGTTTTCAAGTCTTCCTTGGTGTGCTACCACTTTCTATCGACTTGCAAGGATTTTTCTGATCACTTCTGAGATAATAAGAGGTGGCAAGCAGGTGGAAAGTTGGGGAGAACACTTTGGCAAATTGATAACTTGCTTCAATGAGTGAATTCTCTCTTGGTTCAAGAGATTGATGGCAGCTAGCAACCATTGATCACTTGCTTTGTGAGCTGCCATAACAGGTGTCTAAAGTTGGATAACTAAAGCATGAACGTGCAGAACATAATGATACCTTATCTTGGAGTCCAAAGGCTTATTATATAAGAGGGAAGAGGAAGCAAGAGAACATTAAGTTGTTAAGTGCATAAGTTGGTGCAAAGTAGAGAGAGTTGAAAAGAAGCTGAAACTTGTAAGTTCAGAAAATACCAAGGGGAGAGCAAGAGAGTTCTCTAAGTGTGTCAAGGTGTTGAGCAAGGGTGAGAGAGAAACAGATTGTGAGGGTAGTGTTCTAAGGGGGTTTCCTTCTTTGTAAACCAAAGTTGTAACCTATCTTCATTAGTGAAAGTTCTCAAGGAGATCACCAAAGAGGAAGTAGGCAATTTGCTGAACCTCTATAAACACTTGTGTCATTTATGTTTTGGTTAAATTTCTGTGTGTGTGTAAGACTCATCCATCATTGAGTTTGTCACAAAGTTCATCAACAACAAGGTCCTAAGGGGAAGTGAGTTAGTAATAATTCACAACAAGTGGTATCAGAGCTGTGTTTTGGCAGCTGGGCTAGTTCTTCTTTTGGAGTGCTAGTGTGTTGAAGATGACAAGTGAACAAGAAGCTGAGAGTGGTAGCAGTTCACAGCACGTGAAGCAACCACAGGCAGCAAGCATGAAGGTGGAGCTAAAGCCTTTCACAGGCAAGGAGAACTTCACTCTTTGGCAACGAAGGATGAAGTCAGCTCTTACACAACAACATCTCCATGTTGTGTTAGTTGGCAAGGAAAAGAAGCCAGCAGACATGAAAGATGAGGAGTGGGGTGTACTTGACGAGTTAGCCAGAGGAGCCATCGAAAACTACCTCTCCGATGATGTGCTCATCAACGTGTTGAAGGATACAGCGAAGCAAACATGGGAGAAGCTCGAAGAGATGTTTGCAGGGAAGTCGCTGTCCAACAAGCTCTTCCTAAAGGAAGAACTCCTAAATCTGAAGATGGAAGAAGGAGGTAATCTAATGGAACATTTAAGTAGTTTCAATAGATGTGTTGCTGATTTGCAAAGAATGGAAGTTATTTATAGTACGGAGGATAAGGCACTTATGTTGCTAACATCCTTACCTCCGTCCTATAAACACTTCCGAACCACTCTTATGTTCGGGAAGGTCACTCTGGATTTTGAGCCTGTGCTGCAAGACATCATGACGCACCATAGGATGGCTCAACGTTCTGGAGAAAACTCTCAAGGTGAAGGTCTATTTGCTAAGACCGATGAGAGGGGTCGTTCAAAGAGGCGTGAAGGCAAGAAAGGCAACAAAGGAAGATCAAAATCCAAGGCGAAAGAAGGTTGTTTCGAGTGTGGGTCAAAGGAGCACTGGAAAAGGAATTGCCCCATATGGAAGGAGAAGAAGAACAAAGGGAAGAATGCAGCAAACACAGCTGAGGAAGTCACGGAAAGTGATGGTGAGCTTTTATGTGTTAATGGCAATGTTAAAACTAATACATATGCTAATTCTTGAAGGTGTTTCTCTTCCGATTGGATTTTGGATTCCGGGTGCTCATACCATATGTGCTCAAACAAGGAGTGGTTTGACACATATGAGAAAGAAGAAGGTGGCGAAGTTATAATGGGGAATGGCTCGGTTTGTAGAGTCATAGGCACCGGTACAATCAAGATAAAGATGCATGATGGGACTGTTAGGACGCTTGGGATGGTAAGACATATTCCAAAGTTGCGTAAGAATCTTATTTCCCTTGGAACTCTTGATAAGAATGGTTATTCTATTAAGGCTAATGGAGGGAAAATCATAATCTCAAAAGGTTCACTTGTGGTTATGAAAGGAGAAGTTCAACCTAATTGTCTATATAGATTGTGTGGTACTACAATAACAGGTGGAGCAGCTGTGTCCACAAGCAAGGACTCAGAGGATGAAACTCAGCTTTGGCATTTGAGGCTAGGGCACATGAGTGAGAGAGGCATGCAGGAACTACACAAGAGAAAATTGTTGAAAGGTGTTCAAAGCTGCAAGCTGGAGTTCTGCAAATTTTGTACCATGGGAAAGCAATCAAAGATAGCTTTCAAGCTGCGAGACAAAGAGGAAGGAAGCACAGGGGTGCTAGATTATATTCACTCGGATGTATGGGGGCCATCACCGGTTAAATCAAAGGGTGGAGCTCGCTATTTCGTGACTTTCTTGGATGATTTTTCCAGGAAGGTTTGGGTCTACTTCATGAAGGAGAAATCTGAGGTCTTCACCAAATTCAAAGAGTGGAAGGCGGAAGTGGAGAACCTAACCGTAAGAAAGATCAAGATCCTAAGAAGTGACAATGGTGGTGAATATAAGGACAACAAATTCCTTGAGTTTTGCAGAAACGAAGGCATTAAGAGGCACTTTACCGTGAAGAAGGCGCCCCAACAAAATGGAGCTGCGGAAAGGATGAATAGAACTCTCATGGAGCGTGAGAGATGTATGAGGATTCATGCAGGATTGCCCGAATCATTTTGGGCGGAGTCAGTTAACCACGCTGCCTATTTGGTTAACCGATCACCTTCAAGAAATCTTGAGTTCAAATGTGCAGAGGAGGTATGGTCAAATAAGTCAATAGATTTTTCTAATCTTAAAGTGTTTGGATGCAGTGCATTTGCACTTATTCCTAGTGATGAAAGATCCAAGTTGAAGCCTAAGTCTCTTGAATGCATTTTCATCGGCTTCGAGAGTGGTGTGAAGGGCTACAAGCTATGGGATCCAGTGAACCACAAGAAGATACTCAGCAGAGATGTTGTGTTTGATGAAAAGACCATGCCTATGAACAAAGTCAAGAATTCAGAAGCAAAGGAGGATGTTGTTGGGAGAGAAACAACCATTGAAGTTCCACTCAAGAAGGTGTCAAGGAAGACTTCACAAAAACAGCCAACTGAAGACGTTCAGGAGGAGGAGGAGTCTGACATTGAGGAGGAAGAAGCTGGGCAATATCAACAACAAACTCAAGAAGAAGAAGATGCTCAAGAAGTGGTGGAGCCATCATCTATAGCTCGGTCCAGGCCCAAGAGAACCATCAAACCACCTCAAAGGTTTGGATGGGACACGGACGCAGTTCACTATGCCCTAAATGCAAGTGAAGAAGAACCAACCACGTTCCAAGAAGCTGTTGAGAATGAAGAACGGGAAAGTTGGATGGAAGCTATGATGCAAGAGATGGAATCTCTACACCAAAACTCAGTTTGGGAGTTAGTTCCTAAACCCAAAGATCGCAAGGTTATTGGCTGCAAATGGGTGTTTAGGAAGAAAGAAGAAATGCATGAGAAGGGAGCCACCATGTTCAAAGCTCGATTGGTGGCCAAAGGATACTTGCAAAAGGAGGGAGTTGATTATGATGAAATCTTCTCACCGGTGGTGAAACATACTTCTATACGGCTACTTCTCTCCATAGTAGCCCAAGAAGACATTGAGGTGGAGCAAATGGATGTGAAGACTGCTTTCCTCCATGGAGACTTGGAGGAAGACATCTACATGAGCCAACCTCAAGGGTTCATTGAAGCAAGCAAGGAAAATCTGGTTTTCAGGTTGAAGAAGTCTTTATACGGGCTGAAGCAATCTCCAAGGCAGTGGAATAAGTGCTTCGATTCTTTCATGATGAAGATTGGATATAGAAGATGTGAATCAGATTGCTGTGTATATAGTCATGCATTTAAGGATGGTAACTTCATCCTTTTACTTCTTTATGTTGATGACATGCTAATTGCATGTAGAGATATGTCAAAAATCCAGGAATTGAAGACATTACTTGGAAGGGAGTTTGACATGAAGGATCTAGGCTCTGCACAAAAGATCCTAGGAATGGAGATAAGGAGAGACAGAAACGCACGCAAGCTATGGCTGAAGTAAGTACATTTCCAAAGTACTTGAAAAATTCAATATGATGGATTGCAAGCCCGTGTCTACTCCTTTGGCGGAGCATTTCAAATTAAGTGCGCAGGAATGTCCTTCTACGGATGATGAGAAGGAAGAAATGAGCAAAGTTCCATATGCAAGCTTGGTAGGGTGTCTCATGTATGCAATGGTTTGCACACGCCCCGACTTAGCTCAAGCTGTAAGTATGGTGTCAAGATACTTGGCGAATCCGGGCAGACTTCATTGGACAGCAGCGAAGTGGATTCTCAGGTACTTGAAGGGCACAAGGAGGCTTGGGATATTGTTTGAAAAACAACAAGGTAATGCATGTGTGTCAGGGTATGTAGATTCTGATTATGCAGGGGATCTAGACAAGAGGAGATCCACCACTGGATACGTCTTCGTTTGTGGTGGAGGACCGATTAGTTGGAGAGCGGTGTTACAATCGGTTAGTGCCTTGTCTATTACAGAGGCGGAGTATATGGCGCTCACGGAAGCTTCAAAGGAAGCGGTATGGCTGAAGAGATTGGCTAAAGAATTCAGGATAGCCCAAGACTTGGTGGTGATTCAAAGTGATAGTCAAAGTGCAATCTACCTAGTGAAGAATCAAGTATTTCATGGAAGATCTAAACACATTGATGTCCGATACCACCGGGTAAGGGATTGGGTGAATGATGGAGACGTCATGATAAAGAAGGTTCATACAACGGAGAACGCTTCAGATTGTCTAACAAAGCCAGTCACAGCAGCAAAGTTCAAGCATTGTTTGGACTTGCTCAATCTGGTTCCATGCTAAAGATTGAGGTGGAGTTCTTGAGAGTTATCCGGACGATTCTCAAGAAATTAAAGATGTCCTGGAAAAGAAATGATGTCCACAAGGAGTTTTTAAGCTCGCCATGGTGGAGATTGTTGAGAAAATGGCTCAATTAAAAAGATACAAAAATTCAGACCAGCGACCGGTCGCAGGTTATGGGCGACCGGTCGGTTTAGGCAGATTATGAAGTCTGGAGCTAAAATCGAATCTGTGAAAAGCGACCGGTCGCTCCGTCTTGGCGACCGGTCGCTCCGACTATGCTGTTTCAGTTTCTACGCGTTTTCAAGTCTTCCTTGGTGTGCTACCACTTTCTATCGACTTGCAAGGATTTTTCTGATCACTTCTGAGATAATAAGAGGTGGCAAGCAGGTGGAAAGTTGGGGAGAACACTTTGGCAAATTGATAACTTGCTTCAATGAGTGAATTCTCTCTTGGTTCAAGAGATTGATGGCAGCTAGCAACCATTGATCACTTGCTTTGTGAGCTGCCATAACAGGTGTCTAAAGTTGGATAACTAAAGCATGAACGTGCAGAACATAATGATACCTTATCTTGGAGTCCAAAGGCTTATATAAGAGGGAAGAGGAAGCAAGAGAACATTAAGTTGTTAAGTGCATAAGTTGGTGCAAAGTAGAGAGAGTTGAAAAGAAGCTGAAACTTGTAAGTTCAGAAAATACCAAGGGGAGAGCAAGAGAGTTCTCTAAGTGTGTCAAGGTGTTGAGCAAGGGTGAGAGAGAAACAGATTGTGAGGGTAGTGTTCTAAGGGGGTTTCCTTCTTTGTAAACCAAAGTTGTAACCTATCTTCATTAGTGAAAGTTCTCAAGGAGATCACCAAAGAGGAAGTAGGCAATTTGCTGAACCTCTATAAACACTTGTGTCATTTCTGTTTTGGTTAAATTTCTGTGTGTGTGTAAGACTCATCCATCATTGAGTTTGTCACAAAGTTCATCAACAACAAGGTCCTAAGGGGAAGTGAGTTAGTAATAATTCACAACAGTGAGGCCCTATGTACCAACCTCAAAAGTTCTTGAAGATTTCAAGCTGAGGTGGAAAAGGAGGAAATTGCCCAATATTGGCAAGACAATGCAAAGCACTTCTGAGATTAACCTGTTTGGTTTATGGGCTTATGATACAATTTGGGCTTTCCTTGCAATTTAAGTGCTCTCCTCCCCTCCTCTTCAAGGGGGGGAGGGGGAGTGAAAATGATATGTTAATTGACATATTCCCATGAAGATGTTGCTTATTTCTTGACTCCGACGACCTCTTCTCTTCAGGGGGAGAGGAGGAGTGAAGAGAAGTTGTGTCTGTGTGAATTAGCTAAAGTTGATATGGAAGAACTGTTGCTGTTGCTGTTGTCGTTGCCGTTACCTCTACTACTGTCGTTGATGTTACCGTTGCCGCTATTGTTGTCGTTGTTATGGTCATTGCCGATGATGTTACTGTGTTTTGATCTGTCTCTACCCTAACCCTAGACACTACCTATTTCCGTTGCACTATACATCTAGTTCATAATCCTAGTCTGCCGCCGCCGCCATCTACTTTGCTACCATCATCGCTGCCTACCTTGCTATTGTCACTGCTACTCATCTATTCCGCTGCAATTTAACCACCTATCTGTCATGGCTGATTCTGCTACATCTCAGTGTTAGTCAGTGCATGTTTCTCAAGTACCATTAATCATATGGCTCCATCGACCCCTTCTCTTCAGGGGGAGAGGGGGAGTGAAGAGAAGTTGTCTCTGCTGTTGTTGGTGCCAATGCCTTGTATCGCTTTTGATGATGCCTGTTATGTCTCTGCCTTGTTGCTCTTGTTGGTGCCAGTATTGTTGTTCCTGCTTGTTATGGTGCCAGTATTGTTGCTCATGCCTTTGCTGATGTGTTTCCGCTGTGGTAATGCCCGTTGACCTTGTCTCTGCTGTTGCTGGTGCCAATGCCTTGTATTGATGTTGATGATGCCTGTTATGTCTCTGCCTTGTTGCTCTTGTTGGTGCTAGTATTGTTGCTCCTGCCTGTTATGGTGCCAGTATTGTTGCTCATGCCTTTACTGGTGTGTTTCCGCTGTGGTCATGCCCGTTGACCTTGCCTTTGCTCTTGACTTTCTTTGCCTTGCCTTACCCTATTTCTTAGGGTTTGGCTTTGCCTTACCATGCCTTGCCTTACCCTTTCTTTGCCTTGCCTTACCCTATTTGTTAGGGTTTGGCTTTGCCTTGCCATGCCTTGCCTTACCCTATTTTTAGGGTTTGGTTGCCTTATCTATTGCCGTGCTCACAGGGCTTCTGTGTTCTGCCTTATCTACTGCCGTGCTCACAGGGTTTCTGTGTTCTGCTATCTGCCTTATCTTCTGCCGTGCTCACAGAGCTTCTGTGTTCTGCTTTATCTATTGTCGTGCTCACAGAGCTTCTGTGTTCTGCCTTATCTGCTGCCGTGCTCACAGGGTTTCTGTGTTCTGCTATGTGCCCTATTTTTTAGTGTTTGCTCTTGTGTTTCCGCTGCAAACTTTGCTTTAGGTTGTCACTTGTTTCACTCGTGGTTGATGAAAAGACATTCTCTACAATTGGTGCTTCTCAAGTATGGTGTTCTATGACTCGTTTGTCAAGTTGGGCATGCGAAATATCTTTGCCCAACTTGAGGGGGAGTGTTGGCGAGTCCTTACTTAGTTAGGATTTTTGGTTCCTTACTATGTTAGGATTTTAGTTACTTACCTATTTTTCTAGTCCAATTATAATTAAGATTTATTTCCTATTATAATTTAGATTTATTTTCTATTGTAATTTAGATTTATTTCCTATTTTATTTAGGGTTGTACTTATATAAATATCTCCATATTGGAGAAGAATAAAAATATGAGCAAATATGAGCATATCTTAGCATAACTGAATATTTGCCATACTTTGTTTGACAGACTGGAGGTGAATTATTCTAGTGATGTTTTAAAGCACAAGACTAATAGCAAAAACACAGATGAAATGCTTGGCATAACTGTCTCTAAAGCAGGTCCAAGGCTTCTCCAAGCTTTGCTGCGTACCAGTTTTCAAGGCCTAAGTGGGAAATTTCAATTGATTAATGGACACTTGCAACCTGCGGCCTATGAAATAATCAATGTGGTTCGTAAAAACGAGACAGTTATTCGATATTGTTGGGCTCCGAACAAAGAAGCATTTCATGATTTAGTTCAAATTTCTAATGCATCTAAGCCTATCTGGCCTGGAAACACAAGTACTCCACCAAAGGGTTGGGTTATACCTGTTACTGGCAAAAAGTTGAGGATTGGGGTACCCGTTAAGGCTGGTTTCAAAGAATTTGTGAACATAGACTGGTCTCGTCATACCAATGAGCCTAAGATCTCAGGGTTCTCAATCGATGTCTTTCGGGAGGTCTTAAAACGGATGCCATTTGCAGTTTTGTATGAATTTATTCCGTACATGAATAGTTCAACAAAAGAAGCTGCTGGGACTAATGATGAGCTTATTTACCAGATTAAGCTGAAGGTACGTTGTTGTCTAATCTTTTAACTCTCTTTTATTTTTTAGTTTTCAATATACAAATCTTTTTAAAATAAGAAAGTAAGAAAGAAAAGTAAATCCCCTAATTAATCAAGGAAATAAATCTCCTTAATTAATTAGGAAGGCTCACATCAACAAAAAAGAACCAAAACTTGGTTGTATTACACCAAAGCGAAAGCCACGGTACCTACCTCAAGTTTTATTTATTCTTGAAACTTTTTATACAACACTTGCTTTTTGAAAAAGAGATAAACTTTTAGTTTTGATAAAACTCTTTGATTGTTTTCAGTTTTCACTTAATTAACTTGCTTTTTTTTTTCTTATATATATTAGAGATATTTTGTCATATACTCATTCTTAGCAATAAAACTATAAATAAACCCTATACTATTTAATTTCTATAAACAAACCCAAAAAATGATAGTTTGCCCTATTGAATTTAATTTTGATTATTAAATTACTTTGATGCCCTATTTAGTGTTTTGGGCTTTTTTTTTATGAGAATTTGGGGTTGAGTTTTTATATAATTTGGGCTCCTATATTTGGTATAATAGTGAATCTCCCTATATATTATTAGATGATACTTATGATCTCACTTTCTACGCACATGTTTTTGGATGAAAGTGCAGAAATTTGATGCTGTAGTGGGAGATATAACAATTCTTGGAAATAGGGCGTCCCACGTTGATTTTACATTACCTTATTTTGAATCGGACGTTTGGATGGTGGTGAAAGTTAAAGATAACGAAAGAAACAATATTTGGATTTTCCTAAAGCCTCTGAGTTGGGATCTTTGGTTGACATCTGCCTGCGCCTTCATCTTTACAGGCATTGTAGTATGGATTCTTGAACATCGCATAAACACAGAATTTGGAGATGGTTCACGAAAGCAACAACTTGCCACAACTCTTTGGTTCTCTTTTTCCACTCTTGTATTTGTTGGCGAGTAGAGTATATCCTATTCTATTTGGGTTTTATTTTCCTTTTGTATAGATATTATGTAATAAGGATACCACTTATTTTCCTTGTCTAACCCTACTAGGGTTTGTAACCTTACTATAAATACCTCCTTTTGGAGAATGAAATATATCTGAAAATATTCTACCATATTGTTTGACTTGGTATCAGAGCCGACGTTCTGGTAACCTGTGTATTGTGCCCACCCGTGTTCTACTCTGTGCCATAATTTCTTTTTAGGGTTCTTGTGCTCGTGTTCTACTCTGTGCCCTAATTTCTTTTTAGGGTTCTTGTGTCCGTGCCTGTGCCGTGTTTATCGTATCTGCTTCGTGTTGTGTTTGTTTCCGCTGCTATCATGGGTGATGATTCCATAGTTGTGACTGGTGCTAGTGCGTCTACACCGAAGGAGGCACGTCCCTCGCGTGATTATTCTACCCCGCTTACATCTGACAAATTGGATGGCTCCAATTATGCCTCTTGGTCTCGTGGTGCGCGTATTACGATTACTAGTCGTCGTATGGCAAGTTGGATCAATGGGAAGAAGCCTGCTCCGTCTCAAGATTCCGCTACCTATGATGAATGGGAAGAAGATAATTGTCTGGTGCAGTCATGGCTTCTCAATTCCATGACTAAACCGGTTCGTGCCTTGTTTGAACATGGTAATACTGCCTATGATATATGGGAGGCTGCTCGGAAGACCTATACTGTGACTCAGAATAGTTCTCGTTTGTTTCAACTCCGACGGCAATCCATACTTATAGGTCAGAATGGTGAATCTGTGAAAGTGTTCTATGAAAAACTTCATGCTATCTGGCAGGAGATTGATTGTCTGCGTCCGAATGAGTTTAGTTGTTCTGCTGATGGGGCTCGTCGTCTGAAAGAAATTGAAGCCGATCGAGTTTATGATTTTCTTGGTGGGCTAGATCCACCGTATGATGGTGTTCGTAGCCGTATTCTTGCTCTTAGTCCTGTTCCACCCCCACTCGAAGCCTATGCCATGGTCATGGAAGAAGATACCCGTCAGTCCGCTATGCTTGGAGGAGGATCGCTGGCTCTTAAAGTGGATCCAGCACGTCACCGACCGGTCGCCCCGCAAGTAGCGACCGGTCGCTCTCCGTCAAAAAAGCTGGGGTCTTCTGCTGGGTTTCGTCCTTCTGCCCCCACCTCTAGCTCTTTTGAAGGTCCGCCTAAGTGCCGCCATTGTAATGGGGATCATTACTCTGAGAAGTGTTTTAAGGAGCATGGTTACCCTGATTGGTTTGCTGACTACAAAGCTCGTATGTATGGTCCCAAGGCCACTTACACTGTGACTCCTGATGAGGTCCGTCCTCCGACTCCATCTGCAAATCTGTGTGCTTCTGATACTATGCCAGGTATGGGTTCTACTACTTGGATAATTGACACTGGTGCTTCTGATCATATGACTTATAATGATAAAATGTTTGATGAGTTGTCGCATAACCCTCGTGACCCATATATTACTAGTGCTAATGGTTTACCTTCCCCAGTTATTGGTGAAGGTACCATCCATCTTACTCCTTCTTTACCCCTATCTCATGCACTCTTGGTTCCCAATATTCATTGCAATTTGTTATCTGTTGGACGTTTACTTGATACACTTAACGCTTCTGCTACATTCTATTCTACCCATTGTTTTTTCCAGGATCTCAGGACTCACGAGAAGATTGGGCATGGTAAACGGATAGGGGGGGTTATATTACTTACAGTTGCCGGCTGCAGCAGTTCGTGATTGTGTCGCTAATAAGGCTCTGAGTGGCAGTGTCAAGGACAAGCAACAACTTTGGTTATGGCATCGTCGCTTAGGACATCCGTCGTTTGGTTATCTTAGACATTTGTTTCCTTCGTTATTTAGTTCGTGTGATGAGTCTAGTTTCAATTGTGAAACTTGTGTAATGGCCAAGAGCCACCGTACTGTTTTTCCCTTAAGTAATAATAAAGCTGCTTTGCCTTTTGAGTTAGTACATTCTAATGTCTGGGGTCCTGCTCGTGTGACTTCTCAAGGTTTCCGTTGGTTTGTGACGTTTATTGATGACTGCACTCGTTTAACATGGGTGTATTTGATGAAGAATAAAAATGATGTTGCCTCTATTCTTCCTGACTTTTGTGCCATGGTGTCTACTCAGTTCCATGCTCGTGTTAAAGTATTTCGCACTGATAATGGCGGTGAATATGTGAATCATACCTTGGCCCAATTCTTTCGTGAGCAAGGTATCATTCACCAAACTACCACTCCATTCACACCTCAACAGAATGGTGTGTCTGAAAGGAAGAATCGCCAGTTACTTGAAGTTGCTCGCTCTCTGATGTTGGATACGTCTGTTCCCCATCATCTTTGGGGACATGGTGTCTTGGCCGCTGCCTACTTGATTAACCGTACTCCTAGTCGGGTTCTTGATTTCAAGACTCCACTTGATGTGTTATGTGCTCTTACTCCTCCGGTTTCGGTCTCTAAGTTACCTCCGAAGGTGTTTGGGTGTGTTGCGTATGTTCATGTTTACTCTCATCAAAGGAGTAAACTCGATCCTTGTGCTCTCCGCTGTGTCTTCATTGGCTATTCTACTACTCAGAAAGGTTATAAGTGTTATCACCCGCCTACTCAGAAGGTACATATCACTTTGGATGTCACATTTCATGAAGAAGTACCCTATTATGTTTCTCCCTCCTCTTCAATTCAGGGGGAGAGGGGGAGTGAATTGAAGAGAGTGGAAAATATGGAATTTTTAAGCGAACAGCATGCCAACGACCGGTCGCACATAGGCAGCGACCGGTCGCTCGAGTCGAGCTGGGACTACAGTACCGATACGAGCGAAGCGACCGGTCGCAGTGAGGAAGCGACCGGTCGCGAAGGAAACGACCGGTCGCACATAGGAAGCGACCGGTCGCCCGCGTCGACGAGCGAGAACAGTACCGATACGAGCGAAGCGACCGGTCGCCAAGAAAGTAGCGACCGGTCGCCAGACAAAAATGTTGATGTTTTCGAGCCTCTCTCAGAAGAAAATAACAGTGATATTGGCGACTCCCATACAGATGAAATTGATAATATACCCCCCTCTGCCCTGCCATTGCCTCAATCAAGTTGTGATAATGAGGTACTTTCTAGTGATATGCCTACCTATTCTTTGCCTCCACGTACTACCCGTGGGAAACCTAAAATACAATATTCTCCTGATATACATGCCAAGTCTAAATATCCCATTAACCATTATATGTCAACTCATCGTTTATCTAAGTCATATGCATCATATTTGTGTCAATTATCTAGTGTATGTGTGCCAACTAAGTTGCAGGATGCTCTATCTGATCAAAACTGGGTAGATGCAATGCATGTTGAGATGGAAGCCTTGAACAAGAATGCCACTTGGGAGTTAGTTCCTTTACCAAAAGGAAAAAAGGCAGTTGGATGCAGATGGGTGTTTACTTTGAAGCACAAGGCTGATGGTTCCATTGACCGTTACAAGGCAAGATTGGTAGCAAAAGGGTATACTCAGACATATGGAGTGGATTACACAGAGACTTTTGCTCCAGTAGCTAAGCTCAACACTGTACGCGTGCTCTTATCCTTAGCTGCTAACCGTGACTGGCCGCTGCTACAATTTGATGTCAAAAATGCATTCCTCCATGGTGATCTCAAAGAAGAAATATATATGGATCCTCCGCCGGGTATCCCTGTGACCTCTAAGGAGGGTGTGGTGTGTAAGCTACGGAAATCCTTGTATGGATTAAAGCAGTCTCCAAGAGCGTGGTTTGGAAGGTTTGCTGCATCTATGAAGAAGTTTGGGTATGTGCAAAGTAACTCTGATCATACTTTGTTTCTGAAGCGTCATAAAGGTAAATTGACGGCTTTAATTATTTATGTTGATGATATGATTGTTACTGGTGATGATCATGTAGAGATACAGAATCTTCAGAAGTATCTGGCTTCTGAGTTCGAGATGAAATCATTAGGTGATTTAAAGTATTTTCTTGGGATTGAAGTTGCCAGATCTAAACATGGTATTTTTCTATCCCAAAGAAAGTATGTTTTGGATTTACTTGCAGAAACTGGAATGTTAGATTGTAAACCGATTGATACCCCTAGTGAGCAGAATCATAAGTTGGGGATATACCCCGATCAAGTTCCGACTGATAAAGAACGTTATCAACGACTTGTGGGGAAGTTGATTTATTTGGCTCATACTCGTCCAGATATTGCTTATGCTGTAAATATAGTAAGTCAGTTTATGCACTCTCCTAGTGTAGATCATATGGGGCTGTGACTCGTATTTTAAGGTATCTGAAAGTAACTCCTGGCAAGGGGTTAATTTTCTCCAAGTATGGCCATACAAATGTAGAAGGGTATACAGATGCTGATTGGGCAGGTTCAGCCACAGATAGGCGTTCGACATCTGGGTATTTTATGTTTGTGGGTGGCAATCTTGTTACATGGAGGAGCAAGAAACAAAAGGTGGTGTCTAGATCTAGTGCTGAGGCTGAGTATCGGGGAATGGCCCATGGTGTATCTGAGTTACTATGGTTGAGGAGATTGTTGAAAGACCTTGGTTTTGGGCCTAATAAACCCATGGATTTATATTGTGACAATACGGCTGCGATTGCAATTGCTCATAATCCTGTACAACATGACCGTACAAAGCATGTGGAGGTTGATCGAAATTTCATTAAAGAAAAGTTGGATGCGGAGATTGTGTCCTTTCCCTTTATCCGTTCAGAGTATCAGTTAGCTGATGTTCTTACGAAAGCTGTTTCTACAAGTATCTTTCTCAACTCGCTTGACAAGTTGGGCATGCGTGACGTCTTTGCTCCAACTTGAGGGGGAGTGTTGGCGAGTAGAGTATATCCTATTCTATTTGGGTTTTATTTTCCTTTTGTATAGATATTATGTAATTAGGATACCACTTATTTTCCTTGTCTAACCCTACTAGGGTTTGTAACCTTACTATAAATACCTCCTTTTGGAGAATGAAATATATCTGAAAATATTCTACCACATTATGCAATCTCTGCTATATGTATCTTTTTATCATATACTCCTTTCTCTTTCAATAAATGAGAATACGGTTTTGCATTTTCTTCCTCAGTTAGATTTTTCTTTTATTGATTTCTAACAATTTCCATTAACTTGCATGATATATTTGTGTATCTAGAGGAGAAGGTGGTGAGCAACTGGACCAGATTTGTGCTGATCATATGGATTTTTGTGGTACTCATCTTGACACAGAGTTACACTGCTAGCTTAGCCTCATTGTTGACTGTAGATAAGTTGCAGCCAGCAGTTGTTGATGTGAATGCGCTCAGACAAACCGGTGCTTATGTTGGATACTACAAGAATTCCTTTGTAAAAGATCTTTTAATAAGCCAGTTAAAATTTGAGGAGAAAAAGCTGAAGGCTTATTCTTCCCCGGAGGAATTTCATCAAGCACTGTCCAATGGAAGCAAAAATGGAGGGGTTGATGCTATCTTTGAGGTAAGTCCCTACGTCAAGCTCTTCCTCGCCAAGTACTGCTCAAGATACATTGTGGTTGGACGAACCTACAGAACTGATGGATTTGGCTTTGTGAGTCTCTCCTCATGAATGACTTTTGTAGGCCACAATGAATAGCATGTTAATATATTGAGTGGTTAAATGGTTTCAGATTTGAATGATTTTTTTGTAGAGACATCTTTGAAAAAATACCTATAAATACATGTTTTTATTTATGGCTGATAAATAATTAGACACATATGCATATATATATATATATATATATATATATATATACACGTGTGTCGTGCACATGCGAGTGTGTGTTGTTTAAACATGAAGAAATTAATTTTGTTTCTTTTTCTATTTCAGGCCTTCCCTCGAGGGTCCCCTCTTGTTGCTTACATTTCAAGGGCAATCTTGAATGTGACTCAAAATTATGGGATAATGGAAGCAATGCAACATAAGTATTTTCCATATGAAACCAAATGTCAGGACCCAAGCTCCACATTCTCTTTAGACAATCCCAGTCTAACTGTGTACAGCTTCGGAGGCCTCTTCATCATCACTGGAGTGATTTCAATTTCTTCATGCTTGATATATATGGTTCATTTCCTCTACAACCACTGGCCTGCTTTGAGTTCCGTCCATCCAGAAGCCTCTGTCTTGTCAACGATAGCAAAGCATTTCATTTTCGACCGAAAAGATAGCTCTGTGCTTGCTATAGAGCAAACCAATCAAGCAACTCATGTAAATTCTGTTTCTGTAACAGAGGCTAGAGGAGACGATGCTTCACCTTATGATAGGAACAACTTGCTGAGCCATGCAGTGTCTTCTGACCAAGGAATATCAGACAATGTTGCCATAGATGAAGAAGATGATGAAATACCTTGGCATTCTATGGATTCTGGGCGGTTCATCTATGGATGTGCCTAAGTTCTGGTACTTATACTTATATGTCCTCTATACCTCTTCAAATTGTAGTGTGCTGAACATATTTGGTAACGTATCTTTGTCTTCTGTCGGAAATAAAGCTTAAACTCATATTGTAATCTGGTGTAAGAGTAAAGTGTTGCTACTTAATCCATGTTTTAAAAAAGTATACTAGACCATTCATGTTTTGGATTTTTTTTTCTTTTTTCTTTATTATATGTTGGTATATATGATTTATTTAATTACTAGTTTCCCCCACAAATCTAAACCCATATTAATCATAATTATTTGGTATTAGATCAAAAACTCTTTTTTCTTTGTTGTGCAAGGAGCGGTGAATTTTTTTAAATAAACTAGTGTGCAAAGGACCTGGACAATGTATCAAACCACAATGTATATCAAACCAAATTTCCATCATTTATATCAAACCACAATGTGTGCAAAGGACCCATTAGTGTACTGGTTTGGAGCAAATGCTCCCCCTAGGAAAAGTCATGAGTTCGATGTAACATCCCGACCCAAAATAAGTTCATTAATTAATTTAATTTAATTTAATTTAATTTCCAATTTTGCCCTCGGGTAGGGGCAAAAAGGGGCCATTTTTATCCAGGAAGAGTTTGGGGCAACAAGTGGTATTTTTAGGAAGGTCGTACCGAGATGAATTCGTAGACGTGCGGTAGGCTTGAATACGAGATAAAAACCTCCAATGGCACAACCGTAATATTTTTGAAGTCTAATTTTAATAAAATCAGAAAACAGCCCCTCATTTCTCTCTCTCTCTCTCTCTCTCTCTCTCTCTCTCTCTCTCTCTCTCTCTCTCTCTCTCTCTCTCTCTCTCTCTCTCTCTCTCTCGCGCGCGCGACCCCCCCTTCCTCTTCGCGATTTCCTCCAGCCGTCCCACCCCAAACCACCATAGCCACCGCCTCCGACCACCAGAAGCCACGGCACCGGAGCCAAACTGACCGAGTCGATGCCGCCTTCGAACCCTAGGCCACCTCCAGCCGTCAGCCGTCACCAAAAGGCCAGAAAATACGAAAAACAGGCCGGAAATAGCGAGAACTTCTCCGGCTTCAATCTCCGCCGTCCGGCCGCCATTTCCGACTAGTGAGGTATGGAAATCCATCTACTCTTCGTACTCTAGCTGCTTGTTGGGTAGGATTGAGTCAATTTTGAGCGTTGATAGTTCGATTTTCGAATTTAGGTTTGGTCGGACTTCGGGTTAAATTTCCGGCAACTTCCGGTCACTTTTTGGCTATAGCCCAAGAACAAAAGTGAACTTTGATTAAGCCACCCACGGCAGCGCGTGGGGCGGCGTGTGGGCTGTAGGGTGGGGTCACATTTTATCCTAAAATGATCCTTGTGTTGTCACGAGCGAGTACGTGTGCTCGGATCTCAATTTGGATATCGTTTGCACCTCAAACGGATTTTCCATATTCTGCAATTTTCGGGTTTGATATGTTAGGACCGTTGGATCAAACCCAATTTCACGTATGTTGTCCCCTGTATTCCTAGGATCGTGCAGGATTTCACGAATCGTGAATCGGAGCCCCGGATGTTCCGATTCATCAACTTAAAGTTTGAACCGTCCGGTTGACCGAGCATCTTCCGAGATTTTTCCAGCACTTGAAACCCTTAGTTGGACCTTAGGAACGTCTCGTTCCTCACGTTTACTTGAAACCCGGGAAATTAGGATTTTAATTTAAAGTCCTCGTTCGAAGCGTTTGATTTTAATATCGTGTTCGTATTCTGAAATAGGTAATCCGACTCCGCGTACACAGCAGGCGGGACCCTCTCAAGGTCAAGCAGCTTGGGACTACTTGTGAGTGGACTTTGTTTTCAAATAAATTGCATGAGTTTTATGATGAAATTTCTATGCATAAGAATTTAAGGGTTTATGGAAATTCACTTTATACTTTATAGTCGAAACTATTATTGTTGGCACTAAAACTTGAACAGATAGAGATGAGTGCAACTTACAAGAGATGTGGACGATCTAGGAGATCGATTGAGTGATAGATGGAGATTCTTCCTGTCTTCGGGTGCTGATCCTGAATAGAAGGAAGTTAAGACTCGTAAGGTCTATGGAACCGGTGTGGAACCAGCCTAAGACCCTCCGATGCCGAAGTAAGATTGTTTTCTAAGAGCTTTTGCTGTTGACAATATAATAGTATAAAAGTCAAGCTGAAAAGTCTTGCCCCTGTATTGTAGTGAAGGGGCCTATTTATAAAGGGAGTTTTGGATGCTCTTAGTACTCACTTTCGATGTGGGACTCGTGGGAGTGCCCCATGAGGTTGACACGAGTCCTTAGATATTTCGGGCGGGTGTTTCGAGGTTGATTCTGCAGAATCGGTAGGGGGTACCGATTGTGCACTGTGTTGGGGCTGTAGCGGCTGTTTGCTGCTTTGAGACAGTGTCATCGGTAGCCGATGCCGATTGTTCGAGGCCTTGGGTGCTTGGGTGAGTTTCTAAGATCCACGTGTCGTTGTATGAGTAGAGGGTCAGATATGGTACAAACTGTAGTCCCCCAAGTTACCGATTGAGAAGCTTCTCGGTTGGGGACTTGATCTGACCTCGGCATTCTGATCCGAACACGATGGTGTCATAGTTGCCGATGGTAGTATGTAGTCCCCCAAGTGCCCGAGCGAGTGAGTTTGGGAAAGCGACGGCATCAGGTACCGAAGGGCTGGAGAGGCCAGTGTAGTGCGGGGTTTTGGAACGCCTGCCGTTCGGCATGAGAGGTGATTGAGAAATCATCCAATGTGCGCCTGCCGTTCGGCACGAGAGGAGATTGAGAAATCATCCAATGTGCGCCTGCCGTTCGGCACGAGAGGAGATTGAGAAATCATCCAATGTGCGCCTGCCGTTCGGCAAGAGAGGTGATTGAGAAATCATCCAATGTGCGCCTGCCGTTCGGCACGAGAGGTGATTGAGAAATCATCCAATGTGCGCCTGCCGTTCGGCACGAGAGGAGATTGAGAAATCATCCAATGTGCGCCTGCCGTTCGCTAGTGGAGTTGTGCTCGAAGGTGGCTAGATGTGCCACGTCCAGGAAGTTGAAGCGTCTCAACTGACAATGTCTGGGCGTCTCCATGCATGCGTGACACGTGTTGGCATGGCTGTGAAGGGTCGCGTCGTTTCGTATCCCGATGCGTCGCTTCATTTCCCGAAGCTAGATCGGCTTTATAAACGTGAGGAGTGGACGAGGGTTTGAATACTTGGGAGTTTTTGAGAGCAAAGAGAGCTTGTGAGAGGCGATTTCCGGCAAGCGCGATCAAGGCGGAGGCGATTTCCGGCGAACTTGAACCACCGTGCAAACAAGGTACGTTGCTATGTTTTTGTATTTTTCTGAATCAAAGTGTTGAATTCGAAAAATTGGGTTTGAATAAAGTATGAACAAGCATGAGCAAGTATGAACAAGCATGAACAAGCATGAACATAGGTGGTTGGGTGGTAGAATAGGATTTTGATTCTAGCACAGCACTTAGTGTCCCTTCGTTTGTGTTTGTAGATGTCAGATACCGAATCCGAGGGTAGGCGTAGTCCGAGGGCTTTTGAGGACGAATCGTCGTCGGGGAGTTCGTCCGAGGGGAGTGAGAGTGCCGATTCTGGGAGCTCTTCAAGCTGTGAAATAGTGGAGGGGCAAGGAGTGCGCACCGAAGTTGGGGGCACTTCAACTAGAGTGGCTGAAGGTGGTGAGGCTTCGACTTCGGGTCGTGAGGCCGAAGAGGGTGCTGTGTCCGTTGCTGCCCCAAGCCAGGGGGTGTTAAGGGTTGTCAGTGGTAAGCAACGGATACCGGTTGCGAAGCCGACGGAACTGGTTTTTGGGGTAGATAATTTAGAGCCGAACACCCTGACCGAATCTGAATTGGCTAAGATTCGGGCGGAGTATAATATTCCGGAATCGGTAGGGATGCGGATTCCGGAGCCCTTGGAGTCGCTTAGTGACAATGACAAGGGAGTTGTCTTCTTCACCGATGTGTTTAAGCATGGGCTTCGGCTGCCGTTGAGGCATTCGGTGCAGAAGATCCTGGCGGCGATCGGCTATGCACCAGGGCAGTATAATCCAAACTTTTGGATTACGCTACTGGGGACGATCACGGCGTTCAGCCTGGCTGGTGAGGGGGAGCCAAGCTACGAACAGTTCGCCCAGCTGTACAGTGTGACGAGGGCAAAGAGTGCCGATCACGGAGGGTGGGTTCAGTCTAACTGTCTCTCGGCAGGGCAGCGTGGGCACTTTGTTGTTGGGGTGCCGAGCTCCCAAAAGACATGGCGTAAGCGCCGTGTGATTGTCTCCGGCGATTGGGAATCAGCACCAGGAGTAATCGTTGAAAGGCGAATCCCTACGACCTTCCAGACAGTCGGTAGGATAGGACCTGCCGTTCGGCAAGGGTGTTTGTGGGTTTTTTTTTTTTTTTTTTTTTTTTTTTTTTTGGTTACTGACCGTTTGCAATTTGGTTTCAGTGTCCTTGAAACGGCCGGCCGCACCGATCCGAGAGGTAGAAGCGATAGAGCGAGTGCGAGCAAAGATTGCCGAAGAAGATCGCTTTTTTAAGGAGCTGCTCTACTTCCGGAATCTGTTCAAGGCAGGGCTGATCGGTAGGGCCGAACACGACCGAAGAGTCAAGGAGGAAGAGGAAGAAAAAAAAGGCAGAGTAAGAGATGCTGTTCGGCAGCCAGTTGTCTTTTCATCTGTGTCCGTTTTTTTTTGAAATACCGTTGCTAATATGACTTGTGTTATTGCAGTGGCAGGTGGGCGCCCAATGAGCGAGGCGACTCGGAGGCGACTGGAGGGGCATGGGGCGCCGAAGCTGAAGAAAGGCCAGTCCCCCAAGCCGAAGAAGAAGAAGGCAGCGTTGGCGGATGACCAGACGGTGGCTGATCGCCGCCGGGAGAAGCGGGCGGCCGAAGCCGAAGCCGAAGCCGTCCGGGAGGTCCATCTCCAAGTGACGGGAAAAAGAATGATCGAAGGTGCCCTTGATGTGACGCCGTTGCCGAAAAGGCCTAGGGGTCTGAATGAGGGCACGTCAGTGCCGATCCCTGATGATGATGAAGAGGGAGAGGAGGGGCCGGTCAACATAGCTTGCCCTCGGAAGGCGGTGCCGTTCATCAATTGCATGATTGATGGCGCTCAGATGGAGCTTTCTGAGTTGGAGCAACTGTCGATGAAGACGTTGCGTGAACAAACCGGTCGGGCCTTCCGGCTCCAAGCAGCGGTAAGTGTAGAAACCTGCCGAACGGTAAGTGTTTGTGGATTCGGCATGTACTAAATTTTGAATGTGCGCAAGCTGACATGGAGATGTGGCTTTGCGCCAAGCGGGCCGTGAACGCTGCCGAACGGTACCAAAAGAAGTTCGATGAGGGCCGTTCGAAGATCGCGGATGCCGGAAAGATGCTGCAGGAGGCTGATCAGCGTGCCGAGGAAAATGCGGCAAAGATTGCTGAGCTATCTTCGAAAGTGGCGGCAACGGAGTTGGAGCTGGTTGCGGCGCGGGAGGCGAAGGCTGCGGTGGAGGTGGTGTTGGATGCGGCCGAACGGTCGCATGCCAGGGAGCTGGAAGAGGCGAGGGCGAAGGCCGTTGCTGAATACCGTTCCATGGAGGAGTTCACGCTGATGCTGGACAAAGAGGTCATGGAGCAGTGTGATGACCTGCTGTACCGATTCAAGCGGTACAACGCAGATAAGAAGCTGAACATGAACTTCCTCCGGGATCCGCCGCCATTGCCGGAAGGGGTGACCGAAGAGATGGTGGAGGCGAACAAGGGTGAGGATGCCGAGCCCGAGGAAGCTGATGACACCAAATCTAGCAGCGAGGAGGATGAGGGCCATCCGGTACCGAACGTAACAAGAGCGCCGATCGCCGAAGCGTCGACCGTTGCCGAAGCTGAGTCGGCCGTTCCTGATGCTGAAGAAACGGCGGCCGATCCGCCAGTAGCCTAGATCTGTTTACTTCTTGTTGCATATTTTGGGAATGTAAAAACAATATTTTTTGAAATATGCCGAACGGCATTTTGTTGATACAGTTTGCCCCTTCGTGGCATTTTTATATATGTTAATTTTGCTTTGGTTTAATTTGCTTATCTCCGTTATTCTGTATGTGTGCATACCGTATGTAGAATATTCTTGATATAATATTGCTGTATGGTGATGCCGTATGTATAGAATAGGGAGTGTATTGAAAATAAACCGGTTACAAAATATAACGACCGAAGACGACAACCGAAAGGTCGATCACTTGTACGAAGGTGATGACCGAAGGTGTGATCACTTGTAGTAGTATTTGAGATGCTCTATGTTCCAAGGGTGGCCGAGGGTTTGACCATCGGTACCACGCAATCGGTAAGTTCCGGGTCGGCAGACAGTAACGACCTCGTAAGGGCCTTCCCAAGAAGGGCCAAGGGTGCCTTCGTTGGGGTTCTTGGTAGCGAGAGAGACTTTGCGTAAGACCCAGTCCCCGACCTTCAGCGATCGGCGTCTGACGCGCGAGTCGTAGTAGCGAGAGGTCCTCTGTTTGTAAGCAGCGTTCCGAAGCTGAGCCTGGAAACGGTGTTCATCGATGAGGTCCAAGTTGAGCGTGAGCAAGGTTTCGTTTCGCTCTGGCTTGTAAGATGCCGTTCGGCACGAGGGTGCGTTGATCTCGACTGGGACAATAGCTTCGGTACCGAAAGCAAGGGAAAAGGGGGTTTCGCCAGTCGACCGTCGGTAGGAGGTGTTGATGGCCCATAACGCTTCTGGGAGTAAATCGGGCCAGGCTCCCTTTGCTGCCCCGAGTTTCTTCTTCAGTGTCTTCTTGATTATCTTGTTGATGGCTTCAACTTGGCCGTTCGATTGTGGATGTGCTGGAGATGCAAAGAACAAGTTGATGCCGAATCGGTGGCAGAGGTGCCGGAACTGAGAGGAGTCGAACTGTTTTCCGTTGTCGGTGATGATTGCGTTCGGAAGACCGAACCGACAAATGATGTTCTTCCAAACGAAAGGCTCAACTCTTGCTGCAGTGATAGTTGCCAAGGCTTCGGCTTCGGTCCAATTTGTAAAATAGTCGACAGCGACAATGGCGTACTTGAGCTGTCCCGTTGCTTGGGGCATGGGGCCGATGAGATCTAAACCCCATTGAGCGAAGGGCCATGGGCTGACAATCGGAGTAAGTGGTTCGGCAGGTAGTTTGGGAACAGAGCCGAAACGTTGGCATTGATCACACTTCTGGACGAGTGTGGTGGCATCAGCATGGAGAGTCGGTCAATAATACCCCTGCCGAATGGTCTTGAAGGCCAGAGATCGAGCACCAGAATGGTCTCCGCAAGCTCCTTCGTGAATCTCTCGTAAGACGTAGTTCCCTTGCTGCGGGGTCATGCACCGAAGCAACGGCAAGGAATGGCCACGCCGATAGAGGATTTGATTCAAGATCAAGTAGCGTGCCGATCAGCGGCGGAGAGTCTTGGCCTCAGTTTTGTCGTCTGGCAGCGTTCCGCTTGAGAGGTAGGCGTATATTGGATCCATCCAGCTTGGGTCCCGCCGAACGGCATGTACCTCGCTCTCGGCGGTGCTACGCCGAGCGAGAATTTCGATCGGCACGTGGCGACCGACGTTGTCGTCAATTGCTGATGCCAATCGTGATAAGGCATCGGCATGGCTGTTCTCAGACCTGGGGATCTGCTGAACTTGATACGCAGCGAAGTGGTGAAGCAATCGGCGAGCGTGTGTCAAGTAGGCAGCCATCGAGGTATCCTTGGCTTCGAATTCGGTCAGTATTTGATTGACGACGAGTTGCGAGTCGCTGCATATCCGAAGTTGTTGGGCGCCCATTTCCTTGGCAAGCCGAAGGCCTGCCAAGAGAGCTTCGTATTCGGCTTCATTGTTGGAAGCTCGGAATTGGAATCGGATGGCATATTCGATGGTTGTCTGATCAGGGGCTTTGAGTACTAGTTCGGCCCCGCTGCCCTGTCGGTTAGACGAACCATCCACATAGAGAGTCTAGACGGGAATCGACGGACGAAAGGGCCCCTCAGTCGGATGAGCAACTGTGGATGCCGAAGCCGATGCTTGGGCGACGTCCTCCGGACGTTCCTCTTCGGACGTAGTCATTTCGGAGATGAAGTCAGCTACGGCTTGGCCCTTCTCGGCAGGCCGAGGGTGATAGCGGATGTTGAATTCGCCGAGTTCAATGGCCCACTTCACCAGCCGAACGGATGTCTCTGGTTTTTGTAGTATTTGGCGCAGAGGCTGGTTGGTGAGTACAACAATACTGTGAGCTTGGAAATATGGCCGAAGCTTGCGAGCGGAGAGGACGAGAGCGTAGGCGAGCTTTTCCAGCTTAGGGTACCGAATCTCGGCGTCTTGCAGGGCGTGGCTAGTATAAAAAATTGGAAGCTCGATGCCGTTCGGCTTGCGAATGAGTACAGAACTTAATGCCGTTGCCGATACTGATAAGTAGAGAATTAATTCTTCGCCGGGAAGAGGAGTGGATAATAAGGGCGCTCTGCTCATGTAGACCTTGAGGTCTTGGAAGGCTCGATCACATTCGGCAGTCCAGATAATCTGCCGTTTGCTTCCTTTGAGGGCTTTGAAGAAAGGGGCACACCGATCGGTAGCCTTGGATATGAATCGGGCTAGAGCGGCGACACGCCCTGTGAGGCTTTGAACATCCTTCTGTGTCTTCGGTGTCTGCATGTCGAGCAAGGCCTTGATTTTTTCAGGGTTGGCCTCAATTCCCAGTTGGCTGATCATGAAGCCAAGAAATTTACCCGAGGAAACGCCGAAGGCGCACTTGCTTGGGTTCAGATGCATATTGTACTTCTTTAAGACGCCGAACATGAGGGAGAGGTTATGGAGATGAGAATCGGCCCTCTTGCTCTTGACCAGCATGTCGTCCACATAAACCTCCATCGAGGTGCCGATGAGTTCGGAGAAGATTTTATTGACCAAGCGCTGGTAGGTTGCCCCAGCGTTCTTCAGGCCGAACGGCATGACGTTGTAACAGTAGAGTCCTTTGTCGGTGATGAATGCCGTATGTTCGCGATCGGCAGGGCTCATAAATATCTGGTTGTACCCTGAGTATGCGTCCATGAAGCTGAGAAGTTCATGGCCTGCCGTTGCGTCTACCATCTGATTGATCCTCGGCAGAGGAAAGCTGTCTTTGGGGCAGGCTTTGTTGAGATCGGTATAGTCCTGACACATTCGCCAGGCGCCGCTTGATTTTTTGACCAGGACCGAATTTGCCAACCAGATTGGGTAGGTGACCTCCCGGATGAAGCCGATTGTTCGTAGTTTTTCCACTTCAATTCTCATAGCCTCGTACCGTTCAGAATCATAGGCTCGGCGTTTCTGCCTGATGGGCTTGAAAGTGGGACAGATGCTGAGTTTGTGGCTGATGACACTTGGGTTGATGCCAGGCATGTCATCGTATGACCAGGCGAAGACTTCTGTGTTGGCGCGCAAGAAGGCTATGAAATCGGTACGCAGGGCCGAAGTCAAGGTGGTGCCGATTCGAACCTGTCGTTCGGGCTGTGCCTCGGAGAGAGCGACCGATTCCAGATCTTCAACAGGTTGTGCTTGTGGGGTGACGGCCTCATCCCTGGGATCATCTGTTTTGTCTGTCCCCCTGCCGTTCGGTACTGTCATCCTGGTAGAAACAGAGTACGCTTCGCGAAGCGTAGCTCTTGCCGATTCCTTGGTTGCCGAAACGTAACAAGTCCGTGCACTCAATTGATCCCCCCGCACTTGGCCGACACCAGCGTGTGTGGGGAACTTGAGGAGGAGCATGTGTGGTGACAGCATGGCCTTCATCCTTGTGAGCGCCGTTCTGCCGATTATGGCGTTATATGCCGTTGGGCAATCGACCACCAGGAAATGGGTGTAGATGATCGTTCGTCGGGGGATGATGCCGATGGCAAACGGGAGTTGGACACTGCCGATTGGCTGAATAACGTCGCCCGAGAAGCTGAGGAGAGGGGTGATCTCTCTGTTCAGATGCCGAGGGTCTATACCGAGGGCATTAAAAGCATCGGCAAAGAGCACATTGACCGAACTGCCAGTGTCGATGAGGATTCGGCCCACGTCAAAGTCTGAAATATCGGCCCGTATGATCATGGGATCGGAGTGAGGGAAGATGATGCCTCGTTCTTCCTCCTCAGAGAAGGTGATAGGTTCCCAGCCGTTTCGCTGAAACTTGTCGTTACGTCCTCCCGCTACACTGAGGATCTGGGGATGCTGAACGGCACGAACGTAATTCTTGACGGATCGGTTGCTGGCTTCGGCAATGGGTGCCCCTCCACTGATCATATTGATCTGCCGATTCGCCGATTTGTCCGATGCCGGTTTGGTGCTTAAATATTGATCCAGCTTGCCCTCGTTGATGAGGCGTTCGACAATTTTTCGGAGGGCGATACAGGATTCGGTGTCGTGACCGTTGTATTGGTGGTATCGGCAAAAGACGCATGTGTCCTTCTCGTTCTGTCCAGGAAGCTTCCGGTTGTTCGGCTTCGGTATCATTTCACCTTCGGTCATGAGGACATGTTCGTAAGTGGTGTTGAGCAAAGTGAAAATTTCCTCTGGTCGATTCTTCTTCGGATCCCCGAAGGCGTTTCGCCTGCCGGAGTCCTTCCCCTTTTTGTTGCTGTCTTGCCGATCCCGGAAGTGGGCCTTTCGTTTGTTTCGGGGCTCGTACGGAGCAGATTCGAGGAGTGCCGTTCGGTAGGGGGCTGGATTCGTTGTCCGATTCGCTGGGAACCGGTCATAGCCTTGTGCCGCTTTGCTTGGTAGGGCTGAAGCCGATCCCTTGGAGTTGAAATGTTCGGCCTTGGCGTGGATGGCTGCCTGCTTCATTAATTCGGAGTAGGTTGTCCAGTTGCTGCTGTGGACTAGATAGCGAAACTGGGATGAGCGAAGACCGCTTTTGAAGGCACCGAAGGCTGCCCTATCATCAGTTTCGGGACATGGAGAGTATTCGTGGCTGAACCTAGCCGCATATTCCCGCAATGGCTCATCGTCTTGCTGCCGAACGGTATAGAGATCATCGGCAGAGTACAGGCGATCGGTCTGAATCATAAAATGGTTGAGGAATGTCTGCTTCAGCTGATTGAATGAGTCAACCGTACCTGGCTCCATTCGGTAGAACCAATTCAGAGCTGCGCCGGTCAGGGTGGAGGGGAATAGTAAGCATTGGCCCTCGTCCGTTAGCCCTTTGCAACCTAAGGCCGATTGGAAGGTATGAATGTGAGTAACAGGGTCTTCCACCCCTGAGTAGAACGATATTCGGAGGGCCTGAACCTCCTTTTCGTGTCTGAAAGTTCGGATGCGATTGGTGAACGGTCCTGGCTGTACCGTTCCCCAAGTCGGTGTCCGAGCCTGATTCTGTTCTTCCTCAATGCGGTTCATCTTCTGGAGGAGGAGACGGATGGTAGGATCGGTAGAGGGGAGATCGTTGCCGAAAGGCTCCCTTGTTTCTTTCTCCGCACGCCGATCAGTGCGGTGGCCCTGATTCTCCCGACCTGCCGTTCGGCTCGGGCTCCTCCTATAACCTTCGGCATGCTAATCGTTTTCTCTGTTCGATCTATGGCTGTGGTGCTCCTTCGAGGGTCTTGTCGATCGGGAGGAGCTAGTGGTTCCTGGTGAAGGTGGGACGTAGTCTGATTCATCCGTTTCCTCCAGGCCGACTGCGCCATACCGTTGGCGTAAGGGGGACTTTGGTCCAAGTGCCTCTAACTGCCGATCGCGGAGTTTTGCTCGGATCTGGATGGGTGAGGGCTGCCGTTCCCTGCGTTGTTCGTTGATCCTATCGCGACATTCGGAGTAGACTCGATATTCTGGATGGCGCTCCTTGGGGGAGGGCGCTCCTTGGTTTGTCTGCGGCTTGCTGTTTCCCTCTATCTTGAGCGCTAGGTTTCCGTACGCTCTTAACTGACTTTTCCTGCCGAAGATGCATGGTTCGTTCTAGACTGTGCTGCAGTTGGGTTGACTGCGTTTGCTGATCATGCAGTTGCTTCTGGGTGTCATCAAGTTTAGAGGCGAGGATGTTGTTGTGCTCCTGCATCCTTGCCATTTCCTGCTGAAGGGTCGCCATGCGAGCTTCCAGAGTGGTTGGCCGAGCAGGCGCTTCTGGCCGTGGTGTCTGAAGCAAGGGAGCCAGACTTGGCTCACCGCCGAGGCCGATGATGGGGCCATCGGCAGGGAGGGCCGAAGATGGATTCATTTTTTGGTCTCAGAGTTTTTGAGATATGGGTTAATCGATAAGCGATTCCCACAGACGGCGCCAATCTGTTGGCACTAAAACTTGAACAGATAGAGATGAGTGCAACTTACAAGAGATGTGGACGATCTAGGAGATCGATTGAGTGATAGATGGAGATTCTTCCTGTCTTCGGGTGCTGATCCTGAATAGAAGGAAGCTAAGACTCGTAAGGTCTATGGAACCGGTGTGGAACCAGCCTAAGACCCTCCGATGCCGAAGTAAGATTGTTTTCTAAGAGCTTTTGCTGTTGATAATATAATAGTATAAAAGTCTAGCTGAAAAGTCTTGCCCATGTATTGTAGTGAATGGGCCTATTTATAAAGGGAGTTTTGGATGCTCTTAGTACTCACTTTCGATGTGGGACTCGTGGGAGTGCCCCATGAGGTTGACACGAGTCCTTAGATATTTCGGGCGGGTGTTTCGAGGTTGATTCTGCAGAATCGGTAGGGGGTACCGATTGTGCACTGTGTTGGGGCTGTAGCGGCTGTTTGCTGCTTTGAGACAGTGTCATCGGTAGCCGATGCCGATTGTTCGAGGCCTTGGGTGCTTGGGTGAGTTTCTAAGATCCACGTGTCGTTGTATGAGTAGAGGGTCAGATATGGTACAAACAATTATTTTTATAAAGTATTGGTGATATGTTTGGGTTTTGGACATATTCAAGTATCTTGAATTATATATGTATACTATTTTGGAAAGTACTATATTTGTCGAGTATGTGTGGGGGTACTTGGGATTTGGTTATGAGGCATGGAAAGATGCGAGAGTAGAAAGTCAGTTTGGAGTGCTATATGCACTACCCTGTGTACCTCCCCTGGATTGGAATTTGATTATGGAAATGTGAGATACTTGGAAATGTCGGAACCCGGGGCATACCTTAACGGGGTGTCGCTGTAGACCCTTAATTGGGTAGTCTGCGTGCGTAGGACTTTTTCAGGCCTACGGGTCTTGATTCTTCGTCCGTACGTGCTGGGTTAAATTGTCAGTCCCACACTTGGACGGCTCATCCCTAGCCACATGGTCTTTGAGGGCGGTGTACATGTGGTTAGTCAACAATCCCCTGTTGGATTGTTTTCCCCGGTACAACTAGGTGTATTATATATATATATATATTATATCTATGTTTGGGCCTAAATTTGATGCGCCCAGTCCAAAATCAGAAAGCCCACAACAATTTTGAAACAGCTGCCAACAAAATCGGGCCAAGACTATACATTCAAACCCAACGTAGGAGGCCCAGAAACTATCAAACCGCAAGCATGACTTGGGCCTCGAAGGAACCCAAAATTGGGCTTGAAACAAGATTGGGCTTAATAGTTTTTTTTTAATTAATTAAAGAAAAGAAGAAGCCCAAAGGAGAAGCAAACCCACGTGACCCTCTGGTTTTGAAAAGTCAACAATTTCAACTGAAATTAATAAGGAATGAACAAGGGCAGGTATAAAGAAGAACGTCTCTGAGAAAACTCTGCCAACAGAAGATCAAATCATTTTGTAAATTAGAGATATTTTTTCTTGATCCAAAGAAGGCTCCATTTTCAAAAAGATACGCAGACTATGCTTTCTTAAAAGGAGATAAGTAGGAAACGGGGAGTTGCTATAACTAGAAAATCAAACTTATCATCACAGTTTGGAAGAGCAGTTAGAACTAAGAAAAAGAAGGTGAGGTTCCCCATCAAAACAGGGAAGTGACTGTCTCAGAAACTGACCATCAAGGGTTTAACTGCCAGAATTGATAAAACCCCCTTTCTTTTGCTTTTAAAAATAAAAGATCTTTTGAGATTTTGCCGCCCTTTATTTAAAGAATTAGAACCCCCACTCCCAAATCACATTTCTTATAAATACAAGAGAGGGTGAACAGAGCAAAGGACGAACTCACAAAAACAACCAAAACTCAGTCAAAAGACAAAAACTCAAAATGATCATTTGATCTCAAAAGCCTTCAAACAGCAATCAATCAAGACACCCAACCTCAGTTCAGACTTAGAGAAATAAATCATTCAAAACGAGATTTCTCTCGTTACAAATTTGGTTCAGCATAAGTCAAAGCAAGTAGAGCTCAGGTTTTTACAAATATGAAAACCTCAACAAATTTATGAAGAGCCCTGATCAAGCAAGTTAGAAACCACAGTACAGCTCCAGCTCAATAATCAGTTCCAGCAACTTCTGCCTCTTCCAGACTGAAGAAGTCCCAATTCTGCCCAATCAAAGCCTTTCCAGGGTTTGAAATAAATTGAAGCTCTGCCAAACTCGAACGTTGGCATCGATTTGAAGCTAAAAACAGATATGTTGAAGTTGTTGACAGTCCAGTCCAGCACAGTCATACCCAATCCAGCCCGGATTAGAAGCACCTGCCCAGGCAGAAATGGAAACCCAGTCCTCTTTTTCTCTTTTTAGAGTCAGTTTTTCCTTTTTGAGTCTTGTAAAAGAGAGTTCTGTCTATAAGTAATCCATTTCTCTCACCATCTATTCTGGCCAGAACCATCCTTTTTATACTATGAAAAATTGTGAAGTCCGCACCAGACTGAGGCAAGAAAAGAATTTACTTGGGAGATATTCCTCACCCAAATTCACAATTGTTTGTTTAAGAAGTCAGTAACTTGGGGCACAAGTTATCCTTTTAAGAAGTCTGCTAGGATTTTTTATTGCTAGCAGTGGCACGCTCGCACACTAAAGAAAGTTGACTTGTTGACCAGTTAATGGTTTTCAAGACAATGGGGAACTTTACCCTACCATCACAGGAAACAAATCAAAACGGGTGAACAATTTCGCACGCCCGGTGGGATTTCCCAGTATATGTACTCTTAGAGAAATATTATAAAAGTATATGAATATTGGAAGTTCTAGCCAGAATCCACATTGCGCAATGGAAAGAGACCAAGCAGCTCTCCGGGAACTGGAATCAGAAGAAAGTGATGCTAGGCAGTCGGCCCATGGCAGTACTGGAAGCAGACGTTCCAGGACTGGCTCCAGGAGATTGAATCAGATACAGGAAGCTGTGTTCCGGAAAGACCATGAATAACATGACATCCATGATGCAATGGCAAGTTAATAGGCAGTTTAGGAAAGACCATGAAGCTGCCATGGCCAGAATTCCAAACCCTAATGTTGTGGTCCAGCAGCTAGACCTCCCATATGGACCGCCACCAGGACTGGCATGGCCATATCAGGAGAACCTTCTCATCGCGCAGATAGCTGGAATACCAGGACCTGAAGAGACCCAGGCTGGACAGAGAGGAGCAACCCTTCCCGTTCAGGAGCCTGAGGTCCCAGTCAGGCCAGAAGTCCCTGCACCAGTTCAGGTTCCCCTGAATCAGCCAGAACCTCCTCCTATTCCACCACCTGTGGCCCCACGCGATCAACCCCGGCCACTTCTGCCTGAGGCACCAATCGTGTTGCCCTACAGACCTAGAAGGATGGACCCCAATCCATTCCTTCCACTAGCAAGAGGCAGAGGAGGAATCAACCCCTTTGCTAACAATGACAAGAACAGACTCGGGGCAAACTAGAGAAACCACCCAGATGATGAAGAAGAGGAAGAACACAGGGAGGAAGTTCTGCCCAGGCCATACAGAATGGAGCATAGGTTTGACCACGTCCAGGCAGAACAAGGGCGAAATCCACAACTTGTCAATGCTTTGAATGACATGGGGGCACTACATAGATTGATCAGGGAGATGATGGAGCCTGAAGCCAGAAGAGGAGAAAGGCCCACATACAGAAAGCCATATCCAGCTTACATAGATCAGATACCTCTACCCCCAGGTTTCAAAGTACTGAACTTCACCTTGTTTAACGGAGAAGATCCTCATGCGTCATCAATTGAACACATAGGCAGGTTTTCTGTCCAATGCATAGCCATAGAGAATAATCCTCTGTTGAAACTGAGGCTTTTCGAAAATTCTCTCTCCGGACAAGCTTTTACCTGGTACACCAGTCTACCAACTAACTCTGTCCAAACCTGAGAGCAAATGGAAAATGTCTTCCATGACTATTATTTCAGAATCCAGCCAGAAGTCACCATCAGTGATCTTGCTGCCCTCAAACAGAATGAAGATGAACCTGCTCAGGATTTCATAACCAGATTCAGAAAGCTCAAGATGAAATGTCGAATCCCTATGGAAGAAAGACACTTCATCCAGATGGCTCAAACCGCCCTTAAGATTTCTTTAAGGAAAAGATTTGATGGGATGCTGTTTGGAGATCTGGCAGAACTGGCAGACAAGGCATCTAAGTATGAGGAGCTGCTTAGGGAAGAACAGCAGAAGAGGAACTCTAAGACCCCTTCTTCTTCAGTCCATCTGGTTGAGGTAGAGTCAGAAGAAGACACAGAATGCTCGGAGGAAAGAGAAATTGCAGTGGCAGAAATGGCAAAATTAAAACATCCCATCAGCTGCAAAGCTCTTACAAAGCCACTAAAGGACCAGAAGCCGCCACCATTCACAGGAAGGTTTGTTCCAAACAAACCAACACAGAATAAGGTCTATTCCTTCGATCTAACCAAGGTAGATGCTTTGTTTGAGGAGATGCTGCTACAAAAGGCAATAGAAACACCCCACAGGTTGCCCAAACCAGAAGAACTCAAGGGGAGACAGTATTGCAGGTGGCACAACTCTTGGAACCATTCCACCAATAGTTTTGTTGTTTTCAGAGACGTCATACAGGAAGGAAGATTGAAACTGGCAGAAAAACCTCCCTCAGTGACAACAAATCCTTTTCCCCAACCTCAAGTCAACATGGCCAACTTAAACTGGCCAGAATGGAACAGACCAGCAACAGAAGCTAGCTCCAGCAGAGGCAGAAGAGCTGCAAGGGAGACTATTTAAAGGCCAAAGGCAACCATCTCGGTTGGGGTAGTACTATGCAGCAAGTGCAAGTGTGAAAGTGAGTTAGAAGTGACTATGGACAGGCAGAGTCAGCCTATATCCAGCGTTTTTGACCGGATTGGAACATCACGTCAACAAGGCCCAGTTCCGGCTCCATTTAAGCATAGAGCCAGACAGAGGGACTATCTTAAGCCTGCCCAGCATAACAGAAGAAAGCCAGAACAGCCCAAGCAGGAAATAACAATTAAGATGCTCGGAAACGACAAACCTTTGGCAACTATCATAGAAGGTAGATGGTATTCCGTTAGAAAAAGCGGTAGACCAACTCTGGAGCTAACCAGAAGTTAAAAGAGGAGAGTTCAAAGGCAATATTGCACCTTCCTCAGAAACAGGAATGACGCACAGGTACTTCTAGAGACAAGTTCTGCCAGAAGAAAGAAGAACCCAGAAGTAACTCCTCATGCAGAACAAACAACTTGTCAACCACAAGGGCTGATAAAGACAGAATCTCCAGGCAAACCTTCCATCCATCCGGCCTCATCTTCAGTTGATCAACTTGAAACTTCAAAAATACAAGACGAATCCAAACCTATTTTAGTAGAAGGGCAAGAAGACTGGACCGAAGAAAATGAGGAGGAACAATTAGACTATGAACCATCTGCAGAGGACCAGATTGGGCTCCTCGAAACAGGAGAACAAGAAGACTGGATAGAAGAATATGGGGAAGAACATATGGACTATGATGGAGGACTAGATGAAGAAACTGAGGCTTTCGGTGCAGAATTGGAGAGTCTGCTGCAGGGTGATCTGGGCATTAACATGTTGTCCATCTTGTCAGAAAAATTCAGGGCAGCGGAATGACAAGGAAGCACTTTGGAAGGAGACGTATTCTCCCAGGAAAGCTTTGAGTGCAAGCTGGCAGAAGTGGAGGAGGCACCAGAACAGCAAACACCTGCTGCCAAAACAGGTGGAATTGCCATGAAACCAACTGCAGAACAGCTCTGTTTCTCCAAACCAACCAAGGAAATGGCTAATCACATCAGACCTTTGTTCATAACTGCAAACTTCGGAGGTATTCCTATTTCTAAAGTAATGGTAGATGGAGGAGCAGCCATTAATCTTCTGCCACTCTGGTTGGTGAGCAAGATGGGCAGAACAGAGAAAGATCTAATTCCAACACGTTTGACTGTCACCAATTTTGCTGGGGGCATTACTAAGACTCATGGAATCTTAGATGTTGACGTCATAGTTGGAACCAAAGAACTGAAGATTGCCTTCTTTGTGGTAGACACTACTTCTACCACCTATAATGCATTGCTTGGAAGGGACTGGATTCACCAGAGCCTTTGTGTTCCCTCCACTCTGCACCAACAGCTAGCCCTTTGGAATGAAGAAGGTCACATGGAGATAGTAGAGGCCGATCCACGGCCATTTCTGCCCTCTGCCATGTGTTTTGAGGTAAGGTATTATCATGATGACCTTGATCCTTTCACATTCTTTGGAGTCAACTAGAACGGCCGCCCTCATGGTGTCACGGCCCAAAGACTCATTGAAGAGGGTCTAGCCAGTTCTCTAGAAGACTGGAATAGGCCTTTTGTTATGAACCTCCAGAACTCTGATGTTTAGTCTCAGTCAACAAGAAAAGGATCGAGCTGCGACAATCCGATCCATTACAAAAAGATTGTTGATATATTGGGGAGAAAGGAAGCTCTTTATGCAGAATCCAGCTATCAATATGGCAGAATTCACGCATGAAAGCATTGAAGAACAGGAAGAGAGTTTACAGGAGGAAATACTAGATTTTGCACCAGCAGCACTAGATGATTCCTTACCAGAAGTAAAAGATCCATTGCAGGAGATAAACTTAGGGACAGAAGAGGATCCAAGGCCCACTTTCATTAGTGCACTGTTGGAAGAACCACTCAAAAGTGAAATCATTGCACTCTTGCATGATTTTAAAGACTGTTTTGCTTGGCATTATCACGAGATGCCTGGATTGGACAGAAAGTTGGTAGAACACAAGCTGCCTATCAAAGAAGGCAACCTTCCAGTCAAACAGGCCAGAAAAAGAATGTCCATGGAGACAGAATTAAAAGTCAAAGAAGAGATAGAAAGGTTGCTTAAGGCAAGATTCATCAAACCAGCCATTTATGCTGATTGGCTAGCCAATATTGTCCCAGTTTTGAAAAGAAAAACAGGGGCAGTAAGGATCTGTGTGGATTATAGGAATTTAAATGAAGCATCCCCAAGGATGAATATCCTATGCCAATGGCAGATATGCCAGTAGATGGAGCTGCTCAGAATCAAATGCTATCTTTCATGGACGGCAACGCAAGATATAATTAGATCATGGTAGCAGAAGAGGATTTCGACAAGACAACCTTCATGTGTCCAGGACATATAGGTGTTTTTGAATACACTGTAATGCCTTTGAAAGGAACAAGCAGTCTACTATCTGAGCAAGGAAGGGAAGGAAGGGAAGGACATATAGCTCAAGATAACAAGGAAGGGAAGGAACAAGCAGTCTACTATCTGAGCAGAACTCTGACAGAAGTAGAAAGAAATTATTCTGCGATTGAAAGGCTCTGTCTAGCCTTGTATTTCACTGCTGTAAAACTCAGGCACTACATGCTGCCATTTACCATCTACATCATTGCCAACACAGACCTAATCAAATATATACTAACAAGGCCAATGTTAAGAGGCAGAATTGGGAAATGGACTCTGCCTTTGACAGAATTTGCTTTCAGATATGTTCCTCAGAAAGCTGTCAAAAGACAAGCTGTAGCAGATTTCCTAGCCGATCATCCAGGAGAAGAGATTGAAAATATGGATTCTTTGGACATAGCAAATGCAGATTTATTGACTAGGGCTCATACTTGCCTTAATAATCTCATCTATTCGATTCATCTCACACCTTGGAAGCTGTACTTTGATGGATAAAAAACGGACGTAGCCTCCGGAGCAAGAATTGTTCTAGAAGAGCCACTAGGGATTAGACACTGTTATTCTTTCCAGTTAGACTTCCAATGCATTAACAACATGGCTGAATATGAAGCTCTAATCATTAGCCTCGAAATGTTGGTTGAATTAGGAATCCAATCTTTGGAAATTCTAGGAGATTCTATGCTTGTGTTAAAACAGATTGCTGGAGCATACAAATGTCTAAATCCTTCTCTAGCTGTCTATTTAGTGGCAGCCAGGAATCTTCTGATAGAATTCAGAGAAGCTACTTGGGAACACATCCCAAGAGAGGAAAACTTTGTAGCCAATGAAATGGCTCAAATAGATTTATTGGCAAGATTTATCCAGCCAATACCAAGCAGCATTGTTTTATCATTGTAGCTACGGACAATTTCACCAAATGGGTGGAAGCCAAGCCCGTTAAATCCACCACATCTTAAGAGATCATCACCTTCATAGAAGAACAGATTATACAGAGGTTTGGCATTCCATAATCAATCACAACAGACAGAGGATCTTCTTTCATATATGGAGAAATGTTAGACATGGCAGAAGCATTCAAATTTAAGCTACTTCAATCCACTCCTTATTATGCTCAAGCCAATGGACAGGCAGAATCAAGTAACAAGGTGATCATCAACATTATCAGGAAAATGCTTGAGAAGAATCCAAGCAGTGGCATGAGAAGTTATCAGAAACTCTATGGGCATATAGGACTTCGAAAAGAGAGGCAACTGGCAAGACCCCATATGCTTTAACTTATGGTCATGATGCAATTCTGCCTATGGAGATAGCAGTCCAATCTCTCAGAATTGCCCATCAACACGAACTGATTGGAGAAGAATACTCGCAGGCCATGCTGCTAGAACTGGAAGGATTGGATGCAAGTAGAATTGATACCCTTAACAAACTCTTAGCAGGAAAACAGGCTGTGTCAAGGGCCTACAACAAAAGAGTTAGAAATAAGAGTTTTGAAGAAGGAGAGATAGTTTGGAAAGCAGTTGTCCCTCGGAACACACATAGCTGGTTATGGAAAATGGTCACCAACATGGGCAGGGCCTTTCATAATTAACCAAATCCTCGGATTGGGGGCATATAGATTACAGGATCGAGATGGAGAGGTTCATGTTGCACCAATCAATGGCAAGTGGTTAAAGAAATTCTATCCTACTATGTGGGATTCCCAAGCTGTGCAGACATATCATGGAATAGAGAGTGTTGGAAGTGCGCAAATCTCACGGCCTGGTGCTCCGGGCCGAGGGGATATGCGTCAACACGTGACGTCCTTCTTTTGGATGCGGTGCGGTCGTGCGCGGGTGTGCCAGCACGGTCTACCGTACGTCGAGATGGCGATGTGGTTTGGATAAAATGGTTAAGTGGTGCGCCTGTTTAAGTTCGACTCCTAATCAAACGATTGTGGCCGAGAGAGGAACTGATCTCGGCCTTCAGGTTCACGGCCTGAGCTACAAGGCCGTTTAGTGGTGGTGTTGACGGTGGGTTTTGGGCGGTGCTCCGGTGCGTTGCTCGGAGAGCGACGGTCGTATGATATATGGGGTGGATGGGAGAGTAACAGAGATGGTGCTCCGGCGCCTTGAAAATCAAGGGTCGTATGATATATTGATGAATGGATTTTCCTTACAATCTATCACTACTCCTAGGAAAGCAAGTAAAGGTATTGAAAGTGCATTATAGGAAAATATAATTTGCTCCGTGGGAGGCTTTTGGTTTGGTGTTTGAACCTTTTGAATGTAGCTTGAGCTTGGTATTGTTTGTGCCTGATAAATCACGGCCATGAACTGGCCGAAGGCGCCCCTTTTCCTCGGCCCTGGCACTCGCTCGAAGGACTAAACGCGGCGTTTGGCCAAGATGTTCGGCCTTCCTGAAAGCAAAAGAAAAGTTACTAAGGCACGATCTTCTCGGCCTAGATTATAGGCCAAAGCCGAGGCTGAACAAAATTATGGCCAAAGATATTAAGGTCAGATCATCAAGTGGCAGCAGGGTCCCACGCTTCATTTAATGAGTAGTGCCTCTGTTTATTGCAGCAAACCCACTGGCCACAAATAAGCATTTAATGCACGAGGGAAGGTGGGAAGTGACTGAAGTCAGGGATTGGCGACAGAAAACAGAGTGATTAGACGCAGACATTCTCACAAGAATTCTTGTAGCTTGAGAGATTGGGTGACTAACTATAAGAGCAATAAATGCATCCCCACGGCCAGTTGCGCAGAAACCACGATTAGGGCGGCGGCCGAGATTCACCAGGATTTATGGGGTCACACCACCATACTTCACGATCCCAAATGTCGATTGGACTACCCACTTGCTCTAATCAGACTCCACTATGCAGGATTTCAGCCTCGATTACTCCTCCAAGAACTCTTCCTATAAATACAAGGCTCAGGACTACTTTCAAAGGGTTCAAACACCAAACCAAAGCCTCCAACGGAGTAACTTATATTTTCCTGTAATGCACTTTTCAATATTTTACTTGCTTTCCTAGGAGTAGCATTAGATTGTAAGGAAAATCCATTCATCAATATATCATACAACCCTTGATTTTCAAGGCGCCGGAGCACCATCTTTGTTATTCGCTCATTCACCCCATATATCATACGACCGTCGCTCACTGAGCAGCGCGCCGGAGCACCGCCCGAAACCCACCACCAACACCACCACTAAACGGCCTTGTAGCTCAGGCCGTGAACCTGACAGCTGAGATTTGTTCCTCTCTCGGCTACAATCGTTTGATTAGAAGACGAGTTCAAACAGGCGCACCACTTAACCATTTTCATCCACATCAATCTCTCGACGCACGGTAGACCGTGCTGGCACGCCCGCGCACAACCGCACCGCATCCAAAAGGCAGGAAGCCGCGTGTCAACGCATATCCCCTCTGCCCGGAACTCCAGGCCGTGAGATTTGCGCGGTAGACACCTTCTAACTTGCGTAATCAGCCAAGTTAGCTTCATGAGTAGCCTTGCAGAGCTCAGAGGTTTTGAAGGTAGACTTGAGATCCTCATAGCGGTCGTGGAGGTTGAGCACATCTCTGGCCAAATCGAGGCTTATCTCAAGTATAGGCTTAGGAGCCATGTTCTGTCTGTACAATAGGTCCAAATCTTTCATCAATTAATCAACAGCTCCCCTATTCTCATCCAGTTCTAGCTCAGTGGATTGCCAGATTTTCACCCTCTCCATTGCCTCATCCACCGCTTTGAGCTTGCCCTTGCTGGGGGTGGAACTGAGTTTCTCCAGCCTGTCCAGTTGGGCATCTAGGTCCATAGCTTCAAACTCTGCCAATTCTGGATCAGCAAAGGAAGCTGTGGTAGATGAACCAGGAAGGGATTGGATGGGCATCTGCAAAAAGGAATTACAATTTAGCAATAGGCAAAAACAAGAGAAAAGAGAGTCATGACACAGTGATACTTACGGCTGCAATGAGAGGCTTCAGAGGACTGATCATCACTGCCAATGTTCCAACAGTTCTGGGCGCTTCCGCCTGAAAAGACTGAAAGTTGAAAAGACAAGGACACGACAGAATTGCAGAAAATGGACAGAAATAAAATGCAACAAGGAAATACCATGGGTCCAGAAACAGCAGCAGCCACCGCCATTTCAGATACTGGAGTTGCAACAGAAAGTTCTGCTTGTTCCACAGGCTCTGATGCAAATTGCTCTGCCGGAGCTGCAACATAAAGTTCTGCATGTTCCACAGGCTCCGTTACAGATTGCTCTGCCAAGGCTGCAACAGGGAGTTCTGTCTGTTCCACAGGCTCTGATGCAGATTGCTCTGCCTGTTCCTCATAAACTTGAAATGCAGTGGAGTGTTCTGCCCCTGCATCCTCAAAAAGGGCCAACTCCGAACTGGTCAGTTCCGCCCTTGAAGCGTCTCGTTGCTTCTGCGCCAAGGCAATACTCTATGCTATTACCTCAGCTGGAATCTCCTCCTAAAATAAATGAACAGAAGTCAGAAGCTAAAAGGGGGAAGGCAGAAACAAAATAAATATGCGGCCGGAATAAAGTCTTACCTCTTCTTCAAACTCTTTTCCTTTTTCTTCTATAGGGACTTCTTTTTCTTTCCCTTTCTCGCGCTCTTTCTCCTGCTCAACAGCTTCGAAAGCTTCTCGCAGTTCATCATCAGTCCCAGAAGTCTCAGCAGGAGCAACTGCAACCTCATCAGATTCAACTCCACTCCTCTTTCTAAGTCTTTTTGACCTAGTAGGAGGAGGAGAAGGACTCTTAGCTGCACAGAACAAATAGAGGTTAGAATAAACTGGCAGAACAGAGCAGATTCAAGAAAATAGTCCCAAATGTCAGAATCTTACCAGAAAACTCAGGTTGAGCAGCACTACCCTGAGTAGAAGCACTTTCTTTTCTTTTTCTTCAGGAAGGAGTAGCCTTAACAGGTGGTTGTTCTGCCAGGTCCTCATCCTCTTCGCCAGAGGGAGGCTCCAAGTCTCCAACGGCAATAACAGAAGAAACTGCATAGGAAATAAACAGAGTCAGAAATCAATCCAACAAGAGAAAATGGAAGGAACAGAATATTGGAAAAGCTTACCAAATACTTCTCCGGCCTGCACCAATCCTCCGCCTATTTTCTTTACCAGGGAAGGGCTTGATACGAACAGAACAAATTTATTTAGGCATTACAACAGAGGCATAATAGGAAAAATAGACAGAATCCAGAATCTACCTTCTATAACTTGAACATTGATATCTTGGATGGTCTGCACCGTAAAACTCTTGGCCTCTACCTCTGCACGGACAGTCCCGCAAGTCCAGCCATAAAAAAGAATCCTAAATGCAGTAACCGAGGCAGGCAGACCATGAAATCTGGCTTTCCACCAGGCATCAAAATCGGCAGAACTGCAGGTATTCAGCTTCCAGGATGGAAAAAGGGCGTCTGCAGTATTATTAATCTTATTCACTGCTCATCTAGCATCCTTATGCACTTCCAGATCATCTAAATTCCTCCAAGAAGTGGCCCGATTGCAGCTTCTGGAGGATTTGAACGAAATAACCTGAGGACAACCGAGCTATCTTGCACAGAAGTTAGGATGATAGACTTCTGCCCCCAGATGATAATTTGGAGGCTTTCCACCTCCATAGGAAAGGTCCCTCACAAGGGCCACACTCAGGAATTTCTTCCTAAAGTCTATTTTGGCAGTTTCCTCTTCTGGTTCCTTCTCAAAAAGTCGGTGTCCAGGCTAGAACCAGCAGCTTTCGCAAAACACCATCAATATGATCAAAATCCTAATACGTTGAAAAGCCCACCATGTGAAAAGAAACAACAATCCTTTTATTCCATGTAGGTTTCACTCATTACAGAGAAACCCACGAGTCACACTTCCTATCAAGCAATAATACTCAAAACCCATTCAATTAAGACTTCTAAACGTCATGCAAAAAGGTCTCTTCCTTGAGACCCCAAAACCGCAGCCAACCAATTATCCAATTATCAATATAAATTCTAATTCCATTTCCACTACGGCCAATCTTCTAAAACAATATCTCTCTAAACAAATTAATTAGACCAATCAAGTAGGAAATAATATCAAGAGATAAAATCTAATCCTATAAAAAATAGGATTAACATAAAAATAATCTTGTGAAAATAATTCCAACTAGGAATCCTATAATGAATGCATGATTATGTCATGATTTACCTATTGTCAAGTTTCTCATATGGTCAAGTCATGCCTCGGAAGTATGTGGTTGAATGAGTTGTGCCAAAACGTCCAGTAACAATTCTCCACACACTAATTTTCAACCTATGCTAGAGTCTAGGAAATGATAATACAATTTTCATACTAACAATCTCCCCCTTTGGCATTTCCTAGACAAAACACCTATTACAACTCGAAAGAAATTGCATGGGATTTAACAAATGAAATACTAGTCTAAACTCGAAGCTCTGAATCCCTGCACATTATGAAACAACAAAACCAATGAAGCATGTGGGAGAACAAATGTAATTCAAAGCAAAATTATAACACAACTCCCCCTTAATTCCATAACACAATCTCTCCCCCTTTTTATCATAATTTCACATAGTCATCTCTCCCCCTTTTTGTCAGGAAATCCAAAGGGCAAGGAAAGAATATAAGGAAGCATATCAATTCCAAATGTGCAAATGGTGCAAAAGTCTCATCTGTCAAAACCAAGATCCATGCAACACCTACAAAAACAACATACATCATATAAACAATATATGATACTTACCTCTGTGGTTACATGTCTTCTGCTCTTCATTGTGTCATACATATTTCCAAAGAAATGTTCTTGTGAGCATGCTATGCCACAAGTCTGCAACTGACCGGATTGATAATGACACTGCAATCCTCAGATCAATTTATCATGTGTCCGTCTTAGTGACATGGAGTAGAGCCTAGCTGCACAATTAGACAAGAAGCATAAAACGACACTATGTTTGAAAACACAAAAATTCATTTTTTTTTAGAAGGAAAAAAAAAGAAAAGAAAATAGGAATCTGAAACAAAAAGAATGAGAAGTTTTTAAGCATCAAAACATAACGTGCAATCAAGACAAAAAGTACAAAACCAAAACAACACAATCAAGCCATAAAACTCAAAATAATCAAGACAGAAAACACACTATAAATGCAGACCCAAAGCTCTCTTCAAGATATAATTATTTTCCATTCATAAACATGTCAAGCATGTGAGCAAGAAGAGAAAGTAGCAGCAGGCCCATCGTTGGCTGAAACGTATGTGAAGCAAAGCATGTCAGGGACAAAAGCAAAACACCACATGAGACGCACAAACTCATAGAGGAAAAAAGGAGGCATACCACAGTCATGGGGAAGGATAAAAAGCACCAAATGAGTCTACCATCAAGAAGCAAAGGTGTGAAGTGAACTCTGTTCAATTAAGCACAAAGAATATGTCCACCCAAGAATAATCCCACCGAAGATAACACATACACTGAGTGCATAGTAAGTATATGATGATCAGTTTATGTGATTTTTATTTTTCTTTATGAATTTTGTGGCTCACTTTATTTAGCTTTCGACATGATCCATGTAGCGGATGGTCAATCAGTGTGCTCAAGTCAGATGACCATAAGCAACTGGGTGATGAGGCACCCCAGGGGAAATACTGATCCGAATCATGAAGGCTCCAAAGATAAGCAAGGATAGCAACCATCACAGCCTATTGACTCGAACCTCGATGTTGGTTAGACAAGAGGCCCGGTTACTGAGCAATGAGAAGTCACCACCTTTTTATTATTATTATTATTATTATTATTATTATTATAAACAGATCAAGAACTTACGCACAGTAATGTTATGGCAATCCAAAGAGAGACAAGTGCATGAGAGGAGATATTCAAGGAACTTCAAAGAAAAGAGTGTGGTGTGCAATTAAACAAAAAATTGATGGATAGATCATTTAATGAAGTTTATCATGCACCAAGACAATGGAAACCTGTGTGGGAAGCTGTGAGTCTGTGTTCTCAATAGAGTGCAATGCCAGAGCCCAATCTAAGATCATCAAGTACGTTCAGACAGCCACAGGATTGATACGACCTAACAATCCTTGCAAAAGCTGAACAGATTTATAGAAACAGAAAGTAATGTAAATATCATAAAACATGGAAGAGGCTTTGACATGTATTAGACACTGAATTAATCTAGAGCACAGATGCCTAAAGACTGTCTAAGAGTGTCAAATTGATGATTATCTAAAGTTTTTGCAACAAGACATGTAACATCCAAATTCTCTAAAGCAGCAGGTTCATGCACAACATTAGTAGAGGCAAACATACAGTTATGATTTTCCTTTTTCCTCCAAACTAACTTTGTCTTAGTTGACGGCAAACAATGAAAAGAAGATAGCTTGGATAAGCGATTTACCTCTTTCATAAGATTTGAAATCTTATGTTGGATACTTACTTTTCCACCCATGACATGAGAATTTGAACGAACAAATTCATTTCGAAGCTTATTGCATCTTGGTCTTATATGCCCACGAGTTCCACAAAAGTGACAAATTGGAATGAATTTCTTGACTTCATGAGTTGCAGAAGGTTCAATAATTGAAGAGGATTTGACAAACTTTGTTTTAGGCACAGCGGAAGACTTATTACTTGGTTCAAATCCCAAGCCTCGTGTGTCACCATCTCTTCTTCCCATGCTGATCATCCTGTCAATTTTTTCTGCACCAATGGTTAAAGAAACAATCATTTCCTTTGAATTTTTAAGTTCAAGTTCAAGGGCTTTGTTGTCAGAAGTTAGAGATGCAATTAATTTATTCTGATAAGTCAATTTTTTCTGCAAAAACATCAATTTTTCATTCATACCTACACTTATCTTTTCGGAATCTGTGTCAAGGCATTGCATTTTCCAGCTTCAACACATCCATGGATTTTACGAGCTCTTCATTTTGTTTGCTAAGTTTCTGAGACGCAACCAACAAATCATCATATTTGTTCATGATAAACTCAACATCCATATCTTCACAATCATCATCCTTCTTCATTGGTTCATCCAAGCTTACAGTCGTGATAAGCGCAATGGCCTTCTCATTATTTTCAGAGTCAGAATCACTGTCACTCCAAGTAGTATGGATTGCCTTATTCTTGCCATTCTTTTGTTTCTTTAAGGTGTTGGCACATTCCGAAGATATGTGTCCACAACCTTCACATTCGAAACATTTGACCTTTTCTCTTGGATTCTTTCGTTCATTTGACCTGCGAAATTTAGACCCATCATCAGTATAGTCAACAAATCTATTTTTAGAATTTATACCTTTTGAATCTCGACTCCTTGGATCCTGATTCTTGAGAAAGTTCATGAACCGTCTTGTGAGAATCATTAATTCCTCATCACTGCAATCTTCGTCTAAATGCCCATCATCTTCTTCATTCACAACCTTGAAAGCAACACTTTTGCTCTTTTTAGGAGCTAGATGTTTCATCTCACAGGTTTGTATGGACCCTATGAGTTCTTGAACTTTCAAGGTGTTCAAGTCATGGATCTCTTCAATAGCTGTGATCTTTAGTTGAAACCGTTGAGGCGAGGATCTCAAAATCTTTTTCACAACCCTATCTTCTGGAATTTTTTCACCTAAACTTGAACAAGCATTCACAATTACACAAAGTTTAGCATAAAATTCAGAAAAAGTTTTATTCTCATCCATCATGAGTGTCTCAAACTGTAAAGTGTGCATTTGAAGCTTGGCTCCCTTGACAATATGTGTTCCTTCATGAGTAACTTGCAAAATATCCCAAGCTTCCTTAGAAGTATCACAACCAGATATATATTCAAATTGATCAGAAGAGACAGCAGTAAATAAAGCATTTAACCCCTTTTGATTATTAGTGCTATGTGTGACTTCTGCAGTGGTCCACTCCTCTCTAGTTTTGACAACTATGATTTCTTCATCTCCTTTTCCAATCTTCTTTCTGGGTTTAGGAAATCCATGAACCACTGTATTCCATACTCGTTCATCTAAGGACCAAAGAAACGACTTCATTTTGGCCTTCCAAGCGCCATAGTTGTTGCCATCGAAATATGGTGGATGTACAATTGAGCCCGCGGCACGATCCATCCGAAGGTATATTAGATCTTGCTGAGTATGTCCAGCAACCTACTCTGATGCCAATTGAAAATACCTGTAGGATGTCTATAAATGCCTAGAGGGGGTTAATAGGCCAATTTAAGATTATAATCAAATAAATAAAAATAAACTTCGGTAGAAGGATTGATATGGCTTATCAATCCTGAAACATGCTGAACATATAACAAAGGAACACACAGAGAATTATTGTACGTGGTAAAACCCCACCTTTGGGGAAAATCCACGGGACTCCTCAGTCCAACACAAATCCACTATAAAACGATGATTACAAGAAGTACTCACACACTTATCCTACACACATTCTAGATAATATTTACCGACTTCTTCGTAACTCAACTTCTGTCACGGGATGATCTTCGACACTCCTTATGTTGAATGCAATACTGGTCACGATTGCTTCAAGCTCACCGGAGGATGCCACAATAGTCTCGATGCCCTCCACCATATGAGTCACCGACATGCATATGTATGTATTATGAATGATCAAAGGATTCTATAAATCACCAAGCAACTCATGAGCACTTGATGATTTACCAAGAATTATAAACACAGCAGCTTTCGCAAAACACCATCAATATGATCAAAATCCTAATACGTTGAAAAGCCTACCATGGGAAAAGAAACAACAATCCTTTTATTATATGTAGGTTTCACTCATTACAGAGAAACCCACGAGTCACACTTCCTATCAAACAATAATACTCAAAACCCATTCAATTAAGACTTCTAAACATCATGCAAAAAAGTCTCTTCCTTGGGACCCCAAAACCGCAGCCAACCAATTATCCAATTATCAATATAAATTCTAATTCCATTTCCACTACGGCCAATCTTCTAAAACAATATCTATCTAAACAAATTAATTAGACCAATCAAGTAGGAAATAATATCAAGAGATAAAATCTAATCCTATAAAAAATAGGATTAACATAAAAATAATCCTGTGAAAATAATTCCAACTAGGAATCCTATAATGAATGCATGATTATGTTATGATTTACCTATTGTCAAGTTTCTCATATGGTCAAGTCATGCCTCGGAAGTATGTGGTTGAATGAGTTGTCCCAAAACGTCCAGTAACAATTCTCCACACACTAATTTTCAACCTATACTAGAGTCTAGGAAATGACAATACAATTTTCATACTAACAAAAGACGACTTAGGATCGTCCACTCTACCAATTTAAAATATGAATGTTTCGATTATAGGGTTATTCCTATTAATTACAAATACTTGTCCTCTACTTATTTAGTCTAGCAACATTAGTTTGGAATTTAATAAAATAATTAACTGGGCACCACTACAGTAGTGGTGATTAGACCTGGTAACCATTTTCCTGAATGAGTAAAAAAAAAAAAGAACCTCCAAATTCCAAGTATGCAGGCATGCAATGTGTGGGGGCTTTTTCGTTCCAGCAGCTACAGATGGGCTGGGCTGCCGTAAGGAGCAAATGAGTGAAATTACCCCCTGTGTCTGAGTTCGAGAATCAGACCCCAAGAATGCTTCGAAAGGGTAGCTGAGCCTTAGGAAGCACCTTGGTTACCTTCACCAACAAAACTAACAATCGCTTACAGATAAATACTTAGCTTGGCATGAGAGACTTGTGGCATGGAAGCAAAGCAGTCATGGGTTTAGCATTAAAGAGAGAGAGGGTTGTGATTTCCTATGAGAAACAGGGGTTTAAAGTAAGGGGAGAAGGGATTTTGAGAGGACTCGTTGAGGGGAGAGAGAGAGGAGGGAGAATGGGTGTGTTGAGTGATTTTCCGGCAGCCTAACGGGTAGCTTGCCAAGAGAGAAAATGGGAGGAGATGGAGAAATAGAGCTTTAGGGATGAGAGATAATGCTTGCTCTCTAGATGTGGGTTGGTTCTGATGGGTAGGAGATGGCCCCTTTTATAGCCGTTGGAAGCTCCTCCTTCCCAAGAAACCCTAATGGGTTCTCTCCAATTTTGCCAAGTCTCCCCTTTCATTTCTCTTCTCTCCTTTCGATTCATCCCATTTTGTGAAATCTTCCTCTGTCCAACCACACAAAGACAAGATTTTTAAGAGCTTTAAGGCCTTCTTGCAGCTGCTTCAATGTTGAACTCCTATTCTTGGCTACCACCTCACCTTCTTTCCTTCCCTCTTTCATGGCAAAAGCTGGTGGGAGAAAGAAATAGGTAAGGGCGTTGGTTTGAAGGGCGCCCCTTCTCCTAGCAGCCTGCGCGCGTGCTAACATCCTCTGGTTTTTTGAATGTGCAACCTTGAGGTTTGCTTTGCCCACGTGCTGGAGCCTCCCAGCAGGTCACAACAAAAGCAAAACGATTTGAAGAAGGATTGAGACCGTCAATTTTGGAAAAGGTTGACATTTTGAAGTTAAGCAAGTATGCTGATGTGGTTGAACGAGCACATATAGCCGAACAAAGACCTGAAACTAAGAGAACTTGGGATTCAAGTAGTGGACAAATAAATAAACGGACAAGATTTAATACTCCTCAATGTCAATCACAAGAAAAGTTTGGACCACCACTATGTTATTACTGCAAACAAGTGGGACATGTAAAGAGGTTTTGTCCACAACTACAAAGATATCAAGAACCTCAAGTACAACAGATATTATATCGTCCTCCACAGGTACCTTTTCGTGCTTCACCACCACCTCAAAGTTATACTACTTTTCAACCTCAGTCTAATTGGGCAAGGCCAGTTACTAGCCAATCATCACAACGTCCGGGAGGACAATCTTCTCAAATTAGACCAAGGGTCCTTGCAGTTGGAAAGAAATCTGGACAATTCACACAAGGAAGAGTATATGTTGTGGGAAATGTGATAGATCAAACTGAGCCTAAGACAATGCAGGAGTCCTTAAACAAGTTTATTTGAGGAACAATCTTGAAGAGCCCACCCCACATTGCAATTATACAAAATGTCAATTTTTTTCAATTCCAACATTCATCTCTTTCGTTGATTTTTTCTTTCTTGGGAAGTTGGTTTCTTGTTTTATTTTAGATGAATGAATTCCAATCCCATTAATGTGATCAAATTAAACTTGATGATGATGGTTTTAATGTGGATCGTGATGTTTCTGACTTTTTGTCATCCATGAAAAGTACTCAGAAGGATGCAAATTATTTGTCTCGAGTTATCATGTGATGCAAATTGAATCAACGTTTATGAGTGTTGACCAGATCACAAGAATGCAATTTTTGGCTTCTAATGAAATTTTTCCTAAAATAGTTGGAATCATCTCCAAATGAAATGCTGAAATATCCACAATCAGTTGAGCCTCCATTGTTCGTCCCTCCTGAAGGTTTCTAGGTGGTTTTCAGTTAATAGCCTAGAAGCTTCTTAATTCAATTCATAATACATATATATTTATATATCTTCCTTTTGTTTTCTAAGGAAGTCAGCAAAGGCAAAAGTTTCGTTGTTATTGGGCATCACAGAGCGATTTGTTTATGTGGAATATGTTTTGGTAATTTGATTTCTAGTTTGTGTTTGATGATTTGATTTAAGAATTTGATGTTGGTTTTAGAGATAACTTAGGATCGTCCACTCTAACATGTTAAATTATGAATGTTTCGATTATAGGGTTACACAAGTCTATAATTAGTCAACAACACTAATTAGAAAGTAAATCTCATGTTGACACTCAGTCATTCCTATTAATTTTATCTATTAGTTTGGAATTTAAAGCTTCATTCATAAAATTATTAACTGGGCCCCACTACAGTTGTAGTGATTAGACCTGGTAACCATTTTCCTGAATGAGTCAAAAAAAAGAACCTCCAAATTCCTAGGCAGGGCCAGAATTTCTTCAAGAAGAAGATATCTCCATCTTTGTCGTCCTCCAAGCAAACACGTATATCTTTTGTCACCGTCGAAGGCATGCATCTTTGCATATTTAGTCATCTTGTGTGCCGTGTGGAATGTACATACGCAAGATGTTGAAAATTCACACACAATGAAACGTGAGAAATATTAAACCGAGGCATATACATATTTGCAAAAAAAAAATTACATACAACTTTGAGAATGCCAAACCAGAAAATTATACTCCAATAATGTACTGATAAAGTCTCTAATGAAAGTTGCAATTGGTATGAAGTTTTTAATCAAGATTAGAAGAGTGCATCAAACTAAATAAACAGGGACTTTTGTAAATTAACTCTAAGGAAATTAGTTTATGACGACTTCAGGATTTCACAATTTCAAAATCCACATGTACATCTACACGAAGAAGCATTTATTGGGTTTGTACTCTGGTCGCAGATTTTTGTTAGAAGGGGGTAGCATGGATTAAGTAAAGACTTTTCAAACATTTTCTATGCCACACATCTACTTGGAAGAAGCTCTGCAACTTCTGTTGCTTCTTGGAATGTTCCCTTCTTAATATTGTTGAAATTATACACATATAAACAACACAAAGAAGCCATACAAACAGTAATGAACGAACTACGAATAGCATCTAGCATTCTATGGCGAACAAGAATATGAGGTACGACCTCATTTTCTTCATCATCATTTTCTTAGATCTGATCAGCCTCTATGGAAAATCCTTAACTATTGGGGAAAAGCAAATGGTACGTATCGGTGTAATTCTTGACTTGGATTCTCCGATTGGGAAGATGGCTCGAAGCTACATGTCCATGGCACTCTCCGACTTCTATGCTAGAAACGCCACTTATCGAACAAAGTTGACTCTTTCTGTGAAGAACTCTAGCAAGGATGCTGTTGCTGCAGCATCAGCAGGTACATTAATTAATCTTATTTTGATAAATTTTCAGCTAATTACTGTACTTCTTCCTCCATGCCAGCTTTTCTTAGATGAAACTAGCTAGACAGATCACTCTAGCTCAAATATTGTACTCAGATATTAAATGATTTTATACCACGGTGTGATTGTTAAATATTGTATCTATCATGCCATGATCATCTGCAAATTGAACCTTGATGATATAATTAGGGCCCGTTCGGTAATGTTTTCAGAGAATTTTTTTGAGAATATTTTCACTAAATGAGAACAAGAAAACGAATTTGCATTTTCAGGATTTGAAAATGCGTCTAGTAGGTTAATTCGAAAACAGATTTAGAAAATAAAAATAATGAAAACTTGTCTGGTTGTACAATTTGAGAATAATAGTATGTGAGTTATTTTTCAAGTGCATTTTTGCTAATTTATGTTCTAATTTTTTTTAAATGTATAATTTGACAAATAAAAAATTATATTGTTTTTTAAAATTAAAATTATTTTTATCTCTTTTATTTTCATTTTTTTCTCCTTTTTTCTTTCTTCCTCTTTTCTTCGTTTTTCCGTTTCTTTCTTCCTCTTCTCTCCTTTCTTTTTTCTTCTCTCCCTTCCCAAGCCGTGTCTTTCTTTCTTTCTTCCTCTACTTTCTCTTCTCTTCTCCCTTCCCTCTTTTTCACTATCTCTTCATGCCGCCGCACCCACTCATTCCATCTTTCCTTCCATGGCACATGAATCCCATCAACCCACCTCTCTCTCTCTCTCTCTCTCTCTCTCTCTCTCTCTCTCTCTCTCTCTTGATTAGGTGGTGATGGCGATGATGGTGCTTTCATTGGGTATGGGTGGTTGAGGTGTTGAGGTCGATTGCTTTTTTACTAGGTGGCGATGATGTGTATTGGGTCCGATTGGGTGTTTGGTGGTGATCCCATTGGTATGGTGGTGGTGTTGGTGTCAGCTGGGTTTGATAGGTGGTGGTAATGTGGGGATTGGGTCTGTGAGGTTTGGTGGCAGAGTCAGTGGCGATGGCAGTGATGATGCTCTAACAGTCGTGGCCGTGGTGGGTTTGATTTTCTTTTCTGTTCTGCTGGGTAGAGTGATGGGGAGAGAAGATTGCGAGAGATTAAGCAGCGGCGTGTTTTAGGCGTTTGTTTCCTGTGAGAATGAAAACATCTTTTTTCTGTTTTCCAAAAGTACACGTGAAGTTGTTCTCGTTTTATTAAAACATTCTCAGTGTTTTCTGTTTTTAGCCCACCGAATGGGTTCTTGGTTTGTTTTTGTTCTCTGAAAATAAAAACGAGCCCTTAAAACTTAAACGAACGGGCCCTTAATATCCATCATCTCTTGATTGATGTCATTTCTTCTCAAGAAAAAACAAAAGAAAGAAACTCATCTCTTGATTGATTGACAATCTTAACAATTCCTTTTTTTGACATCATATAATCTCCTAGATTAATTGAATATTGTTCTTAATTAGCTTTTTTTTTCAGACAAAAGGCAATAGAATTTTATTAGATTAATATGAATAAGGAGTACAAGGGACACAGACTGTAAAGGGAGTCATCCCAATAACAATATGGCGGACATGGGTAAAACTTCCCATTGACCTGAGCCAGCTGAAAAACTGAAACAATATGGAGAGAATCACTCTCGAATATAACTTTACAATTCCTTGAAACAATTATGTATTATATTTTTATAATTTGCAATGAAATTTTAATTTATCTATTCAACAACTTTTTATCATGAGATTTGAACTCTAGATCTTCTCCACGACCAAAGGGTCATTCACAATTCCCAACGAATCTTGGTCTGCAAATTGCTATTAATTTTTTGTATATATGATTTTTGCAGCTTTAGAATTGATGAACAACGAAGAAGTGCAAGCTATTATAGGGCCCCAAAACTCAAACCAAGCCAAGTTTGTGATAAATCTTGGGGAGAAAGCTCAAATTCCCATTATTTCATTTTCAGCTACAAGTCCTTCTCTATCTCAAACCCAAAGTCGTTTCTTCATTAGGACAGGCCTAGATGACAGTTCTCAGGTAAAAGCCATCACATCCATTGTTAAGGCATACAGGTGGCGCGAAGTTGTCCTAATCTACGAAGACACCGAATACGGCAATGGTTTGATTCCCTACATAACAGATGCTTTTCAACAGATCGACACAAGGGTCCCTTACAGAAGTGTCATGTCTCCATCATCGAGTCCCAATCAAATTTTGAAAGAGCTTACCACGTTAATGAAAATGGAGACAAGGGTATTCTTGGTCCACATGACTGCTTCACTTGGATCAAAAGTCTTTGTTCATGCAAAAGAAGCTGGCATGATGAGTAAAGGGTATGCATGGATCACAACTGCTGGGTTATCGACATTATTGCATCCAGAGATGGAGGAGGCAAAGGTCACTGGTTCAATGGAAGGTGTGCTGGGTGTGAGGCCCTGTGTACAAACCTCAAAAGATCTTGAAGATTTCAAGCTGAGGTGGAAAAGGAGGAAATTGCCCAATATTGGCAAGACAATGCAAAGCACTTCTGAGATTAATCTGTTTGGTTTATGGGCCTATGATACAATCTGGGCTTTAGCTAAGGCTGTAGAATTGGTTGGACCTGAGGTGAATTATTCTAGTGATGTTTTAAAGCACAAGACTAATAGCAAAAACACAGATGAAATGTTTGGCATAACTGTCTCTAAAGCAGGTCCAAGGCTTCTCCAAGCTTTGCTGCGTACCAGTTTTCAAGGCCTAAGTGGGAAATTCCAATTGATTAATGGACACTTGCAACCTGCGGCCTACGAAATAATCAATGTGGTTCGTAAAAACGAGACAGTTATTTCCCACTTGGGGAATTCCAATTGTTGGGCTCCGAACAAAGAAGCATCTGAGCCTATCTGGCCTGGAAACACAATTACTCGACCAGAGGGTTGGGTTATACCAGCTGGCAAAAAGTTGAAGATTGGCGTACCTGTGGCATCTGATGATTTCAACGAATTTGTGAACATAGACTGGTCTCGTCATGACGATGATCCTCAGAGATTTTCAGGGTTTTCAATTGATGTCTTTCGGGAGGTCTTAAAAAGGATGCCATTTGCAGTTCCGCATGAATTTATTCCGTACGTGAATAGTTCAACAAAAGAAGGTAATGGGACTTATGATGAGCTTCTTTACCAGATTAAGCTGAAGGTACGTTGTTGTCTAATCTTTTAACTCTCTTTTATATTTGAGTTTTCAATATACAAATCTTTTTAAACACAAAAAGAACCATAACTTGATTGCATTACACCAAACCAACGCCTACACACCAAACCAACGCCTACACACAAAAAGGTACCTACCTCAAGTTTTACGTATTCTTGACACTTTTTATACAACACTTGCTGTTTGAAAAAGAGATAAACTTTTAGTTTTGATAAAACTCTTTGATTTTTTTCAGTTTTCACTTAATTAACTTGCTTTTTTTTCTTCTTTTATATTATTAGATGATACTTATGATCTCACTTTCAACGCACATGTTTTTGGATGAAAGTGCAGCAATTTGATGCTGTAGTGGGAGATACAACAATTATTGGAAATAGGACGTCCTACGTTGATTTTACATTACCTTATTCTGAAACAGGCGTTCAGATGGTGGTGAAAGTTAAAGATAACGAAAGAAAGAATATTTGGATTTTCCTAAAGCCTCTGAGTTGGGATCTTTGGTTGACATCTGGGGCCGCCTTCATCTTTACAGGCATTGTAGTATGGATTCTTGAACATCGCATAAACACAGAATTTGGAGATGGTTCACGGAAGCAACAACTTGCCACAACTCTTTGGTTCTCGTTTTCCACTCTTGTATTTGCACATAGTAAGTCTGTCTTACCTGCACATTGTGGTAGAGTAGTGTTAGATATATACCACAAACATTTATCACATTTCTTATTGCAGTAATTTTCCATTAGCAAGATGTTGGAGTTCTCTAAACCTCACATAATGTAAAGCTAACTATATTAAATCTTTGTTTAATTTGATTCACAGTGTAATACTTCTGTGAGAAAAGTGAGATTAAGTTTTATTAATATTTTTAGGGATTTTACTATCATTAGGGGGTTTCATGATTTCTCTCTTTCTCGTTATTTTCTTTTTTTGTTACATTGTAGGGAATCCAACCGTGCATGTATCCTAGTCCTAACCCATTACGCCACCCTCCCTCCACTTGAGCTTAGAGTTTCTCTATTTAAAGTATTGTAAATTATGTAATCTCAGCTATATGTATCTTTCTATAATATACTCCTTTCTCTTTCGATAAATGAGAATACGGTTTTGCAGTTTCTTCCTCAGTTAGATTTTTCGTCTATTGATTTCTAACAATTTGCATTAACTTGCATGATATATTTGTTTATCTAGAGGAGAAGGTGGTGAGCAACTGGACCAGATTTGTGCTGATCATATGGATTTTTGTGGTACTTATCTTGACACAGAGTTACACTGCTAGCTTAGCCTCATTGTTGACTGTAGATAAGTTGCAGCCAGCAGTTGTTGATGTGAATGCGCTCAGACAAACTGGTGCTTATGTTGGATACCACAAGAATTCCTTTGTAAAAGATCTTTTAATAAGCCAGTTAAAATTTGAGAAGAAAAACCTGCAGGCTTATTCTACCCCGGAGGAATTTCATCAAGCACTGTCCAATGGAAGCAAAAATGGAGGGGTTGACGCTATCTTTGATGAAAGTCCCTACATAAAGGTCTTCCACGCCAAGTACTGCTCAAGATACATTGTGGTTGGACCAACCTACAGAACTGATGGATTTGGCTTTGTGAGTCTCTCCTCATGAATGACTTTTGTAGGCCACAATGAATAGCATGCTAATATACTGAGTAGTTAAATGGTTTCAGATTTGAATGTTTTTTTGTACAGATAATTTTTGAGAAAATACCTAATTACATGTTTATATTTATGGCTGATAAATAATTAGACACATATGCATATATATATACGCGTGTGTCGTGCACATGCGAGTGTGTGTTGTTTAAACATGAAGAAATTAATTTTGTTTCTTTTTCTATTTCAGGCCTTCCCTCTAGGGTCCCCTCTTGTTGCTCACATTTCAAGGGCAATCTTGAATGTGACTCAAAATTATACGATAATGGACGCAATGCAACGTCAGTATTTTCCATATGAAACCAAATGTCAGGACCCAAGCTCCACATTCTCTTTAGACAATCTCAGTCTAAATGTCTACAGCTTCGGAGGCCTCTTCATCATCACTGGAGTGATTTCAATTTCTTCATGCTTGATATATATGGTTCATTTCCTCTACAACCACTGGCCTGCTTTGAGTTCCGTCCATCCAGAAGCCTCTGTCTTGTCAACGATAGCAAAGCATTTCATTTTCGACCGAAAAGATAGCTCTGTGCTTGCTATAGAGCAAACCAATCAAGCAACTCATGTAAATTCTGTTTCTGTAACAGAGGCTAGAGGAGACGATGCTTCACCTTATGATAGGAACAACTTGCTGAGCCATGCAGTGTCTTCTGACCAAGGAATATCAGACAATGTTGCCATAGATGAAGAAGATGATGAAATACATTGGCATTCTATGGATTCTGGGCGGTTCATCTATGGATGTGCCTAAGTTCTGGTACTTATACTTATATGTCCTCTATACCTCTTCAAATTGTAGTGTGCTGAACATATTTGGTAACGTATCTTTGTCTTCTGTCGGAAATAAAGCTTAAACTCATATTGTAATCTGGTGTAAGAGTAAGTGTTGCTACTTAATCCATGTTTTAAAAAAGTATACTAGACCATTCATGTTTTGGATTTTTTTTTCTTTTTTCTTTATTATATGTTGGTATATATGATTTATTTAATTACTAGTTTCCCCCACAAATCTAAACCCATATTAATCATAATTATTTGGTATTAGATCAAAAACTCTTTTTTCTTTGTTGTGCAAGGAGCGGTGAATTTTTTTAAATAAACTAGTGTGCAAAGGACCTGGACAATGTATCAAACCACAATGTATATCAAACCAAATTTCCATCATTTATATCAAACCACAATGTGTGCAAAGGACCCATTAGTGTACTGGTTTGGAGCAAATGCTCCCCCTAGGAAAAGTCATGAGTTCGATGTAACATCCCGACCCAAAATAAGTTCATTAATTAATTAATTTAATTTAATTTAATTTCCAATTTTGCCCTCGGGTAGGGGCAAAAAGGGGCCATTTTTATCCAGGAAGAGTTTGGGGCAACAAGTGGTATTTTTAGGAAGGTCGTACCGAGATGAATTCGTAGACGTGCGGTAGGCTTGAATACGAGATAAAAACCTCCAATGGCACAACCGTAATATTTTGAAGTCTAATTTTAATAAAATCAGAAAACAGCCCCTCATTTCTCTCTCTCTCTCTCTCTCTCTCTCTCTCTCTCTCTCTCTCTCTCGCGCGCGCGACCCCCCCTTCCTCTTCGCGATTTCCTCCAGCCGTCCCACCCCAAACCACCATAGGCACCGCCTCCGACCACCAGAAGCCACGGCACCGGAGCCAAACTGACCGAGTCGACGCCGCCTTCGAACCCTAGGCCACCTCCAGCCGTCAGCCGTCACCAAGACGCCGGAAAATACGAAAAACAGGCCGGAAATAGCGAGAACTTCTCCGGCTTCAATCTCCGCCGTCCGGCCACCATTTCCGACTAGTGAGGTATGGAAATCCATCTACTCTTCGTACTCTAGCTGCTTGTTGGGTAGGATTGAGTCAATTTTGAGCGTTGATAGTTCGATTTTCGAATTTAGGTTTGGTCGGACTTCGGGTTAAATTTCCGGCAACTTCCGGTCACTTTTTGGCTATAGCCCAAGAACAAAAGTGAACTTTGATTAAGCCACCCACGGCAGCGCGTGGGGCGGCGTGTGGGCTGTAGGGTGGGGTCACATTTTATCCTAAAATGATCCTTGTGTTGTCACGAGCGAGTACGTGTGCTCGGATCTCAATTTGGATATCGTTTGCACCTCAAACGGATTTTCCATATTCTGCAATTTTCGGGTTTGATATGTTAGGACCGTTGGATCAAACCCAATTTCACGTATGTTGTCCCCTGTTTTCCTAGGATCGTGTAGGATTTCACGGATCGTGAATCGGAGCCCCGGATGTTCCGATTCATCAACTTAAAGTTTGAACCGTCCGGTTGACCGAGCGTCTTCCGAGATTTTTCCAGCACTTGAAACCCTTAGTTGGACCTTAGGAACGTCTCGTTCCTCACGTTTACTTGAAACCCGGGAAATTAGGATTTTAATTTAAAGTCCTCGTTCGAAGCGTTTTGATTTTAATATCGTGTTCGTATTCTGAAATAGGTAATCCGACTCCGCGTACACAGCAGGCGGGACCCTCTCAAGGTCAAGCAGCTTGGGACTACTTGTGAGTGGACTTTGTTTTCAAATAAATTGCATGAGTTTTATGATGAAATTTCTATGCATAAGAATTTAAGGGTTTATGGAAATTCACTTTATACTTTATAGTCGAAACTATTATTGTTGGCACTAAAACTTGAACAGATAGAGATGAGTGCAACTTACAAGAGATGTGGACGATCTAGGAGATCGATTGAGTGATAGATGGAGATTCTTCCTGTCTTCGGGTGCTGATCCTGAATAGAAGGAAGCTAAGACTCGTAAGGTCTATGGAACCGGTGTGGAACCAGCCTAAGACCCTCCGATGCCGAAGTAAGATTGTTTTCTAAGAGCTTTTGCTGTTGACAATATAATAGTATAAAAGTCAAGCTGAAAAGTCTTGCCCCTGTATTGTAGTGAAGGGGCCTATTTATAAAGGGAGTTTTGGATGCTCTTAGTACTCACTTTCGATGTGGGACTCGTGGGAGTGCCCCATGAGGTTGACACGAGTCCTTAGATATTTCGGGCGGGTGTTTCAAGGTTGACACGAGCCATTTACCATCTACATCATTGCCAAGACAGACCTAATCAAATATATACTAACAAGGCCAATGTTAAGAGGCAGAATTGGGAAATGGACTCTGCCTTTGACAGAATTTGCTTTCAGATATGTTCCTCAGAAAGCTGTCAAAAGACAAGCTGTAGCAGATTTCCTAGCCGATCATCCAGGAGAAGAGATTGAAAATATGGATTCTTTGGACATAGCAAATGCAGATTTATTGACTAGGGCTCATACTTGCCTTAATAATCTCATCTATTCGATTCATCTCACACCTTGGAAGCTGTACTTTGATGGATAAAAAACGGACGTAGCCTCCGGAGCAAGAATTGTTCTAGAAGAGCCACTAGGGATTAGACACTGTTATTCTTTCCAGTTAGACTTCCAATACACTAACAACAGGGCTGAATATGAAGCTCTAATCATTAGCCTCGAAATGTTGGTGGAATTAGGAATCCAATCTATGGAAATTCTAGGAGATTCTATGCTTGTGTTAAAACAGATTGCTGGAGAATACAAATGTCTAAATCCTTCTCTAGCTGTCTATTTAGTGGCAGCCAGGAATCTTCTGATAGAATTCAGGGAAGCTACTTGGGAACACATCCCAAGAGAGGAAAACTTTGTAGCCAATGAAATGGCTCAAATAGCAACAGGAATACAAATGCCTGAAGACTGTGTACAAAGAATTATCAAGGTAGGAAAGAAAAGTCTACCATCTGTTCTGGCCAGAGAAATGGAGATAGATGTCAATTCCGCCATAATCACTGAGGATGACTGGAGAATTCCCATCATAAATTACTTACAGTACCCAACCTTGCCTTCGGAGAAGAAAGTCAAAATCATGGCTTTAAACTATCTTATGTGGAATGGAGATTTGGTCCGAAAAAGCAAGGATGAGATACTGCTAAGGTGCCTGGGAAAGAAAGAATACATGAAGGTCATGTGAGAAACCCATGAAGGAATCTGTGGAGCACATCAAGGTGGAAGAAAAATGTGTTGGTTAATTAGAAGGTATGGCTATTTCTGGCCAACCATGATGAAAGATTGCATTGATTATTCCAAGGGATGTGAGGCCTGTCAAAGGCATTGACCAATCCAGCAGGTTCCTTCAGTTCCTCTGAATCCAGTAGTCAAGCCATGGCCATTCAGAGGATGGGCAATGGATCTCATTGGCAAGATTTATCCAGCCAATACCAAGCAGCATTGTTTTATCATTGTAGCTACGGACAATTTCACCAAATGGGTGGAAGCCAAGCCCGTTAAATCCACCACATCTTAAGAGATCATCACCTTCATAGAAGAACAGATTATACAGAGGTTTGGCATTCCAGAATCAATCACAACAGACAGGGGATCTTCTTTCATATATGGAGAAATGTTAGACATGGCAGAAGCATTCAAATTTAAGCTACTTCAATCCACTCCTTATTATGCTCAAGCCAATGGACAGGCAGAATCAAGTAACAAGGTGATCATCAACATTATCAGGAAAATGCTTGAGAAGAATCCAAGCAGTGGCATGAGAAGTTATCAGAAACTCTATGGGCATATAGGACTTCGAAAAGAGAGGCAACTGGCAAGACCCCATATGCTTTAACTTATGGTCATGATGCAATTCTGCCTATGGAGATAGCAGTCCAATCTCTCAGAATTGCCCATCAACACGAACTGATTGGAGAAGAATACTCGCAGGCCATGCTGCTAGAACTGGAAGGATTGGATGCAAGTAGAATTGATACCCTTAACAAACTCTTAGCAGGAAAACAGGCTGTGTCAAGAGCCTACAACAAAAGAGTTAGAAATAAGAGTTTTGAAGAAGGAGAGATAGTTTGGAAAGCAGTTCTGTCCCTCGGAACACACATAGCTGGTTATGGAAAATGGTCACCAACATGGGAAGGGCCTTTCATAATTAACCAAATCCTCGGATTGGGGGCATATAGATTGCAGGATCGAGATGGAGAGGTTCATGTTGCACCAATCAATGGCAAGTGGTTAAAGAAATTCTATCCTACTATGTGGGATTCCCAAGCTTTGCAGACATATCATGGAATAGAGAGTGTTGGAAGTGCGCAAATCTCACGGCCTGGTGCTCCGGGCCGAGGGGATATGCGTCAACACGTGACGTCCTTCTTTTGGATGCGGTGCGGTCGTGCGCGGGTGTGCCAGCACGGTCTACCGTACGTCGAGATGGCGATGTGGTTTGGATAAAATGGTTAAGTGGTGCGCCTGTTTAAGTTCGACTCCTAATCAAACGATTGTGGCCGAGAGAGGAACTGATCTCGGCCTTCAGGTTCACGGCCTGAGCTACAAGGCCGTTTAGTGGTGGTGTTGACGGTGGGTTTTGGGCGGTGCTCCGGTGCGTTGCTCGGAGAGCGACGGTCGTATGATATATGGGGTGGATGGGAGAGTAACAGAGATGGTGCTCCGGCGCCTTGAAAATCAAGGGTCGTATGATATATTGATGAATGGATTTTCCTTACAATCTATCACTACTCCTAGGAAAGCAAGTAAAGGTATTGAAAGTGCATTATAGGAAAATATAATTTGCTCCGTGGGAGGCTTTTGGTTTGGTGTTTGAACCTTTTGAATGTAGCTTGAGCTTGGTATTGTTTGTGCCTGATAAATCACGGCCATGAACTGGCCGAAGGCGCCCCTTTTCCTCGGCCCTGGCACTCGCTCGAAGGACTAAACGCGGCGTTTGGCCAAGATGTTCGGCCTTCCTGAAAGCAAAAGAAAAGTTGCTAAGGCACGATCTTCTCGGCCTAGATTATAGGCCAAGGCCGAGGCTGAACAAAATTACGGCCAAAGATATTAAGGTCAGATCATCAAGTGGCAGTAGGGTCCCACGCTTCATTTAATGAAGTAGTGCCTCTGTTTATTGCAGCAAACCCACTGGCCACAAATAAGCATTTAATGCACGAGGGAAGGTGGGAAGTGACTGAAGTCAGGGATTGGCGACAGAAAACAGAGTGATTAGACGCAGACATTCTCACAAGAATTCTTGTAGCTTGAAACCACGATTAGGGCGGCGGCCGAGATTCACCAGGATTTATGGGGTCACACCACCTTGCTTCACGATCCCAAATGTCGATTGGACTACCCACTTGCTCTGATCAGGCTCCACCATGCAGATTTCAAGCCTCGATTACTCATCCAGGAACTCTTCCTATAAATACAAGGCTCAAGCTACATTCAAAGGGTTCAAACACCAAACCAAAGCCTCCCACGGAGCAACTTATATTTTCCTGTAATGCACTTTCAATATCTTTACTTGCTTTTCTAGGAGTAGTGTTAGTTTGTAAGGAAAATCCATTCATCAATATATCATACGACCCTTGATTTTCAAGGCGCCGGAGCACCATCTCTGTTATTCGCTCATTCACCCCATATATCATACGACCGTCGCTCACTGAGCAGCGCGCCAGAGCACCGCCCTAAAACCACCATCAACACCACCATTAAACGGCCTTGTAGCTCAGGCCGTGAGCCTGATAGCCGAGATTAGTTCCTCTCTCGGCTACAATCGTTTGATCAGAAGGCAAGTCCAAACAGGCGCACCACTTGACCACTTCCATTCACATCCAAAATCTCGATGCACGGTAGACCGTGCTGGCACGCCCGCGCACAACCGCATTGCACCCAAAAGCAGGAAGCCGCGTGTCAACGCATATCCCCTCGGCCCGGAACTCCAGGCCGTGAGATTTGCGCGGCAGACAGGTATTTATAGGAAGAGCTCTGGAGGAGTAATCGAGGCTGAAAATCTGCATGGTGGAGCCTGATCAGAGCAAGTGGATAGTCCAATCGACATTTGGGATCGTGAAGCATGGTGGTGTGACCCCATAAATCCTAGTAAATCTCGGTCGTCGCCCGGATTGTGGGTTCGGCGCCTCTGGCCGTGGGGACGCATTTAATGCACTGGTCTGGTGGTTGGTGATCTGACCTTAAGTTGTAAGAATATTTGTAAGAATGTTTGCGCCTAACCACTCTGATTTTTATCACCAATTCCTAACTTTAGTCACTTCCCTTCTTTCCTCGTGCATTAAATGCCTTTTTGCGGCTAGTGGGTTTGCTAGTCAGAGGCGTTACTTCATTAAATGAAGCATGGGACCCTGCTGCCACTTGGCGATTTAACTTTAATATCTTCGGCCGTGTCTCTTTCGTCCTTCGACCTCGGCCAATAATGCCGGGGTCGAGGCCGAGAGGATTCTCCTCTCGCAGCTTTTCCTTTGTTTTTAGGAAGGCAAAACACCTGACGAAACGCCACGTTCCATCTCATGAATAGGTGCTAGGGCCGAGAGGAAGCCCCTTCAGTCAGTTTACGACCGTGATTTATTAGGCACAAACAGAGAGACAGCCAAATGAAACTGTTGTTTAAATTTCTGTTCAGAATTTCTTTTTAATGTAGTTTGTTAAAGTACTTTCTAGTTTGTCAAAAGAAATGAAAAGTCCACAAAAATAAATAACTTTTATTTAAATATAGTCACTTTTGTGACCAAAGCTGTTTATTACAAGTCTGAATTTGAAAGTTTAGAATCCTAATTTCTTAAGGGTCTCCTGCAAGCTAGCCTTCTTGATAGAGAGTTCCTTTTGACCGTCGCTCATATATCATACGACCGTCGCTCACTGAGCAGCGCGCCGGAGCACCGCCCGAAACCCACCACCAACACCACCACTAAACGGCCTTGTAGCTCAGGCCGTGAACCTGACAGCTGAGATTTGTTCCTCTCTCGGCTACAATCGTTTGATTAGAAGACGAGTTCAAACAGGCGCACCACTTAACCATTTTCATCCACATCAATCTCTCGACGCACGGTAGACCGTGCTGGCACGCCCGCGCACAACCGCACCGCATCCAAAAGGCAGGAAGCCGCGTGTCAACGCATATCCCCTCTGCCCGGAACTCCAGGCCGTGAGATTTGCGCGGTAGACACCTTCTAACTTGCGTAATCAGCCAAGTTAGCTTCATGAGTAGCCTTGCAGAGCTCAGAGGTTTTGAAGGTAGACTTGAGATCCTCATAGCGGTCGTGGAGGTTGAGCACATCTCTGGCCAAATCGAGGCTTATCTCAAGTATAGGCTTAGGAGCCATGTTCTGTCTGTACAATAGGTCCAAATCTTTCATCAATTAATCAACAGCTCCCCTATTCTCATCCAGTTCTAGCTCAGTGGATTGCCAGATTTTCACCCTCTCCATTGCCTCATCCACCGCTTTGAGCTTGCCCTTGCTGGGGGTGGAACTGAGTTTCTCCAGCCTGTCCAGTTGGGCATCTAGGTCCATAGCTTCAAACTCTGCCAATTCTGGATCAGCAAAGGAAGCTGTGGTAGATGAACCAGGAAGGGATTGGATGGGCATCTGCAAAAAGGAATTACAATTTAGCAATAGGCAAAAACAAGAGAAAAGAGAGTCATGACACAGTGATACTTACGGCTGCAATGAGAGGCTTCAGAGGACTGATCATCACTGCCAATGTTCCAACAGTTCTGGGCGCTTCCGCCTGAAAAGACTGAAAGTTGAAAAGACAAGGACACGACAGAATTGCAGAAAATGGACAGAAATAAAATGCAACAAGGAAATACCATGGGTCCAGAAACAGCAGCAGCCACCGCCATTTCAGATACTGGAGCTGCAACAGAAAGTTCTGCCTGTTCCACAGGCTCTGATGCAAATTGCTCTGCCGGAGCTGCAACATAAAGTTCTGCATGTTCCACAGGCTTCGTTACAGATTGCTCTGCCAAGGCTGCAACAGGGAGTTCTGTCTGTTCCACAGACTCTGATGCAGACTGCTCTGCCTGTTCCTCATAAACTTGAAATGCAGTGGAGTGTTCTGCCCCTGCATCCTCAAAAAGGGCCAACTCCGAAAACTCAGTTTGAGCAGCACTACCCTGAGTAGAAGCACTTTCTTTTCTTTTTCTTCAGGAAGGAGTAGCCTCAACAGGTGGTTGTTCTGCCAGGTCCTCATCCTCTTCGCCAGAGGGAGGCTCCAAGTCTCCAACGGCAATAACAGAAGAAACTGCATAGGAAATAAACAGAGTCAGAAATCAATCCAACAAGAGAAAATGGAAGGAACAGAATATTGGAAAAGCTTACCAAATACTTCTCCGGCCTGCACCAATCCTCCGCCTATTTTCTTTACCAGGGAAGGGCTTGATACGAACAGAACAAATTTATTTAGGCATTACAACAGAGGCATAATAGGAAAAATAGACAGAATCCAGAATCTACCTTCTATAACTTGAACATTGATATCTTGGATGGTCTGCACCGTAAAACTCTTGGCCTCTACCTTCTATAACTTGAACATTTGACCTGCGAAATTTAGACCCATCATCAGTATAGTCAACAAATCTATTTTTAGAATTTATACCTTTTGAATCTCGACTCCTTGGATCCTGATTCTTGAGAAAGTTCATGAACCGTCTTGTGAGAATCATTAATTCCTCATCACTGCAATCTTCGTCTAAATGCCCATCATCTTCTTCATTCACAACCTTGAAAGCAACACTTTTGCTCTTTTTAGGAGCTAGATGTTTCATCTCACAGGTTTGTATGGACCCTATGAGTTCTTGAACTTTCAAGGTGTTCAAGTCATGGATCTCTTCAATAGCTGTGATCTTTAGTTGAAACCGTTGAGGCAAGGATCTCAAAATCTTTTTCACAACCCTATCTTATGGAATTTTTTCACCTAAACTTGAACAAGCATTCACAATTACACAAAGTTTAGCATAAAATTCAGAAAAAGTTTTATTCTCATCCATCATGAGTGTCTCAAACTGTAAAGTGTGCATTTGAAGCTTGGCTCCCTTGACAATATGTGTTCCTTCATGAGTAACTTGCAAAATATCCCAAGCTTCCTTAGAAGTATCACAACCAGATATATATTCAAATTGATCGGAAGAGACAGCAGTAAATAAAGCATTTAACCCCTTTTGATTATTAGTGCTATGTGTGACTTCTGCAGTGGTCCACTCCTCTCTAGTTTTGACAACTATGATTTCTTCATCTCCTTTTCCAATCTTCTTTCTGGGTTTAGGAAATCCATGAACCACTGTATTCCATACTCGTTCATCTAAGGACCAAAGAAACGACTTCATTTTGGCCTTCCAAGCGCCACAGTTGTTGCCATCGAAATATGGTGGATGTACAATTGAGCCCGCGGCACGATCCATCTGAAGGTATGTTAGATCTTGCTGAGTATGTCCAGCAACCTACTCTGATGCCAATTGAAAATACCTGTAGGATGTCTATAAATGCCTAGAGGGGGTTAATAGGCCAATTTAAGATTACAATCAAATAAATAAAAATAAACTTCGGTAGAAGGATTGATATGGCTTATCAATCCTGAAGCATGCTGAACATATAACAAAGGAACACACAGAGAATTATTTTACGTGGTAAAACCCCACCTTTGGGGAAAATCCACGGGACTCCTCAGTCCAACACAAATCCACTATAAAACGATGATTACAAGAAGTACTCACACACTTATCCTACACACATTCTAGATAATATTTACCGACTTCTTCGTAACTCAACTTCTGTCACGGGATGATCTTCGACACTCCTTATGTTGAATGCAATACTGGTCACGATTGCTTCAAGCTCACCGGAGGATGCCACAATAGTCTCGATGCCCTCCACCATAGGAGTCACCGACATGCATATGTATGTATTATGAATGATCAAAGGATTCTATAAATCACCAAGCAACTCATGAGCACTTGATGATTTACCAAGAATTATAGACACAGCAGCTTTCGCAAAACACCATCAATATGATCAAAATCCTAATACGTTGAAAAGCCTACCATGTGAAAAGAAACAACAATCCTTTTATTATATGTAGGTTTCACTCATTACAGAGAAACCCACGAGTCACACTTCCTATCAAACAATAATACTCAAAACCCATTCAATTAAGACTTCTAAACATCATGCAAAAAAGTCTCTTCCTTGGGACCCCAAAACCGCAGCCAACCAATTATCCAATTATCAATATAAATTCTAATTCCATTTCCACTACGGCCAATCTTCTAAAACAATATCTATCTAAACAAATTAATTAGACCAATCAAGTAGGAAATAATATCAAGAGATAAAATCTAATCCTATAAAAAATAGGATTAACATAAAAATAATCTTGTGAAAATAATTCCAACTAGAAATCCTATAATGAATGCATGATTATGTTATGATTTACCTATTGTCAAGTTTCTCATATGGTCAAGTCATGCCTCGGAAGTATGTGGTTGAATGAGTTGTGCCAAAACGTCCAGTAACAATTCTCCACACACTAATTTTCAACCTATACTAGAGTCTAGGAAATGACAATACAATTTTCATACTAACAAAAGACGACTTAGGATCGTCCACTCTACCAATTTAAAATATGAATGTTTCGATTATAGGTTTATTCCTATTAATTACAAATACTTGTCCTCTACTTATTTAGTCTAGCAACATTAGTTTGGAATTTAATAAAATAATTAACTGGGCACCACTACAGTAGTGGTGATTAGACCTGGTAACCATTTTCCTGAATGAGTCAAAAAAAAAAAGAACCTCCAAATTCCAAGTATGCAGGCACGCAATGTGTGGGGGCTTTTTCGTTCCAGCAGCTACAGATGGGCTGGGCTGCCGTAAGGAGCAAATGAGTGAAATTACCCCCTGTGTCTGAGTTCGAGAATCATACCCCAAGAATGCTTCGAAAGGGTAGCTGAGCCTTAGTAAGCACCTTGGTTACCTTCACCAACAAAACTAACAATCGCTTACAGATAAATACTTAGCTTGGCATGAGAGACTTGTGGCATGGAAGCAAAGCAGTCATGGGTTTAGCATTAAAGGGAGAGAGGGTTGTGATTTCCTATGAGAAACAGGGGTTTAAAGTAAGGGGAGAAGGGATTTTGAGAGGACTCGTTGAGGGGAGAGAGAGAGGAGGGAGAATGGGTGTGTTGAGTGATTTTCCGGCAGCCTGACTGGTAGCTTGCCAAGAGAGAAAATGGGAGGAGATGGAGAAATAGAGCTTTAGAGATGAGAGATAATGCTTGCTCTCTAGATGTGGGTTGGTTCTGATGGGTTGGAGATGGCCCCTTTTATAGCCGTTGGAAGCTCCTCCTTCCCAAGAAACCCTAATGGGTTCTCTCCAATTTTGCCAAGTCTCCCCTTTCATTTCTCTTCTCTCCTTTCGATTCATCCCATTTTGTGAAATCTTCCTCTGTCCAACCACACAAAGACAAGATTTTTAAGAGCTTTAAGGCCTTCCTGCAGCTGCTTCAGTGTTGAACTCCTATTCTTGGCTACCACCTCACCTTCTTTCCTTCCCTCTTTCATGGCAAAAGCTGGTGGGAGAAAGAAATAGGTAAGGGCGTTGGTTTGAAGGGCGCCCCTTCTCCTAGCAGCCTGCGCGCGTGCTAACATCCTCTGGTTTTTTGAATGTGCAACCTTGAGGTTTGCTTTGCCCACGTGCTGGAGCCTCCCAGCAGGTCACAACAAAAGCAAAACGATTTGAAGAAGGATTGAGACCGTCAATTTTGGAAAAGGTTGACATTTTGAAGTTAAGCAAGTATGCTGATGTGGTTGAACGAGCACATATAGCCGAACAAAGACCTGAAACTAAGAGAACTTGGGATTCAAGTAGTGGACAAATAAATAAACGGACAAGATTTAATACTCCTCAATGTCAATCACAAGAAAAGTTTGGACCACCACTATGTTATTACTGCAAACAAGTGGGACATGTAAAGAGGTTTTGTCCACAACTACAAAGATATCAAGAACCTCAAGTACAACAGATATTATATCGTCCTCCACAGGTACCTTTTCGTGCTTCACCACCACCTCAAAGTTATACTACTTTTCAACCTCAGTCTAATTGGGCAAGGCCAGTTACTAGCCAATCATCACAACGTCCGGGAGGACAATCTTCTCAAATTAGACCAAGGGTCCTTGCAGTTGGAAAGAAATCTGGACAATTCACACAAGGAAGAGTATATGTTGTGGGAAATGTGATAGATCAAACTGAGCCTAAGACAATGCAGGAGTCCTTAAACAAGTTTATTTGAGGAACAATCTTGAAGAGCCCACCCCACATTGCAATTATACAAAATGTCAATTTTTTTCAATTCCAGCATTCATCTCTTTCGTTGATTTTTTCTTTCTTGGGAAGTTGGTTTCTTGTTTTACTTTAGATGAATGAATTCCAATCCCATTAATGTGATCAAATTAAACTTGATGATGATGGTTTTAATGTGGATCGTGATGTTTCTGACTTTTTGTCATCCATGAAAAGTACTCAGAAGGATGCAAATTATTTGTCTCGAGTTATCATGTGATGCAAATTGAATCAACGTTTATGAGTGTTGACCAGATCACATCATTACTTTATTATTTATGTGCGGAAATTTAATAAATACCCACAAGAATGCAATTTTTGGCTTCTAATGAAATTTTTCCTAAAATAATTGGAATCATCTCCAAATGAAATGCTGAAATATCCACAATCAGTTGAGCCTCCATTGTTCGTCCCTCCTGAAGGTTTCTAGGTGGTTTTCAGTTAATAGCCTAGAAGCTTCTTAATTCAATTCACAATACATATATATTTATATATCTTCATTTTGTTTTCTAAGGAAGTCAGCAAAGGCAAAAGTTTCGTTGTTATTGGGCATCGCAGAGCGATTTGTTTATGAGGTTTTTTTTTTTGGTAATTTGATTTCTAGTTTGTATTTGATGATTTGATTTAAGAATTTGATGTTGGTTTTAGAGATAACTTAGGATCGTCCACTCTAACATGTTAAAATATGAATGTTTCGATTATAGGGTTACACAAGTCTATAATTAGTCAACAACACTAATTAGAAAGTAAATCTCATGTTGACATTCAGTCATTCCTATTAATTTTATCTATTAGTTTGGAATTTAAAGCTTCATTCATAAAATTATTAACTGGGCCCCACTACAGTTGTAGTGATTAGACCTGGTAACCATTTTCCTGAATGAGTCAAAAAAAAGAACCTCCAAATTCCTAGGCAGGGCCAGAATTTCTTCAAGAAGAAGATATCTCCATCTTTGTCGTCCTCCAAGCAAACACGTATATCTTTTGTCACCGTCGAAGGCATGCATCTTTGCATATTTAGTCATCTTGTGTGCCGTGTGGAATGTACATACGCAAGAGGTTGAAAATTCACACACAATGAAACGTGAGAAATATTAAACCGAGGCATATACATATTTGCAAAAAAAAAAATTACATACAACTTTGAGAATGCCAAACCAGAAAATTATACTCCAATAATGTAGTGATAAAGTCTCTAATGAAAGTTGCAATTGGTATGAAGTTTTTAATCAAGATTAGAAGAGTACATCAAACTAAATAAACAGGGACTTTTGTAAATTAACTCTAAGGAAATTAGTTTATGACGATTTCAGGATTTCACAATTTCAAAATCCACATGTACATCTACACGAAGAAGCATTTATTGGGTTTGTACTCTGGTCGCAGATTTTTGTTAGAAGGGGGTAGCATGGATTAAGTAAAGACTTTTCAAACATTTTCTATGCCACACATCTACTTGGAAGAAGCTCTGCAACTTCTGTTGCTTCTTGGAATGTTCCCTTCTTAATATTGTTGAAATTATACACATATAAACAACACAAAGAAGCCATACAAACAGTAATGAACGAACTACGAATAGCATCTAGCATTCTATGGCGAACAAGAATATGAGGTACGACCTCATTTTCTTCGTCATCATTTTCTTAGATCTGATCAGCCTCTATGGAAAATCCTTAACTATTGGGGAAAAGCAAATGGTACGTATCGGTGTAATTCTTGACTTGGATTCTCCGATTGGGAAGATGGCTCGAAGCTACATGTCCATGGCACTCTCCGACTTCTATGCTAGAAACGCCACTTATCGAACAAAGTTGACTCTTTCTGTGAAGAACTCTAGCAAGGATGCTGTTGCTGCAGCATCAGCAGGTACATTAATTAATCTTATTTTGATAAATTTTCAGCTAATTACTGTACTTCTTCCTCCATGCCGGCTTTTCTTAGATGAAACTAGCTAGACAGATCACTCTAGCTCAAATATTGTACTCAGATATTAAATGATTTTATACCACGGTGTGATTGTTAAATATTGTATCTATCATGCCATGATCATCTGCAAATTGAACCTTGATGATATAATTAGGGCCCGTTCGGTAATGTTTTCAGAGAATTTTTTTGAGAATATTTTCACTAAATGAGAACAAGAAAACGAATTTGCATTTTCAGGATTTGAAAATGCGTCTAGTAGGTTAATTCGAAAACAGATTTAGAAAATAAAAATAATGAAAACTTGTCTGGTTGTACAATTTGAGAATAATAGTATGTGAGTTATTTTTCAAGTGCATTTTTGCTAATTTATGTTCTAATTTTTTTTTAAATGTATAATTTGACAAATAAAAAATTATATTGTTTTTTAAAATTAAAATTATTTTTATCTCTTTTATTTTCATTTTTTTCTCCTTTTTTCTTTCTTCCTCTTTTCTTCGTTTTTCCTTTCCTTTCTTCCTCTTCTCTCCTTTCTTTTTTCTTCTATCCCTTCCCAAGCCGTTTCTTTCTTTCTTTCTTCCTCTACTTTCTCTTCTCTTCTCCCTTCCCTCTTTTTCACTATCTCTTCATGCCGCCGCACCCACTCATTCCATCTTTCCTTCCATGGCACATGAATCCCATCAACCCACCTCTCTCTCTCTCTCTCTCTCTCTCTCTCTCTCTCTCTCTCTCTCTTGATTAGGTGGTGATGGCGATGATGGTGCTTTGATTGGGTATGGGTGGTTGAGGTGTTGAGGTCCATTGCTTTTTTACTAGGTGGCGATGATGTGTATTGGGTCCGATTGGGTGTTTGGTGGTGATCCCATTGGTATGGTGGTGGTGTTGGTGTCAGTTGGGTTTGATAGGTGGTGGTAATGCGGGGACTGGGTCTGTGAGGTTTGGTGGCAGAGTCAGTGGCGATGGAAGTGATGATGCTCTAACAGTCATGGCCGTGGTGGGTTTGATTTTCTTTTCTGTTCTGCTGGGTAGAGTGATGGGGAGAGAAGATTGTGAGAGATTAAGCATCGGCGTGTTTTAGGCGTTTGTTTCCTGTGAGAATGAAAACATCTTTTTTCTGTTTTCCAAAAGTACACGTGAAGTTGTTCTCGTTTTATTAAAACATTCTCAGTGTTTTCTGTTTTTAGCCCACCAAACGGGTTCTTGGTTTGTTTTTGTTCTCTGAAAATAAAAACGAGCCCTTAAAACTTAAACGAACGGGCCCTTAATATCCATCATCTCTTGATTGATGTCATTTCTTCTCAAGAAAAAACAAAAGAAAGAAACTCATCTCTTGATTGATTGACAATCTTAACAATTCCTTTTTTTGACATCATATAATCTCCTAGATTGATTGAAATTGTTCTTAATTAGCTTTTTTTTTTTAGACAAAAGGCGATATAATTTTATTAGATTAATATGAATAAGGAGTACAAGGGACACAGACTGTAAAGGAAGTCATCCCAATAACAATATGGCGGACATGGGTAAAACTTCTCATTGACCTGAGCCAGCTGAAAAACTGAAACAATATGGGGAGAATCACTCTCGAATATAACTTTACAATTCCTTGAAACAATTATGTATTATATTTTTATAATTTGCAATGAAATTTTAATTTATCTATTCAACAACTTTTTATCATGAGATTTGAACTCTAGATCTTCTCCACGACCAAAGGGCCATTCACAATTCCCAACGAATCTTGGTCTGCAAATTGCTATTAATTTTTTGTATATATGATTTTTGCAGCTTTAGAATTGATGAACAACGAAGAAGTGCAAGCTATTATAGGGCCCCAAAACTCAAACCAAGCCAAGTTTGTGATAAATCTTGGGGAGAAAGCTCAAATTCCAATTATTTCATTTTCAGCTACAAGTCCTTCTCTATCTCAAACCCAAAGACCTTTCTTCATTAGGACAGGCCTAAATGACAGTTCTCAGGTAGAAACCATCAAATCCATTGTTGAGACATACGGGTGGCGCGAAGTTGTCCTAATCTACGAAGACACCGAATACGGCAATGGTTTGATTCCCTACATAACAGATGCTTTTCAACAGATCGATACAAGGGTCCCTTACAGAAGTGTCATGTCTCCATCATGGAGTCCCTATAAAATTTTGAAAGAGCTTACCACGTTAATGAAAATGGAGACAAGGGTATTCTTGGTGCACATGACTGCTTCACTTGGATCAAAAGTCTTTGTTCATGCAAAAGAAGCTGGCATGATGAGTAAAGGGTATGCATGGATCACAACTGCTGGGTTATCGACATTATTGCATCCAGAGATGGAGGAGGCAAAGGTCACTGGTTCAATGGAAGGTGTGCTGGGTGTGAGGCCCCATGTACCACCCTCAAAAGATCTTGAAGATTTCAAGCTGAGGTGGAAAAGGAGGAAATTGCTCAATATTGGCAAGACAATACAAAGCACTTCTGAGATTAACATGTTTGGTTTATGGGCTTATGATACAATCTGGGCTTTAGCTAAGGCTGTAGAATTGGTTGGACCTGAGGTGAATTATTCTAGTGATGTTTTAAAGCACAAGACTAATAGCAAAAACACAGATGAAATGTTTGGCGTTACTGTCTCTAAAGCAGGTCCAAGGCTTCTCCAAGCTTTGCTGCGTACCAGTTTTCAAGGCCTAAGTGGGAAATTCCAATTGATTAATGGACACTTGCAACCTGCGGCCTATGAAATAATCAATGTGGTTCGTAAAAAAGAGACAGTTATTTCTAATGCAGCACCTATCTGGCCTGGAAACACAAGTACTCCACCAAAGGGTCGGGTTATACCTGTTACTGGCAAAAAGTTAAAGATTGGCGTACCTGTGGCATCTGATGATTTCAACGAATTTGTGAACATAGACTGGTCTCGTCATGACGATGATCCTCAGAGATTTTCAGGGTTTTCAATTGATGTCTTTCTGGAGGTCTTAAAACGGATGCCATTTGCAGTTTTGTATGAATTTATTCCGTACATGAATAGTTCAACAAAAAAAGCTAATGGGACTTATGATGAGCTTCTTTACCAGATTGAGCTGAAGGTACGTTGTTTTTTTTTTTGATGAGCTGAAGGTACGTTGTTGTCTAATCTTTTAACTCTCTTTTATTTTTGAGTTTTCAATATACAAATCTTTTTAAACACAAAAAGAACCATAACTTGGTTGCATAACACCAAACCAACGCCTACACACCAAAGCAAAAGCCTTGCTTTTTGAAAAAGAGAGAAATTTTTAGTTTTGATAAAACTCTTTGATTTTTTTCAGTTTTCACTTAATTAACTTGCTTTTTTTTCTTCTTTTATATTATTAGATGATACTTATGATCTCACTTTCTACGCACATGTTTTTGGATGAAAGTGCAGCAATTTGATGCTGTAGTGGGAGATACAACAATTATTGGAAATAGGACGTCCTACGTTGATTTTACATTACCTTATTCTGCAACGGGCGTTCAGATGGTGGTGAAAGTTAAAGATAACGAAAGAAAGAATATTTGGATTTTCCTAAAGCCTCTGAGTTGGGATCTTTGGTTGACATCTGGGGCCGCCTTCATCTTTACAGGCATTGTAGTATGGATTCTTGAACATCGCATAAACACAGAATTTGGAGATGGTTCACGGAATCAACAACTTGCCACAACTCTTTGGTTCTCGTTTTCCACTCTTGTATTTGCACATAGTAAGTCTTACTTACCTGCACATTGTGGTAGAGTAGTGTTAGATATATACCACAAACATTTATCATATTACTGGTCACATTTCTTATTGCAGTAATTTTCCATTAGCAAGATGTTGGAGTTCTCTAAACCTCACACTATATTGAATCTTAGTTTAATTTGATTCACATTGTAATACTTCTGTGAGAAAAGTGAGATTAAGTTTTATTAATATTTTTAGGGATTTTACTAGGGCTCGTCAATGGGCCGGGCCGGGCTAACCCGGCTCAAATTTAATGGGCTTGGATCAAGCTAGGTCGGGCTTTAAAGAGGAGAGAGAAAATATTGGGCCAGGGTGGGCCGGGCTTTTTTAGAAAATTCAAAGCCCAAGCCCATCTCATGAGCCGGGCCGGGCTAAACCCAACTGGTCGGGCCAAAATGGGCCTAAAAAATAATAAGTGTAAAAAAAAATTATTTATTTTATAAGGATGGTATGAATAAATATGCAAATGTTTGATGATGTGTTAAAGAAAAGTATGATTATGTTTAGTGGTATGATTATGTGTGGTGATATGATATGTTGTTCGTCTTATTATATATATATATATAATTGTTGTATTAATAAATGACACAAATTAATGTGCTAATCATCAAATTATAAATTAGGAATGAGTAGAATTCAATAGAAACACAATTTTTCAAATAAGTAACACACACACACAAAAATGAAAGAGGGGGATTTGTCATTCAAGTGATGCAATCCTAATCCTAAACCCTTATTTATACATAATTATATATGTATGCGGGCCTAACGGGTCGAGCTTTTGTGGGCGGGCCGGGCCGGGCTTTCATGGGCTTAATCGGGCGGGGCTTATGGGCCGGGCCCGGCTTTAAACACCCAAGCCCAAGCAGGCCGGGCTCTCTCAAAGCCCATAACGGGCCGGGCCGGACTTTTTTTCAATGGGCCGGGCCCTCTCTTGCCACAACTCTTGTTTCTTTTTCAGCCAATGGGAATACGGTTTTTCGTGTTTGTTCCTAAGTTGAATTTTTCTTCAACTGATCTCTAACAATTTCTACTTTCCTGTATATCAGAGGAGAAGGTGCAGAGCAACTGGACCAGATTTGTGCTTATCATATGGATTTTTGTGGTACTTATTTTGACACAGAGTTACACTGCTAGCTTGGCCTCATTGTTGACTGTAGATAAGTTGCAGCCAGCAATTGTTGATGTGAATGCGCTCAGACAAACCGGTGATTATGTTGGATACCACAAGGACTCCTTTGTGAAAGATCTTTTAATAAGCCAGTTCAAATTTGAGAAGAAAAAGCTGAAGGCTTATTCTTCCTCGGAGGAATTTCATCAAGCACTGTCCAATGGAAGCAAAAATGGAGGGGTTGATGCTATCTTTGATGAAAGTCCCTACATAAAGGTCTTCCTCGCCAAGTACTGCTCAAAATACATTGTGGTTGGACCAACCTACAGAACTGATGGATTTGGCTTTGTGAGTCTCTCCTCATGAATGACTTTTGTAGGCCACAATGAATAGCATGCTAATATACTGAGTAGTTAAATGGTTTCAAATTTGAATGATTTGTTTTAGAGACGATCTTTGAAAAAATACCTATAAATACATGTCTATATTTATGGCTGATAAATAATTAGACACATATGCATATATATATACATGCAGGTGTGTGTTGTTTAAACATGAAGAAATTAATTTTGTTTCTTTTTCTATTTCAGGCCTTCCCTCGAGGGTCCCCTCTTGTTGCTCACATTTCAAGGGCAATCTTGAATGTGACTCAAAATTATGGGATAATGGAACCAATGCAACATAAGTATTTTCCATATGAAACCAAATGTCAGGACCCAAGTTCCACATTCTCTTTAGACAATCCCAGTCTAAATGTGTACAGCTTCGGAGGCCTCTTCATCATCACTGGAGTGATTTCAATTTCTTCATGCTTGATATATATGGTTCATTTCCTCTACAACCACTGGCCTGCTTTGAGTTCCGTCCATCCAGAAGCCCCTGTCTTGTCAACGATAGCAAAGCATTTCGACCGAAAAGATAGCTCTGTGCTTGCTATAGAGCTAACCAATCAAGCAACTCATGTAAATTCTGTTTCTGTAACAGAGGCTAGAGGAGATGATGCTTCACCTTATGATAGGAACAACTTGCTGAGCCATGCAGTGTCTTTTGACCAAGGAATATCAGACAATGTTGCCCTAGATGAAGAAGATGATGAAATACTTTTGCGTTCTATGGATTCTGGGTGGTTCATCTATGGATGTGCCTAATTTCTGGTACTTGTACTTATGTGTCCTCTTTACCTCTTCAAATTGTAGTGTGCTGAACATATTTGGTAACGTATCTTTGTCTTCTGTTGGAAATAAATCTTAAACTCATATTGTAATCTGGTGTAAGAGTAAGTGTTGCTACTTAATCCATGTTTAAAAAAAGTATACTAGACCGTTCATGTTTGGATTTTTTTTCTTTTTTCTTTATTATATGTTGGTAGATATATGATTTATTTAATGATGAGCACATAAACTATCACATTTATTATCCCTAAATATATTTGTTAGTAATTAATTTTTTTACAATTTTAGTTAATTAGATTTGTTTTTCACTTTTGCACTTGCTTACATACCCATTACATAATTGATGATGATTTCATTATTTTATCTTAAGGTTGAAGAAGATCATTGGATGCTAGTAGGCAAATGGATGCAACAACCAATGAAACAAAAAGATGAAGAATTTGGAGAATGGAGTCATCAACACTATGAAATAAGTAAAGGAAGCAAATTGGCAATTGGTTTGATGGCAAGTGGAAGACACATTCAATTCATGCATGGAGTGAATGAAGCAACAAACAAGATGGTGGCTTGAAGATGTGGAATCATGGACTATTAAAATTATGAGTTAAGCAAATGAAATGAAGAATGATGATAAGAGGTGCAACACTTAACCAAAAGAAAGGATTGAATAACAAAAGCAAGTAGAAGTGGAGCATCAATTGAAGAAAAGAAGAAATATTAAGATGAGGGTTACGGTTGTGCATTGAATGAGATGAGAATTTTAGATTTTAATATTTCCCTAATTGTTGAGATTTAAGGCTATAAATAGGAAGCTCTACAAGCCTTCAAAACACACCCAAGCTCCACAACTCTTGAGCTTTCTCTCTTCCCTCCATCTTTCTAAGTTTTAATTTCTGTTTTTAGTTTTATTTTATTATGGGAAACTAACTCCCTAGCTATATAAGTGTGTAATTTTTATTAGTTTGATCCAAACTTAAGCTTTAATGTGAATTTGTAGTTTTTGTTCAAATGGAATTTGTAGTTTTCTTTTTAATTAATTGATGAATGTTTGATAATCTATTTCATGGGTTCAATCATGTTTTTCCCATTGTGTAGTAAAAACTTTCATGCTATTAAAAGAAAAGAGAATTACCAAAGATTAATAGAATTTTGATGAAGATTATTTTTTGATAGTTTGTTGTCAATGACACAAGTTATGCTTAGAATACTTCTAAAGGAAATTAAAAAGAGCTTTAATTATTTTGAACAACTACATTGGAAAATATTTTGTGGATCAAATTATTAAGAGTTGCATGCTTATGTTAAAAGTGGAAACCCAATGCCTTAGTGACAGGACCCGCCCCGAATTCCTTGAAACCCGAGACGAATCCTGTGGAAATTCCGACATCACCCCGATGTCAGGCCCACTCACTGAAACTATATTTTCTTTTCCCAAAAAGATATAAGGGCACGAGACTTTCTATCGAAAATTCGGCAGTCTCCCCTTTAAATTGAACATTCCCCAAATTTCAACCTGCACAAAATTCACATTTTAATATCCCAACAGGCAGCACGCACAATATAACCTCATGCAATTCACATAAACGGCCTCCGGCCTTCAATTGGTTCGAAACAAAACCAGCAAAGTTCTTAAGTCGAACAATGCATAAACCAAACAATTAATGATCTCAATAAATCAGATTCAAATCCAATAACCCCATCAAAATCCAATCACATACACAGAATCCCCAGGCTGCCTACGTACCCTTGGACAAGGGATCAAGCCACACGTAGTTCTCATCTGAACAGTCACAACTCCGATAATATATAATTATTTGAAATACAACCAACAATACATTTCAGATTTAACACAACTCTAATTCCGACAAAAATACAATGAACACATTCTCAAATTATTCCATTTATAACAGTTCAATCCCGCAACCATACCCTATCCAAGGCGTATGGTGCCAAACAACACTGCCCAAATCCAGGGCTTATACGTTCATACATGTACAAGCTCACAAATCCCAAACCAGAATCAAAACCACATATACATGTGTAATATAATAACACCACCTCTCACCATCATCATGTACCAGGGGAAACAATCCAACTGGGGATTGTTGACTAGCTCACACTTATCCGGCCCTCAAACGTCCATGTGGCTAGGGACGAGCTGTCCAACTGGGGGACTAACTCTCAGCCAGCACGTACGGACGAAGAATCAAGACCCGTACGCCTGAAAACAGCCCTACGCGCGCAGACTACCCAATTAAGGGTTTACAGCGACACCCCGTTAAGGTATGCCCCGGGTTCCGTCATATCCAAACCATATCCACTATGTCCATGTATCAGTATCCAAGGGGAGGTACATATGATGATGCACATCATGTACTAGGGAAACAATCCAACAGGGGATTGTTGACTAGCTCACAATTATCAGCCCTCAAACGGACTATGTGGCTAGGGACAAGCCGTGCAACTGGGGGACTAACTCTCAGCCAGCACGTACGGACGAAGAATCAAGACCCGTACGCCTGAAAACAGCCCTACGCGCGCAGACTACCCAATTAAGGGTCTACAGCGACACCCCGTTAAGGTATGCCCCGGGTTCCGTCATATCCAGACCATATCCACAATTTTTCCGGCATCCCACAATTCTAGGATCCCTGACCAATAAAGCCCACATGCCCGAAACCCGGAACGTGTGTGAATAGTATATCCATATATCCATTTCCATGTATCCCAGTGTCCATATCCACTGTTTCCAAATATCATCATCCAAGGGGGGAGGTACGAATGATGGTGGAGTTCGTAATCCTTATATAAATATTATAAAGTAATATTCCCTTCCTTAATTCAATTTTTCCAAGGCATCGTATTAAGAAGACATCCGAAGGGCCTGGACAAACTCCGACGGGCCTGGGCAAAATAAATCATCCGAAAGGCTTGGACAAATTCCGACGGGCCTGGGCAAAATAAATCAATCTTCGAAGGGCCTGGACAAACTCCGACGGGCCTGGGCAAAATAAATCATCCGAAAGGCTTGGACAAACTCCGACGGGCTTAGGCAAAATAAATCAATCTCCGAAGGGCCTGGACAAACTCCGACGGGCCTGGGCAAAATAAATCATCCGAAAGGCTTGGACAAACTCCGACGGGCCTGGGCAAAATAAATCAATCTCCGAAAGGCCTGGACAAACTCCGACGGGCCTGGGCAAAATAAATCATTCTCCGAAGGGCCTGGGCAAACTCCGATGGACCTGGGCAAAATAATCCTCAAAATAAATCTCTGAAGGGCCTGGACAAACTCCGACAGGCCTGGGTAAAATAAATTCTCAAACATAAAATCCATAACCGGGGAGGTACCTAAGGTAGTGCTAATAATACTCAAATTTAACATTCTAAGTACCCTACACATAATCAACAAAGATAGTACTTTCTCAAATATTATATACAAACTCAAGACACTCGAACATGTCAAACCCACATGTATCACAATTACTTTACGAAAATAAAGAATCAAACTATTAAACATAAAAAGCATTTAAACAAACCATTAAATTCAAAAGCATAAGATTTCCATCATAGAACCATACAAATAATCCAATAGACCCACATAAGCAACATAAAACAAATGCGGTCAAGACTCGTCCAAAAGGGTCGTTCTAGTACTCTTCGAAGAATGGGACTACCTCCAGTCAATTGAGGATCAAACTACCCAAACTTGGTCAACTGGGCCCGCGGGGCCCACGACCTCCAAACTCCGATCCAAAAGTTCCTACGTGTCCTACAAGGCTTCAGACACACATCCTGCAAGTTTGGTCCAGATCGGACGGCCGGATCATTCACGATCGCACGATCGGACGGTTACTGAAATCCTAGCCCTAGGGTTGGCATTTCCGGAGTATCCAGGACTCCGCTTTACGATCCGTCGAATCCTACACAATCCTAAGGATGCCCAGGTTAACATATAATAAATTCAAGACCATCCAACGGTCCAAACCTGTCGAACCCGGATAACGCGTAGTAGGCGATATCCGTTCGAAACTCATACGGTATCCAAATTGAGATCCGTAAAATCCTACGCGCTCGTGAGGACCAGGGGATCGCATTGGGACTTAATACCTCTCTGCTACAGTGCTCACGCGCCGCCACAAGCGCTGGCAGCGCGTGGGTGTCCAAAGCGATATCGCATCGCCGGAAAATCTCAAAATCACGGCTCCAAACTCCTACCCTAGGTAAAACCCCTAATTTGGAGCCACTTTTGTTCTTGGACATACCCCAAATTCTCGACGGAAATGGCTGAAAATGGAGGTCGAAACCGGCAGATTTTTCTATCGCTTAATTGACTTCCAAAACTCAGAAATTTCTCCTATCCAACACAACCAGCAGCTAGAGCATGAAAAATAGTCTAAAATCCATACCTCACTCATCGGAATCAGTGGCCGGAAGACGGAGATCGAAGCCGGAGAAATTCTGTCAAAACCCACGCGATTCCGAGCGTTTTCCGGCGACTGGAGCTGCAGGTGACGGCAGAGGAGAGCTGGAGTTCAACGGCGGGGATGTGCTGGTCGTTTTGGGTCCGGTCCCGGCCGGAGTGGAGGCCTGTGGTGGCCGCGCCGAAGGTGAACAGCCGCTGCGCTGTTCACAGGGGGGGAGCTCGCGACCAGAGGAGAGAGAGAGAGAGAGAGAGTTTTCTGTTTTTATTAAAAATAAACTTCAAAATAATTACGATTGTGCCACTGAGAGTTTTTAGATCGTATCTCTCTCGTTACAACTCCGATTCAAGCCCACCGCATGTCTACGGACTCATCTCCGTACGACCTACGTAAAGGTACCATCCACTGCCCCGAAATCCTCCCGGATAAAAATGACCAAATTACCCCTACTCCGAGGGCAAAATTGGAAATTCATATTTAAATAAATTAAATAATTTGATGGCTAAATAATTTAAGGTCGGGGTGTTACACTTAGTGTTTTAATCAATTGAATTTTCTTAAAATCAAATCTTGCATAAATCTACTTTTCAATCATAATTGTTCTTTTTCAACTCTGTTATCTTTACACCGCTCTCTGTGGATACGACACTCGGACTTCCGAGCTACACTACTATACGACACCTTCCTTGGGTTTTGCAAAGTGGTGCGAACATTTAATTACTAGTTTCCCCCTCAAATCTAGACCCATATTAATCATAATTATTTGGTATTAGATCAAAAACTCTTTTTTCTTTTTTGTGCAGGGAGCGGTGAAATTTTTTAAATAAACTAGTGTGCAAAGGACCTGGACAATGTATCAAACCACAATGTATATCAACCCAAATTTCCGTCATATATATCAAACCACAATGTGTGCAAAGGACCCACTAGTGTAGTGGTTTGGAGTAAATGCTCCCCTTAGGAAAGGTCCTAAGTTCAAATCCTAGCATCTTTGTAGTATGTATAAGTTTAGCAATACGCTATCGCCCCCTCAATAGGAAATATTTATTTCTAGTAAGGTTCTCCGGAAAAAAAAAAAAAAAAAAAAAGAACACAATGTGTGCATCGGCTATAAAAAATCAACAATGGCAAGCACTTTGCACAAATGAACAAGATAAATCGAAGGCGCAATTTAGTTATCCTCTTTTCAGACTCGTCAAAAATTGAAGAATTTGGATTGATGAATAGTGATTAGCCAAATTCTATATAATGTGATCAACAAAAATAATCATTAATATTTCATATAAAGACAACTAGTATACTCTGCCCGTGGGGCTAATGTGTCAAGTTCCTGTTTGTACCTAATTTTGGTCAACGGACCAAAAGTGGTTACCTCTCCAAAAAAGGAGCACCGCAAGGGCCCAAGCCCAATAGTTGTCTATGGGTTATATTTTTCAGGAAGATTTTTCCTGTTTAAAATAAACACCAAGGCAAAATCAGAACCAAAGCCCAAATAGCAGAGGGCCCAAAGCGATTGGACTGCTGAAAAAGAAGAAATTGGAAGTTGTTCCAAATCCACGCGAAGGTGAGAAGGACCATCAACATTATTTAATGACGATTTGACTTTTCCCTCTTCCAGTAAGAAAAGCCAGCCGCCTAAGGAAGCCACCTGTTTGTGCCTAATCAGTCACGGCCATGAATTGGCCGAGGGAACCCTTCTTCTCGGCCCCGTCTCTCTCTCTCGAGAAGCTGAAGAGCAGCGTTTCGCCAGGATGCTTGGCATTCCAGAGAAACAAGAGAATAATTGCTAAGGCACGATTATCTCGGCCTCGATTATAGGCCGAGGCCGAGATCGAGCAAAATCACGGCCAAAAGCATTAAAATCAGATCATCACGTGACAGCAGGGTCCCACGCTCCATTTAATGAAGCAAAGGCCTCTGTTTATTGCAGCAAACCCACTGGCCAAGAATAAGCATTTAATGCACGAGGGAAGGTGGGAAGTGATTGGAGTCAAGGTTTGGTGACAGGGATCAGAGTGATTAGACGCCAACATTCTCACAAAGCTCTTTGCAGCTTGAGAGATTAGGTGACCAGCCACCAAAGCAATAAATGCGTCTCCACGGCCAGAAGCGCAGAACCCACGATCAGGGCGGCGGCTGAGATTCACCGGGATTTATGGGGTCACACCACCATACTTCACGATCCCAAATGTCGATTGGAGTACCCACTTGCGCTAATCAGGCTCCACCATGCAGATTTTCAACCTTGATTGCCTCTCCAAGAACTCTGCCTATAAATACAAGACTCAAGACCACTTTCAAGAGGTTCAAACACCAAACAAAAGCCTCCCACAGAGCAACTTATATTTTCCTGTAATGCACTTTCAATATCTTTACTTGCTTTTCTAGGAGTAGTGTTAGTTTGTAAGGAAAATCTGTTCATCAATATATCATACGACCCTTGGTATTCAAGGCGCCGGAGCACCACCTCTGTTATTCGCTCATTCACCCCATATATCATACAACCGCCGCTCATTGAGCAGCGCGCCGAAGCACCGCCCTAAAACCCACCAAAACCACCACTCAACGGCCTTGTAGTTCAGGCCGTGAACTTATCGGCCGAGATTAGTTCCTCTCTCGGCCACAATCGCTTGATTAGAAGTCAAGTCCAAACAGGCCCACCATTTTACCATCTCCATCCAAACCACAACTCGACGCACGGTAGACCGTGCTGGCACGCCCGCGCACAAACGCACCGCATCCAGAAGCAGGAAGCCGCGTGTCCACGCACATCCCCTCGGCCCGGAACTCCAGGCCGTGAGATTTGCGTGGCAGACACCACCAAGCCAGGTAAGAAGCCAACTTGCACGTCAAATCGCCAAAAACGAAGACGCTTCAGACCAGGAAACTGATTCGAAGGACCAGCGGTTCTCGTCAGAAAGATCAATCTTCCCCCCTACGGACCAATCCAGGACGTCAAGTCAGCAAGCTGACTTTGGACAACAGCCAAATATCCTTGCTCAGTCATCATCACTTAAGACCTCTTCTGCTCCTATAAATAGAGAGCTTCCAGCACAGAAGAAGGCGACTCTCTCTCCAAAAACCAGACGCAACGTCTTGTAAAAACACTCAAAAAAGCACTCAAGATATTCCAGTCAACTCGCTCGAACTTCAGATAGCCAGATGACCTCTGTGTTCATCTTTTTATTTCTCTGCCATTTCCATGGTATGATTAACTTCTGAAAAAGTTCAATTTAAATTTGTATAATTTAGCCGGCTATGAACCTTAGATCACCGTGATAATGTATTTCATAGTTTGGAACTAGTAAGCATGGATCCCTGTTATCTCTATCATTAGTTTAAGAACTAAATAAATGAGAATGATGGAACCCGTATCTAAAGAGCTCTGTTATGCTTATGTTTGCTTCCAATTCTGCAGTATTTAAGTCGTTTCCTGCTTTCATTTTATTTAAACTGTAATATCACAAAAGGTTTTTAGTCCGAATCGGGCCACATAGGCTTGAGGGATACAAACCAATTGGGCCCGAAAGTCATATAGTTGGGCCCGAAATTGTGGTTAAATTATATATTTTTAATTTAAATCCAGATTTAGGTTCGTGAACCCGCGCAAGGTGTTTGCTAACCAAGAACTTCGTCTTTTCCCTTGCTTGGATAGGTGTTGCTCACACCAACCAGAGCCGACATATACACTAGAGAAAGAATTTTGAAGTCCTCTTAATTGGGGCACAGAAAAGGACCAATCCAGGCCAGTACCCCACCTGGTGCACAATGGCTTGAACAGAGGTTCAGGAAGAAGGCGCAGACTCCACGAAATACTAACCACACTCGCTCATACCAGGTCTGTTGGACTGGTCATACATCCAACAGTGGCACGCCTATAAAGCAGAACCCCCGAATCAGAAGAAGTTTGGAGGTTAGGCCCAACATAGGGCTAGACTAGATTTCTTATCAACCTGATTCAACTTTCAATCTCGTTGAATATTGAAGTAACATCTGCGTGGGCCAAAAAGATACAATCGGGGCATTGGTGTAGGTCTAGCAGTTCCTGTATTCTTTCGAGCACGCCTACTACGACATTGGGCGAAAAGAATACTTGACAGGAAAAGAGACCAACATATTTTTGGCACGCCCAGTGGGACTTTCACTCGTGTATGGTGAGAAAGACCAGAAGGAAAGTCTATATGGCGGAGTCCACACAAGCCATTGACGAGAGAAACAAAGGGATCGTGGAAACAGAGTCAATGGAATCTTCCACGGAATACCCCTTTGAACGACTGGAAAAGGCCATGAGAGAAGGTTTTCAGACGATGACCACCTCTATGACCAATTCTATGAGTCACATGTCCCAGAGCATCATCCAGACCGTTGAAAAAGGGCATGTAAACACAACTCTACAAGGAAACTAGACTAGGGCTCACCTGAGTCAAATCTTCGAATGAATCATACGAATGGCGCAGGTGTTTGTACCTAATCAATCACGGCCAGGAACTGGTCGAGGGAGTTCATTTTCTAGGCCCTAGTACTTACTCGTGGTACTAAAACGCAGCGTTTCGCCGAGATACTTGACCTTCCTGAAGACAGAAGAAAAATTGCCAAGGGACGATCATCTCGGCCTCGGTTATAGGCCGAGGCCGAGGCCGAACAAAATTACGGCCAAAGATATTAAAGTCAGATCATCAAGTGGCAGCAGGGTCCCATGCTTCATTTAATGAAGTAGTGCCTTTGTTTATTGCAGCAAACCCACTGGCCAAGAATAGGCATTTAATGCACGAGGGAAGGTGGGAAGTGACTGAAGTCAGGATTTGGCGACAGAAAGCAGAGTGATTAGACGCAGACATTCTCACAAGAATTCTTGCAGCTTGAGAGATTGGGTGACTAACTTTCAGAGCAATAAATGCGTCCCCATGGCCAGTTGCGCATAAACCACGATTAGGGCGGCGGCCGAGATTCACCAGGATTCATGGGGTCACACCACCATGCTTCACGATCCCAAATGTCGATTGGCCTACCCACTTGCTCTGATCAGGCTCCACCATGCAGATTTCAAGCCTCGATTACTCCTCCAGGAACTCTTCCTATAAATACAAGGCTCAAGCTACATTCAAAGGGTTCAAACACCAAACCAAAGCCTCCCACGGAGCAACTTATATTTTCCTGTAATGCACTTTCAATATTTTACTTGCTTTTCTAGGAGTAGTGTTAGTTTGTAAGGGAAAATCCATTCATCAATATATCATACGACCCTTGTTTTTCAAGGCGCCAGAGCACCATCTCTGTTATTCGCTCATTCACCCCATATATCATACGACCGCCGCTCACTGAGCAGCGCGCCGGAGCACCGCCCTAAAACCACCATCAACACCACCACTAAACGGCCTTGTAGCTCAGGCCGTGAACCTGCCGGCCGAGATTTGTTCCTCTCTCGGCCACAATCGTTTGATTAAAAGTCAAGTCCAAACAGGCGCACCATTTCACCACTTCCATCCAAACCACACCTCGACGCACGGTAGACCGTGCTGGCACGCCCGTGCACAACCACACCACGCATATCCCCTCGGTCCGGAACTCCAGGCCGTGAGATTTGCGCGGCAGACAACAGGAAGAGGACGCGCCCCGGAAAGAAAAAGGGCTCCTCGAAAATGAGAAGCGGCCATGCTAATTCAACGTCTCCCAAAATGGTGATAGGAAGTTCTTGTGAAACACCTTTCCAGATTGCTAACGCAGGCACTTCAGACATGGCGCTCGCTGGTCCAATCGTTACGCAAGCAAGCAGTCCATCTAAGGAACCAGGAGGTCAGCGGTTTACTCCTTCGGGAAACTCTTCCAAATATCAAGCACCAAGGACCGGCGAAGCTGCCCTACCACCAGGACCCGTCCGAAAGAATATGTACGCCAAGAAATGGAGAGAACTTGCAGGGTTCAACATCCATATTGCTCACAACAATAATAACGGGGGTAATGGACGAGTTAGGCGAGATTAGGCAAGGACGGCCGAGCAGTCTCAAGATTCTGACGACGAAGACAAGGCAGGTCAGAACCCTCAGGCCGCTATCGAACCGCCTCCGGCACTCCATCCGGATGAGGCCATACGAAATGAAATAGAGGGGCTAAGGCAGCTCGTTTATAATGGTCAGGCCGGGATCAGAAGGGCAGCTCGACCCACATACCAGAAGCCATATCCTGCATACATCGATGATTTACCCTTCCCAAGGGGATTCAAGGTGCCAAATTTCAGCTTATTCAACGGAGAGGATTTGTACGCATCAGCGTTGGAACACATTAGGCGCTTCTCGGCCCAATGCGTTGCCATTGAAACCCAACCTCTTCTGAAACTGAGATTGTTCGGAAGCTCCCTCTCGGGCCAAGCATTCACATGGTATTCAAATTTAAGCCCAAATTCTATCACAGGATGGGCAGAAATGGAAGGAGCCTTTATGGAACAATATTATCGGCCCGAACCCGAGGTCACTATCAATGACCTGACAGATATGAAGCAGGGAGAGCATGAAACGGTACAGGATTTCATCGCCCGTTTTAAGAAGCTCAAGATGAAATGCAAAATCCCCATGGATGAGAAACACTTCATCAAGACGGCTCAGAATGCTCTCAGGTTATCCCTTCGGAAGAAATTCGACGATCAGGAGTTTATGGACTTGCAAGACGTGGCTCAACGAGCTGGGAAATATGAACTGTTGCTCCTGGAAGAGGCGCAAAGAAGAAATAGTTCTAAGCCCGTCTACTTCAAAACCCCAGTCCATCATATGGAATTCATCAACGAATTTGCTGAAGCCAGCGAAGAGAGCATCCGTCCGGAAGTATCACTCGCAGAGATCGTTCAAATAAAGAATCCAATCACTCGCAGAGATTGTTTTGTAAGTGGCATAATTCCTTTTCTCATACTACTAATAATTGTGTTCAGTTTAGGGATGCTATCCAGGATCTCATCAACGAAGGCAAGATCCTCCTGGATAAACGAACCACTATGAGAGTCGACAACGAGCCGTTTCCCACTCACATGGTCGGGGTCAACTGGCCCGAAAGGCAGAATAAGAGGAGGATCGTGATGGATATTGAGAAAGCAGGGAAAGCTACCTCGTCATTAGCAGGAAGACCAAAAGCGACCATCACGGCCGGAATTGTGATGTGTAGTCGATGCAAGTGCGAATGCGAACTCGAGGTACCTGCCGCAGGAGGAAACATAGATGAGCGACTACTTCAAAATATAGTCGAAGCTGCCCCAAATTATCACAGGTCCAAAGCCCGAAACTATAGCCCTTTTAGCCCACGTCAGGGCCCGAAGGGCAATTATGAGAAGTTTCGAGAAGTAAGCAGAAAAGCCATCCAAGAGCCACTCATACCAAAGAAGGCCGAACGCATAAGACTAGAAGATAGAGACGAATGGCGCACGAGATTGGTCCGACCTGAATCCGAAGCATCATCTGCCCAACCTGGGAAGATGCGCGTTCAGAATGAAGGAAATAGCAGACCATCTACCACATCCAATTCAACCAATGTAAAGCCAATCAAGCCCGGTAGAGTTGCAACGGTCCGAAACGGCAGGTGGTACCTAGTAGGAAAAGGAGACAAGCCTGAAAGGGAACTGACTAACACCCAGGCTCGAAGAGTCAGGAGGCAATATAGGAAGGCCAGAAGATATTTGGAAAATCATACGGTCAACCTTGACTCCATTGCCAACACCGATGACAGAGGTCATGAAGTGCAAAGTAGAAAACGACCAACCACTGGAGTTCTTAGACCAAAAGCATCACTGTCCTTCCCACAGATCCAGGAAGAGCAAGAATCAAGAGAACCAAAGCCACAACACCATGCTCCAGCTACTCAGTTGCCACTCTACTCAAAAATACCAAGACTCCCGATAGGCAAAACTATCCTCAAGCGCCCTGCGAAGGCCGAGGGTCAAGTCATTTCGCGCGATCAAAATAAAGAAAAGATAATAGCGAAACCCGAAGGCGGACCATCAAGGTCTGGCTTGAAGGTTATAATGCCACAAAAGATTATTCGGGCCAAGTTATCAGTGGAAGAAGAAGAAGAAGATGATAACATGTTCGAAGAAGAGGAGGATGATGACTGGCTGAACTACGAACTCAATCATGAGGAGTTTAAAGCCGCTTTGGGATTAAGGATCGGAGACAAGGAAGAGGGCGAGCAGCCTAATCACACCCCAGCCTTGACATTCGGAACCCTGGAAGGGATCCCCAAGAACACTGTTACAACAGAAAGGACGGCAGATCTATCAACTCAAAAAACAGTCATAGAGAAAGAATGTCAAGGAAGTCAACCTATGGAGGTTGAGCCGACACCCACTACTAAGAAAGCTATGCCTATAAATATGGTGTATGTTCTCCCAGCTTTCTATAGGTCACAAGGGGATCAGCCAGGATACATGGAGGGTGATATTCTGGTTGCAGATCATCCGACTGCGTTGATTCACATAATTGACGATCATGATGAAAGGCCTGACATTCTAAAGATGAACGAACCAAACACGGCTGAAAAGATAGAGAGTTCAAAAGAAGGAATTCCCTAGGTATTCTTTACCAGGCCAACCCGAGCCATGACAAAGCATCTGAGACCCTTGTTCATTTCCGCCAAAATCGATGGCTTCCCTTTTAAGAAGGTGCTAATTGACGGAGGAGCTGCCGTTAATATATTACCGTTCAAAAGGCTAGAAAAGCTGGGAAAGAACAAGGCAGATCTCATTCCCACCAATTTGACTGTATCCAACTTCGCAGGAACCATTACTGCCACCCATGGCATTCTGGTAGCCGAATTCGAAGTCGGATCTAAAAATTTGATGGTGTCCAACTTGGTGGTGGATAGTACGTCATCTTACCACGCTTTGATGGGAAGGGACTGCCTACATCAGAGCATGTCTATCCCATCTTCCCTTCAGCAAGAGTTACTGATGTGGGACGAAGGATTAGAAGACTATGAGATGATAAAAGCATATCCACAGCCATTCTTGCCATCTGCTAATAGCATCGACGCACGGTTTTACAACGAAGACATAGCTCCTCTTACCATTCCAGAATTAGTCAAGAACGGCCACTCTCCAGTAGTGATGGCCCAGAAGTTCATCCAGCAGGGCCTCGTCTTCTCAGCAGAAGAATGGGAAAGGCCCCAAATATCCTTCGCCAATTCCCATGGATAAACAAGACCTACGGGAGCAAGAGCCGCCTCTAGCAGAGACATCTCTAGTGGAACGGCTGCAGACGGAGGAGGCAATACAGGAAGAATTAGGAATGAATCCGGCCAATTATATGGCTGAATTTGTTTCTGAAGACAACTGGGCCGAATCAACAGGGCTAAATGAAGAGATTCAACTGGGGCCCACCAAACTCAGCACGACCCCGCCGGAAATACAAGACCCTCTCGAAGAAATTAATTTGGGAACTGATGAGGATCCAAGGCCAACGTTCATCAGTGGCCTCTTGGACCCTGGCATCAAAGAAGATTTGATTTCCCTCCTCCAAGAATTCAGAGACTATTTCGCTTGGCATTACCATGAAATGCCAAGACTAGACAGAAGTTTGGTAGAACACCGTTTGCCCATAAAAGAGGGCTATAAACCAGTGAGGCAGTTAAAGCGAAGGATGTCGGTCGAAACTGAATTAAAGGTAAAAGAAGAAATCGAGAGATTATTAAGGGCATGATTCATCAGACCAGCCCGATATGTCGAGTGGTTGGCAAATATCGTGCCCGTTCTAAAAAAGGTCACCAAGGCTGTCAGAATATGTGTTGACTATAGAAACCTAAATGAAGCTACCCCAAAGGACGAATACCCTATGCCAATGGCTGATATGCTGATTGATGGAGCAGCGCGTAACAAAATTCTGTCATTCGTGGATGGCAACGCGGGGTATAACCAGATCATGGTTGCTGAGAAGGACATTCATAAGACAGCATTCAGATGCCCAGGACACGTGGGGGCATATGAATATCTAGTCATGCCTTTCGGGCTGAAAAATGCAGGGGCCACGTATCAAAGGGCAATGAACGCCATTTTCCATGATATGATCAGACACACCCTGGAAGTATATATAGACGACGTGGTCATCAAATCAAAGGAGCGGAAGGATCATGTGGAAGACCTCAGGAAGGCTTTCACCAGAATGAGGAAGCATCAACTGAAGATGAATCCAAAAAAATGCGCTTTCGGCATCCAGGCAGGAAACTTCCTGGGTTTTCTGGTACATCAGAGAGGAATCGAAGTGGACAAAAATAAAGCCAAAGCAATCATTGACGCCCCTGCTCCTCGCAGCAAGAAAGAATTACAAAGTCTGCTCGGAAAGATCAATTTTCTCAGACGGTTCATCGCCAATTCAACTGGGAAGGTCCAACCCTTCTCTTCTTTGCTAAGAATAAAGGACAAGGATCCATTCCTATTGGGGCCGATCCAACAGGAAGCATTTGATCAGATAAAGCAATACCTGAGTAACCCACCAGTCCTCACGCCTCCAAGAAAGGGCGTCCCTCTAAAATTGTATATTTCTACTTCAGATAATTCTATCGGTAGTTTATTGGCCCAAGACAATGAAGAGGGCAAAGAACAAGTTGTATTTTATCTAAGTAGAATATTACATGAGGTTGAGACTCGTTATTCTGCTAGTGAAAAACTGTGCCTTGCACTGTATTTCACAGCAGTAAAGTTACGACACTACATGCTTCCTTTTACTGTTCATATAATAGCCAAAATTGATCTGATTAAATACATGCTCAATAGACCCGTACTAAGGAGACGACTAGGAAAATGGATTCTGGCTCTCTCAGAATTCAGTTTCAGATACATTCGTCAGAAGGCAATTAAAGGGCAGGCTATTGCAGACTTTCTAGCCGCCCACCCTTGTGTCGAAATTGAGGATTTAAGCACTATGGAAATAGCCAACCTAGGTTTCCCGCTCGATCAAAGAACTCTAAAAATGAAAATCAATAATATTTTTGGAAAGTTGCCAGGTCAGCAAGGACAGATTTTAATCCCTGTAAAAACAGTCCAGGTCAAACCATGGAAATTATTTTTCGACGGATCAAGGTCAGAATCAACAGCTGGTGCAGGCATCGTCATTGAAGATCCATTTGGGGCCAAATACGCATATTCATTCCAGCTCAATTTTGACAGCACCAACAATAGGGCCGAATATGAAGCTTTGATTATCAGCCTGGAGATGGTACTAGAGCTCGGGGTTACCCACCTGGAAGTCTTTGGAGATTCTCAATTGATAATCAAGCAATTGACAAACGAATATAAATGCAGGGATCCGACTATGGCAGCTTACTATGTCGCAGCCCGCAATCTAAGCTCTATGTTCAAAGAGATATCGGTCAAATATGTCCCAAGAAACAACAATCTGGCTGCCAATGAAATGGCACAAATAGCATCTGGCATACAGATACAGGAGCACCAATCCGAAAGGACTATTAAAGTCCAGAAAAGGTCCCTACCTTTGATCCTCAGCAGAGGAATGGATCTTGAAATAAACACCAACAAAGCGCAAGCTGGGGATTGGAGAAAGCCTCTGATTGATTACCTGAACAACCCATCTCCAAGGGTGAGCAGGAAGGTCAAATACCATGCCACCAAATTCCTAATCATGAATGGGGATTTGTTTCGACGGACCAATGAAGGAGTCCTCTTGAGATGCCTAGGACCGAAAGAGTCTATGAGTGTCATGGGAGAAATTCATGAAGGATCCTGTGGTGCTCACCAATCCGGAAAAAAGATGCGATGGTTGATCAAAAGATATGGCTATTTTTGGCCAACTATGGAAAAGGACTGTTTTAACTACGCCAAAGGTTGCGAAGATTGTCAACGAAATGGTCCGATACAGCACCTACCAGCTGTCCCCTTAAATCCGATCGTTAAGCCTCGACCTTTCAGAGGATGGGCTATGGATTTTGTAGGCAAAATCGTGCCAAGCTCAAGTAATGAGCACACATTCATTATCGTGGCCACCGATTATTTCACAAAATGGGTAGAGGCGAGCGCAGTCAAATCCATCTCTTCTTCAATAGTGATCACCTTCATTAAACAACACATCATCCACAGGTTTGGGATCCCAGAAACAATCACGACTGATAGAGGCACATCCTTCATTTCCAAGGAAATCCAAGATTTTTCGGACGCCTATGGCATTAAGTTTGTACAGTCCAGTCCCTACTTCCCACGGGCAAACGGTCAGGCAGAATCTACTAACAAAGTTTTGATCAACATCATCAAGAAGATGGCCGAGAATAACCCTAGGGACTGGCACGAAAGGTTATCCAAGGCGCTTTGGGCGGATCGGACCTCGAAGAAAACATCTATTGGTACTACCCCTTTTGCATTAACATACGGTCACGATGCAGTTCTGCCAGTTGAAATCAATGTGCAATCTCTACGCCTAGAGAGACAACCTAACATGGATGATACAGCTCATATCGAATCCATGATGAAGGAATTGGGGGAGTTAAGCCCGATTCGGGCCAAGGCCTTAAATCATCTTATGGTTGGTAAACAGGCAGTGGCTCGGGCTTACAACAAAAGGGTCCGAGGAAAGACTTTTGAAGAAGGAGAACTCATCTGGCGTGCTATTCTGCCCCTAGGAGCCCACGTGTCAGGATTTGGGAAATGGAGCCTAACTTGGGAAGGTCCATTTCTGGTGCATAGAATCCTAGGAAAAGGGGCTTACCTACTGCAAGATAGGGACGGAACCCCCCACCAACACCCTATAAACGGGCAATGGTTAAAGAAGTTCATTCCTTCTCTATGGGAAACAATAGGCATTGATCTTAGTAATGACTGAGGGAAAATAACGAGTAATGCAAGATCTTGTATAATAAGATGTTGTAACAAATTACCCGCATTAAGGGTGAACATGTATGGACAAAAGTTTTTTGAAACTTTATATTGCCCATCTGCAGTCTCATCCCACTTAGTTAACCATCCATCATCAAAAGCATTTAAAGGGCACTTAAAAGATTAGAAAAACAACAAGATGTCCGGAACAAGTTTAAATGAAGTCTACACCAACAAATCCAACAGGGTCTTGATCTTATCCGAAAAATGCAGCACGTCCACACGCAACCGATCAACCCGAATCGTCTTCAGCTTTTCACCCCACAGCTCAAGCCCAACATCCATGTCCGCCTTATCCAAATCTTCTTTGGCCAAGGACAAAGTCGTGAGAATTTGGTCCGCCGCATCCTGAAGCTCCCTCTTCTGCACTAGCACTCTTGCCAATCGGGCCTCTAAAGTCTTCAAATGCCAACATACTTGCTTCAGCAGTGCGTCCTGTTCGTTCAACTCCTGGAGCTGCGCATCCATCACTTTCTTTGCTTGGGCCAGCTTTGCCTCCAAGCCGAGAAGAACATCGGATGTTTGCAACAATGGATCATCGCGTTTGAATTTACCGACAAGGGTTTCCAAATCGTTCTTGGCAGTCTCGCAGAAGGTTGCGAAATCAGGACAGGCACGACAAATGGAGTCCAGAGCATTGGAAACTTTGGCACCTTGCTCATTCGCCACCTTATCTTCCAAGGGAAGCGCCAGCCATTTCCCCAACAATATCTTCGCTCTTGCATTGGACATGAAGAAACTGTCAGAGCTCCCAGTCCCTGAGTCTCCAGGTGCTATCCAGCGGCAGGTGTGGCAACCGGTATCTCGAGCGCATCTTCTCGGGCTCGAGGGGCATCATCATCTGGGGCATTCCCTTCTTGGCCATTCTTTTCGGCCGGAATCTCTGCTGCAGGGTCTTCTGCCACAGGAACAGCTTCTTCGGGCACCTCCTCCTCAAGACTGACAGTTCCAACTGGAATAGAAGTGTCTGGAGTCACCTGCAATCAACCCTTATGATTAGAAGGTGTTGCCCAAGGATTATTATGCAGAAACACTAATTCGGACCATACCTCAGTCCGATTGTATACATCACTTATGCCTTCTCCTCGGGCCTCCTTCACTTGTGGAACCAACCCAGCAACTTGAGGGACCATGTTTCATTATTATCTTTACTGTTTCTATCCAAAAAAAAAAAAAAAAAAAAAAATCGGTCATTGCTTACCTCAACAGCAGAGCCAACTTCAGCAACTCTTCCCTCGGACCCATCACTAGGCAAAACAATGCTCGACGGCGGTACCATCGAAGGAGAAGAAGAAGCAGAAACCTGCGCAACAAATCATAAGAGTAAGCGAACCCAAGAAAAAAAACTAGAAACAAATCAGGAAAATTTAGAGGCCCACCGGAGCCGCTCCAAGAGCCTCGACAGAAGAAATTCTAGCCCGCTTGCTTGAGGCCACCTTGGATTGAGCCTTCTCTTTCGCACCACTCTCAGCTTCTTCTGGCTAAGATCTTTTCTTGGTAGCCACGCGAGCACCTGTTTTGACCAATAATCGGATTAGAACTTAGAAGCATGAGTAAAATGGTCTATCCAAGAGGCGAAAATTTTATTTTATTTTATTTTTTTTACCATGGGGAGAAGAAGATGGAAGATCACCACCGGCCTGCGAAGCAGGAGAAATGGGAGCTCCTTCCTTCTGTCTCCGCTGAGCGAAAATAGGGGTCCTCAGTCCACCAGCAATCCCCTGCCCCAAGGTGGTCAATTGGCTGGGCGTACAGAGGGACTGATAGTTGACCAAAACTGCATTGGAAAACAGAGATAATTATGTCTACACCAAGAAAAAAGACAGAAGTAAGACTCTTACCAGTTAAGGATAGCTGGTTGTCTTCCGCAATCTGTTCAAGCAGAATCCGCTTGTCTTCACCCTTGAGATCCCTCCGAAAGGGACAGTTCTTGAAAGCTCTCGGATACGCCTCATGTAGGGGTCCATACCTACTTAAACAATGATCCCACCAGATTTGGAAGGATTGAGTACAGCAGCAGTCAGAGTGATAAGGCCTCAACTCCAGAATTCGGGCCGATTCTCTAATCTTGGCCCAAATGCCCAAGAGATCATCCTTACTTAACTTGGGGAATCTGTAGGACGAACCCTTATTAATCAAGGAATAGTCCAATTCAGGGATCACTTGGGGGCATCCAAATTGTCTACTGAAAAACTGAGGACTATAGGCCTCTACCCCGTACTGGTAGTTTCTGGAGTCCATCCTCCCACCACAAGGCAAGTCTCGCGTTTGCAGGCATGAGAAAACGTCCATATTCTCATAGGCCAAGGGGGCTTTTCCATCTCGAGGACCCTGGCTAATTGATCGATTTTCGAACCAAGGTGAACCCCTTTTGAGATTCGTCATCCACTGGGAGGCATGCCTGGTTTTCCGACACAAGAAGAGGGTAAAACATTCCTGGGTGGTCTTCCCAGAAGCAGGAGTCGAGAGCAGTTCTCTCAAGGGTACCGCATTAGATGCGACCCGCAATTTTCGAGCCCGCAAGTCAGGAAAAGTCCACTGAAGCCAGACCTGAACCCTCCATAAGGGTCCCTTCACATTAAGATTGATGGGTTCCACTGTCGCTTCCCTCAAAGCTCTGTAGATGGAAGCCAGAATCAAGGGACCAGTGGCAATGTCCCTATAGGAAGACAAACCCTCGGCCAAATGGAGCCACTCCATGGTAATACAATTAGAAGCACTGGGGAAGATGAACCTGTTCAACCAGTACAACAGGAACATCACATGCTCCCCATCTGGATAATCAACCTCTTGATCCATGAAGATTCCCATGAAAGCCCCATAGGCCCGATTAGAACCTATTAAACTGATAAGAACCTCAAGGTTCTTCTTTGTCTCCTTCTCCTGAGAGGGACCACCCTCAAAGTCCCCTAACCAGTCAGCACTCCGCCCATGAGGACGAAATCCAAAGATCACTGCAAGGTCAAGAATGGAGATTGACATAGGCCCGACCCCAAAGTCGAAAGTGTTGGAGGCACTGTTCCAAAATACCAAGGTAGAACCCAGAAGAGGGGAGTCGGCCTGCGGCTGAACGACTGAACAGATGATGGCGTGATAAATGCCGTTATCAAGCCAACAAGCCTTGTAACGAGGCTCCATTCTCCTCACCCAATCTGCCCAACGAAGTTCGACACTCGATACGTCGATTTTTGGGAAGAACCGAGGAAGCATCTTGTTCCAATTCGACCAATCAACACCCCCTTTGCGGCAGGCCGGAATCGGAGCACGGACTGGATGCACCTCATAGTTCCAGAGTTGATCAGACTTCTGGTCAAAATACCGAGGGCCCAATATGCAGTGATCGTTCACAAAGCTGATGGCATCTTTGCATAAAAAGAACTGGGCACGACCAGCAGCAAACCTCTCAACCCAGCCGTCGAAAACGGCGGCAAAATCCCTCACTCCTGACCCGGAAAGGAACGCCGGTCCAGTGGAAGCAGTTCCGGAAGAAGAGGTATCAGGAGTAGAGGTCCAAGATTTCTTAGGCGCCATTTTCTCAGAAAGTACAGAGAACACACAGGAATTCAAAAAATTTGGAGGAAAGAAGGAAGTTGGAATTTTCCTCTCTAGAAAAAAAAAATGCGCACCCTTTTGACACGACCTTGAAACGACAGGAAATGGAAAGGCGAGAGAAGGGGGAAAGCTCATGTCAGATATTTAAAACTCGACGCGACCTTTCAATTCAGCCGCCTGACAAGTCTCCATCAGCGTGACACGTGTTTGAAAAGAGAAGGACATAATTGGTTTGAGGCGCGACACTCAATGAAACCGTGCTTGAAAACACGACGCGTAACGGACAAAAAGCCCACTTTATGAGAATAGGCCCAAAAAACAGCTTTGGAAGGGCTTCTCAGACTTGGTTACTTTTATTTCTTAAAAACGAATATTAGTACAAGGTCTGTACTCATTGGGATTAAATGGCCACCCTCCTGAAATTCGATTTGTCTAAAAACGCAGTTATTGAGCCAATTAATGGCTGAACGAAAATAACTGTCAAAAACGAATTAAAGGAAAGAAAATACCATGGCATGGTTTAAACCATAATAATGTCTACAGGCCAAAGGAAAATTAAAATAACTGAAATTTAAGCGATAAATTCTAAAATAGTGGAAATTAAGTCCAATAAATTGTCCATGTCCAAATCAAGGGCCCGCCGTGTGGAGGTTAATTTCTTGCTGGCCAATCTGGCCCGAAAGGTGCGGGAAGTCAAATCTTGAACAGCAGGTTCACCGGCCACAATTCAGGCCCGAATATCCGCCATCTTGGCTTCCAGCTCAGCCTTCAATTTGAGATCGGCAGAGATTTCACCCTTCATAGCGACTTCCTCTTGCTCCAGCGCCTCAAGCCTATCCAGAACCTCCTCCGCCGCTTCAACAGCCTCTGCAAATCCTTCTTTGCGATCACAGTGATCCTCCAAAATCTCCTCAGGATCTCCCACAGAAGGAAGGATACTTTTGATTGTGCAGATGTGTTTCAGTGTTTTGCTCAGCCATCGGTCCAAATGATTGCACGCAGGGGCAATATGTGGCTTCACTTCAGCAATCTGACAAAGAAGAGGCTGAATTTTCGAAAGAGTATCATGATCCACCACTGGATCGAAGGTCGGAGCCCTAATCAAATTCCACAGGGCTTTAAGCCCTTGCACTGCATTAGTAAGCACCACATCCGGCTTGCTCAGGATCAGGAGGACCTTCCTACCCTCTGCACTTGTGAGATTGGTGGCGCGTCTAGACTGAGGTCCGAAAGCCCCAGATGCTCCAAGATTTGAAAAAATAGGGCGGCTCATGGTTGAGTCTGGCTCTGGTAGAGGTTCATAGGGAGGGAGGTCAACACCTTCTTCAAGCTTAATGGTCCTCACTTTCAAGCAAATTCTTTGGGGGCGCCCATCACTTGGAACAGGCTCCGAAACCTTCTCCTTGCCTGGGTGCTGCAATTATAAAACAACAACTTCAGAAAAGCATTAGGGAGAATCAAGAAAAGTATGAACAAAATCGAGAATCGGACCTGAGGTACTGGCATCGGATCCTGTTCCAGTTCCTCTCCTTCACTGGAAGAAGAATCCATTCTTGCCCTCTTTTCACCAACACCTGGGACCAGAAATAAAACAATGTCATTTTTTTTTAAAAACAAAAAAAAAACCATTTAACAAGGGCAGGAACGATTTAAAAAGAGGAAATATTCATACCTCCTTCAGGATTAACGTTCTCAAAGCCCGGCGAGGATGGAGCTCTTCGTTTTCTCTGAAGGGGCAAGTCACCTCCTTCCTCCCCTTCCTCTTCCTCTCCTTCTTCTTCTTCTTCTGCTTCCTCTACCAAAGGGGCCTTTCCCTTATCTACGCTTGATGGACCAGGGCCAGAGGGGTGAGAAGAAGGAGGAGGGACAGGGGAGTCCTCCAGTCTTTCATCCAAAGCAACATCACCAAGGGAGGTGATGTCAGCTCGAGCTGCAGTAAGAAGGAGTAACCCATATAAGAAAGAGGAATCTAAAGAGTAAGACTAATCGGGATCTTACCAGTGCTTTCTGGAATGGGAGATTTGCCCCGGATCGTTTCTGTCTGTTTGTACCATATCTGACCCTCCACTCATACGAGCGACACGTGGATCAGAGAAACTCACCCAAGTACCCAAGGCCTCGAACAATCGGCATCGGCTACCGATGGAATTGTCTCAAAGCTGCAAACAGCCGCCACAGGTCCAACACAGTCCGCAATCGGTACCCCATACCGATTCTGCAGAATCAACCTCGAAGCACCCGCCCGAAATATCTAAGGACTCGTGTCAACCTCATAAGGCCCTCCCACGAGTCCCACATCGAAAGTGAGTACTAAGAGCATCCAAAACTCCCTTTATAAATAGGCCCCTTCACTACAATACAGGGGTAAGACTTTTCAGCTTGACTTTATATACTCTTATCTTGTCAACAAGTAAAAGCTCTTAGAAAAACAATCTTACTTCGACATCGGAGGGTCTTAGGCTGGTTCCACACCGGTTCCATAGACCTTACGAGTCTTAGCTTCCTTCTATTCAGGATCAGCATCCGAGGACAGGAAGAATCTCCATCTATCACTCAATCGATCTACTAGATCGTCCACATCTCTTGTAAGTTGCACTCATCTCTATCTGTTCAGTTTTAGTGCCAACACTGTCAATCACCAAAAACAATCCAGATTGTTAGAAATCGACAAGTCAAGGCTAAAGAGAAAGTAAAAGTCTCAGACAATTACCTATTATTGCTATACCCTGGAGATGCAACAGCCTCCTCCTCAAAGACTTTTCCTCTTCACCCGTCATCTCTCGGGCAAAAGGGCAACCTTGGAAAGCAGAAGTATGGAAGAGCTTGGCAGGTTCAGGGAGCCAAGAAAACAATCTCCCTTCCCAAAACTCGTGGAAGCTTGAGGTGCAGAGTGATGAGGGAGTATACGGAGGTACTCTGGCCCTGACAACTCGGCTCTTCCAAGACCTTATTGATTTTATCGCTTCAGGCCTCAGAGCCAAATTGTGCCAGGAGCTGCCCTTGTTCGCGGAGCTGTATCTCAATTCAGGGATAGGCTGGACAAACCCAAATTGCCGGCTAACGAATTGAGGGTTATAAGCTTCAACTTCGTAGCTGCACTTTTTATCATTCATGACCCCTCTGAAGGAAAGGTCCCTGCTAAGCAGGCAAGAAAGGCTCATGTCAGCATGAAGCTGAGACCGGAAATTGGTCAGTTCCCTCCACTAGCTCGGAGCCTGATGTAGGCCTACGTCTGTAAACCAAGGAAGGTCGCAGCCAAGGGAGCGAAACCAGATTTCGCTGGGACGTCTTCTACATTCCCGAAAAAAGACAAAATACTCCTCAGTGCTGACCAATCTCTTCGGAGCAATGGCCAGAGCAATGGCAGGGACGTCGTCCTCAAGATACACCAGATCTTCAGTCCCAAGCTCAGGAAAGTACCATTCCAGCCATACTTGGACCATCCAGAGAGGTCCACACACAACAAGGTCAAGAGGATTGACCGTTATCTGATAAAGGCAGTGGTAAAGCGAGGTCAGCATAAAAGGGCCGGTGGCCAGACCTGATTCGTTGTGGAGAGCTTCGGCGAGATGCATGTACTCGGGACTGACGCTGCCATCCACATTGGGGAAGATGAATCGGTTGAGCCAGAATAGCAGAAACATCATATGCTCATGTTCACGGTCAGCCATGCCCTGGAAAGACATCATAAAGCCAGAATAGGTCTTCAGGCGAAGAATCTCGGCCTTGCTCGCTTTCATTGGAGCTTTAACCAACCTATTCTCTAGCTCATAATCACCCAGCGCATCAATGTTTCCACCCCAGGGTTTGAAGCCAAAAAAGGCTGCCATGTCCATAATCGTAGGGGTCATGGGACCTGGCCCGAAGGCGAATGTGTTTGAAGTGCTATCCCAAAAACAGAGAGCGGCCCCCAACAACGAAGGGTTCAGATCAATCAGGTTTTTCGACAGCAGAATGGCGTAGAAAATTCCATTCCGCTTCCAAACATCTGAGAATAAGGGCTTCATCTCGTCTACCCAATTTGACCAAGAGAAGTAGACTTCAGACACAGGAACGTCAGGGTTGGAACCCAACCGTTCCAGGTTGGCCTCCCAGGAGCTCCAATCGATGTCCTCCAAGCCGTACGAGAATGGGGCACGAACCAACCGAGTATCTAGCGAAAGAAGGTCTTCAGGTTTGGCTTGAAGATAGTAAGGACCCAAAAATGGCGTCTGAAAAGGGCCTCTCAGGGTTATCGGGAAAGGAGAATAGACCGGCGACAGGACGTCCGTCTGTTCCTGAGCCAGGGTTGAAAGGAACTCATCAGCGTGTTCCGTTGCCGCTTGCTCGGAGAGCCACTCAGGAACTCCAGTAAAGACTTTCGCAGCCTTTGATTTTTTAGGAGCCATGGCAAAGATAGTATTCTCTGGTTTGTTCGGGTTTCTTTGAAGGAAGAGGAAAGGACGATGAGCACGAAAGCAAGTTGGAAGGAGATGGGCGTATTGGGCAAACAGTTTCAAAAATAAGAAGCTGAGAGGTTTTTGACAGGCCGAATTAATTGCCATACGTGATAGGACAATTGCTATCACGAACTTGGCGCGTTACTTTCAAAAATTCTTTTTTCGTACAATTTGACATCGTAGGAAGCTGGGGGTCAGTTTTAATAGACTTGACCCAAGCCCATTAAAACCGGGGGGCAATGTTTGTACCCAATTTTGGTCAATGGACCAAAAGCGGTTACCTCTCCAAAAAAGGAGCACCGCAAGGGCCCAAGCCCAATAGTTGTCTATGGGTTATATTTTTCAGGAAGATTTTTCCTGTTTAAAATAAACACCAAGGCAAAATCAGAACCAAAGCCCAAAGAGCAGAGGGCCCAAAGCGATTGGACTGCTGAAAAAGAAGAAATTGGAAGTTGTTCCAAATCCACGCGAAGGTGAGAAGGACCATCAACATTTAATGACGATTTGACTTTTCCCTCTTCCAGTAAGAAAAGCCAGCCGCCTAAGGAAGCCACCAAGCCAGGTAAGAAGCCAACTTGCACATCAAATCGCCAAGAACGAAGATGCTTCAAACCAGGAAACCGATTCGAAGGACCAGCGGTTCTCGTCAGAAAGATCAATCTTCCCCCCTACGGACCAATCCAGGACGTCAAGTCAGCAAGCTGACTTTGGACAACAGCCAAATATCCTTGCTCAGTCATCATCACTTAAGACCTCTTCTGCTCCTATAAATAGAGAGCTTCCAGCACAGAAGAAGGCGACTCTCTCTCCAAAAACCAGACGCAACGTCTTGTAAAAACACTCAAAAAAGCACTCAAGATATTCCATTCAACTCGCTCGAACTTTAGATAGCCAGACGACCTCTGTGTTCATCTTTTTATTTCTCTGCCATTTCCATGGTATGATTAACTTCTGAAAAAGTTCAATTTAAATTTGTATAATTTAGCCGGCTATGAACCTTAGATCACCGTGATAATGTATTTCATAGTTTGGAACCAGTAAGCATGGATCCCTGTTGTCTCTATCATTAGTTTAAGAACTAAATAAATGAGAATGATGGAACCCGTATCTAAAGAGCTCTGTTATGCTTATGTTTGCTTCCATTTCTGCAGTATTTAAGTCGTTTCCTGCTTTCATTTTATTTAAACTGTAATATCACAAAAGGTTTTTAGTCCGAATCGGGCCACATAGGCTTGAGGGATACAAACCAATTGGGCCCGAAAGTCATATAGTTGGGCCCGAAATTGTGGTTAAATTATATATTTTTAATTTAAATCCAGATTTAGGTTCGTGAACCCGCGCAAGGTGTTTGCTAACCAAGAACTTCGTCTTTTCCCTTGCTTGGATAGGTGTTGCTCGCACCAACCAGAGCCGACATATACACGAGAGAAAGAATTTTGAAGTCCTCTTAACTGGGGCACAGAAAAGGACCAATCCAGGCCAGTACCCCACCTGGTGCACAATGGCTTGAACAGAGGTTCAAGAAGAAGGCGCAGACTCCACGAAATACTAACCACACTCGCTCATACCAGGTCTGTTGGACTGGTCATACATCCAACAGTGGCACGCCTATAAAGCAGAACCCACGAATCAGAAGAAGTTTGGAGGTTAGGCCCAACATAGGGCTAGACTGGATTTCTTATCAACCTGATTCAACTTTCAATCTCGTTGAATATTGAAGTAACATCTGCGTGGGCCAAAAAGATACAATCGGGGCATTGGTGTAGGTCTAGCAGTTCCTGTATTCTTTCGAGCACGCCTACTACGACATTGGGCGAAAAGAATACTTGACAGGAAAAGAGACCAACAGTTCCATTTTAGCTCCTTCCACTTGCATATTAATTAGCATATTACTGGGTTTTTCTTGTTTGGAGCTTAATTTGTCATTCAATCTGGATAACAAAAAAGAATTGTTGCCAACTACGTTATTCTTTTTTCAATTCTTTTTTTTTTTTTTAAGCTAGAAAATAATCTATTACAGGTAATGTTGACAACAATGTTTACTCAATCATTTAGTACGTAGTGCTAATTAATCACATGTCTATATAAAAAGAAAATAAAAAACAAATTAGGTAAGAGCCATATGAGTTAAGCAGCCTTGCTTGCCTTCTACATTCCTTGCAGAGTTTCTATGGCGAACATTAAGAGTCACCTCAAATTCTTCTTCATCATCTTCATCTTGTTCTTAGATCTCACCGTCCACGGAAAATCCTTAACTGTTGACGACGAAAATAATGGAACGACACTAGCACCGAAGCAAATGGTACACGTGGGTGTAATTCTTGACTTGCGTTCTCCAGTTGGGAAGATGGCTCAAAGCTACATTTCCATCGCACTTTCTGACTTCTATGCTAGAAATGCCAACTAGCAACTACAGAACAAAGTTGACTCTTCTGTGAAGAACTCTAGCGACAATATTGTTGCTGCAGCATCAGCAGGTATACATTCCATGTTATGAAGTTGTATAATTTTCATAATTTTAGCTGATTATTATACTCATCTGGAATGGTTCTTTCTTACCATGTTATAAACTTATTATATTTTAAAATTTTAAAAATAAAAGAGGTCCTGCTAGGTAGCACATTTCACCGCCAATTCTCAAGGGTGTGAGGCATGGCAGTGGAATGGAAACATAATTGTAGAAAATATATTTCCTTGTATTAAACATATTACACAAAGTCCCTATTTATATTGATACAGAATATCTACTTAAGGTAGGAAATAATGTAAACATGAATACAATTTGATTTATAGCAGGAAATCCGATTTGACTTCCGTGTGTGCTAGGAAAGGAAAGTTGCGTTAACACCCCCCTCCCCGCATGTGCAAACTAGGCGTCACAGGATGCACAAGTTTCAAAGACATATGCTGATGGCGTGGTTTCTGAAGGGCTTTGGTAAACAGGTCCGCAGGTTAGTTGACAGAAGGAACAAAGCAAACTTGATGACTTCCAAGAGCAACCTTTTCACAGACAAAGTGATAGTCCAACTCAATGTGACGTGTGCGGGCATGGAAAATTGGATTAGCAGCCATGTACGTGGTGCTGAGATTGTCACAAAAGAGTTGGACTGGGAACCAAAGACGCACACCCAATTCATGAAGAAGGGAGCAGAGCCAAGTGGTTTCGGCACAAGCATGAGAGAGGGCACGATATTCCGATTCTATACTAGAGCGCGATACTGTGGGCTGTTTCTTGGAACACCATGAGATGAGGTTAGTTCCAAGAGTAATCACATATCCAATGGTCGATCAACGAGAATCAGGGCACCCAACCCAGTCCGCATTAGAGTAGGCAGAGAGGCAAGCTGCGGCAGTTTGAGGAGTGAAGGTGAGGCCGAGATCAATAGTGCCCTTGATGTACCTAAGTATCCGTTTGGCGGCAACAAGGTGAGAGGTGTGAGAGGCACTCATGAACTGAGCAATAATGTTGACGGCAAAAGGTATGTCAGGGCGAGTAAAAGTGAGATACTGTAAACTGCCAACAATCTCGCGATACTCGGTTGGGTTGGAGATGAGAGCACCATTAGAGACAAAGAGGAGAACCTTGGAAGCCAATGGAGTAGATGCGGGTTCGGAGTTGAGAAGATTGGCTTTCTGTAAAAGATCATGTGCATATTTGAGTTGATTGATGTGGGGAGTACCATCTTATGAAGTACCTGTAAACCCAAGAAATAACTGAGTGGACCAAGGTCTTTGATGTCAAAGTGGCCACCTAAAAGAGAGATGAATTGTTGGAGATGAGTGGAATCACTGCCAGTTACCGCGATTTCGTCGACATATAGAAGAAGAAAGATGGTATGGGAGGCCTGTTGAAAAATAAATAATGAAGTGTCAGCTTGACTCCGTGTAAAGCCCATAGAGAGAAGGAAAGTACTGATGCGATGGAACCAAGCATGAGGTGCTTGTTTGAGGCCATATAGTGCTTTGTGGAGCTTGCAAACATAAGAAAGACGAGTGGGATCAATGAAACTTGAGGGTTGAGCCATGTAGACATCTTCTTGAAAAAACCCATGGAGAAAGGCATTTTTGACATCAAGTTGAGGAAGGGACCAACCACGAGAAACTGCAAGAATGAGAACAGTGTGAATGGTGGCAAGCTTGACAATAGGATTTAGCATAGTCTATGCCCGAACGTTGATGAAAACCCTTGGCAACTAGATGAGCTTTGTAGCGTTCAATGGAGCCGTCAGAGTGACGCTTAATCCGAAAAACCCACTTGCACCCAACCAAGTTCTAAGAAGGAGAGGAAGGAACCAAAGACCATGAATGATTTTTGATAAGTGCATTGATCTCTTCAGTCATGGCATCACGCCATTCAGAATGCTTAGTGGCCTGTGAAAAACAAGTAGATTCAGTATGCTCAACAACAGTTAATAAGGCACGGGGAAGGGGATATTTGACAGTGTTGTCTGTATGAAGCTTGGGCTTTTGAATGTCATCCTAAAGGCGGGTGCGCACGCGAGGAACAGGGGCAGGAGTGGGAGATTGCGGAGCTGCTGGAACTTGGGGCTTCAGAGCTACTGGAATTGGGGGGTTCGGAGTTGCTGGAACAAGGGCAGGCGCAAGCGGAGAGAGGTGTATGCGAGAGCATCGGGAATAAGTTTGGAGCAATGGCTAGGCTGACACAGAAGAAGTGTCGTGGAGTGGACAAGGGGTACGGTGGGGCTGGGGTCATGGCTTGTGACTGCAGCAGTTGGAAAGGTGCACACCAAGGAGGTACCGTGAGTTTGCGAGTCTGGGTCTAGGACAGGAGTGATCGATTCGTGCCCAGGTGTGGAGGAGGGCAGAATTGGGTGGAATTCAATATCCACATACTCTGAAGAAGATGATACTTATAAATGTTCAAATGGAAAATGCATTTCGTTAAATAAAACATGACGGGACGTGTAAACACGACTCGTGTAGACTGTAACCTTTGTGATGAGAACTGTATCCAAAGAAAACACATTCAAGGGTGCGGTTGGTGAGTTTATTTTCAGTATATGGTCCAAGGTAAGGAAAACAAGAACACCCAAACACTCAGAGATGAGAGTATGAAGGAGGATGTTGATAGAGACAAGTGTATGGGGTGTCCCATTGAAGATTAGGGGTAGGTAGGAGGTTGATAAGATGGACAGCAGTGAGGGCAGCTTCGACCCAAAGATTGTGGGGAGTGTGAGAAGTGGTAAGGAGGGTATGGATCATGGTGGCAATGTGTCGGTGTTTACGTTCAGCTAGGCCATTTTGTTGGAGAGTGTGGGGACATGAGAAACGTTGGTGGATGCCTAGTTAAAAATAACGAAACAATGAATATTTGGATTTTTCCTAAGGCCTCTTAGTTGGGATCTTTGGTTGACATCTGAGGCCACCTTCATCTTTACAGGCCTTGTGGTATGGATTCTTGAACATCATATAAACACGGAATTCAGGCACGGTTCACGAAAGCAACAACTTGCCACCACTCTTTGGTTCTCTTTTTCAACTCTTGTGTTTGCTCATAGTAAGTCTTGCTTGCCACAACTCTTGTTTCTTTTTCAGCCAATGGGAATACGGTTTTTCGTGTTTGTTCCTAAGTTGAATTTTTCTTCAACTGATCTCTAACAATTTCTACTTTCCTGTATATCAGAGGAGAAGGTGCAGAGCAACTGGACCAGATTTGTGCTTATCATATGGATTTTTGTGGTACTTATTCTGACACAGAGTTACACTGCTAGCTTGGCCTCATTGTTGACTGTAGATAAGTTGCAGCCAGCAATTGTTGATGTGAATGCGCTCAGACAAACTGGTGATTATGTTGGATACCACAAGGATTCCTTTGTGAAAGATCTTATAATAAGCCAGTTCAAATTTGAGAAGAAAAAGCTGAAGGCTTATTCTTCCCCGGAGGAATTTCATCAAGCACTGTCCAATGGAAGCAAAAATGGAGGGGTTGATGCTATCTTTGATGAAATTCCCTACGTAAAGCTCTTCCTCTGTAAGTATTACTCCGGATACAGTGGTTGGACCAACCTACAAAACTGATGGATTTGGCTTTGTGAGTCTCTTTATCCTTTGGATGCATGATATACACACTCGTTTTCATAACGTATGTCTGCGTGTGTTGTTTGAATCCAGAACTCTTGCTTGTGTTTTATGTGTTGATATTGTTACATTGTCATGGTGCAACAACAAACATGAGGAAATTAATTTTCTTCTTCATTTTTTCATTTTCGATTTCAGGCCTTCCCACGAGGATCCCCACTTGTTGCTCATGTTTCAAGGGCAATCCTGAATGTGACTCAAGATTATAGGGAAATGGAAAAATTGCAACTCAATTATTTTCCAGATGAAACCAAACGTCAAGACGCAAGTTCCACATTCTCTTCAGACAATTCTAGTCTCAGTGTGTACACTTTCGGAGGCCTCTTCTATTGTGAATTAGAACCAATTCACTCCCCTTTAGACCTTGTTGTTGATGGACTTTGGACAAGACTCAATGATGGATGAATCTTACACTCACACACAGAAAATAATCAAGCACAAAAGACACAAGTGTTTATAGAGGTTCAGCAATTTGCCTACATCCTCTTTGGTGATCCCCTTGAGAAATTTCACTATGAAGATAGGTTACAACTTTGGTTTACAAATGGAAACCCCCTTAGAACACTACCCTCACAATCTGTTTCTCTCACACCCTTGCTCAACACCTTGATACACTTGAGAATTCTCTCCTCTTCTTGACTCACTAGTTCCAGCTACTTTTCTTCCAACTCTCTCTAACTCTATTGTACAATTTCAGACTTGCTCTCTCTTTCCTTTAATACATGAGCCTCTAGGCTTGAGAGAAGACCCTTGCTTTGTCTCCCACGTTCTGCCCTTGAATACCTGACATGGACCATAGGTTAGGCCAGCCACAAGCTATGTATTGAGGGCTACTTGTGCAGCCACCCTATATGGAACCATAGGGTAGCTACACCTTGAAACAAGTCTTCCAATGTCCTTCAATGCTACCTCAAACCTCCCAACTGATTGCCAACGTTCTTCTGACTTAGAAGTGACCCCTGGAGTCCTTGCAAGTAGGTGGGAGGCGATAGCCCTCGAAATTAGAGTTCAAAACTCGAGAAAACGACCGGTCGCGAGTCCGAAACATGGTATCCTTTATGCGAGCCAATTTTCCAACATCTTCATCATCACAGCAGTGATTTCGATTTCTTCATGCTTGATTCATATAGTTTTTTTCCTCCACAAATACTGGCCTGCTTTGAATTCCATCCATCCAGAAGCCTCCCTCTTGTCAAAACTAGCAAAGTGTTTTGACCAAAAAGACAGCACTCTGTTCTAGAGCAAACCAGTCAAGCAACTCATGTAAATGCTGCTTCTGCAACAAATGCTAGAGGAGCTGATGCCGCTTCACCAGATGCTAGGGACAACATGCTGAGCAATGCAATGTCTTCCAACCAAGGATTGGACAATGTTGCCATAGACGACGAAGAAGGTATACCTCTACATTCTATGGATTTTGGGCGCTTCTCCTATGGTTGTGCATGATTTCTGATACATGTGCTCTACCTACTAAGGTTCTATGTAAGAAAATATACTTCACATAATGAATGTTGGGATTTTATTTTTCTTCAATTATTTGTTGATCTAAATGATTTATTCAATTACTATTTTCACCTCAAATCTAAGACTCATAATATGTTATTAGATCCGTATGTCGTTTTGCAGACAAGTTCGGCACCATATGTGCCTCTTTTGACAACGAAAGCTATTATTGGCACTCCAAAATAATCATTATGCATGCCTACGCCTTGCTTACAAGTCCTAATAACCACTCCCCCAAGAAAGTGAGATTAAAATAAAGGAGTGTAAGTGTAACTTCCACCTATGGAAGGGAGATTGAAAATGAAGAAATAAAAATAATTGATTAGGTTTTGTTTTAATTTTCATGTTGTATAGCATTCCATGCACATTTCTCGCCCTCCCACCATCTTTCTTCATCCGTATTTCCTCTATGTCTAGCAAAAACATGAAAACTAAAAAGCAACAAGAAAAAGGTTGCTAAGTGCCAATAACAACTCCCTTAACAAATGTTGAAAAAAGAGTAACTAATTACAGTTTTAGGCGATCAGCGTGTTTTTTTTCACATGGGCAAATGAATTCGAAGAAATATTAGAAAAGGTGAAACCTAAAGACCTAGCTTGGGAAGCAAGCCATCAGTTTGGACGTCCACCGCATCAATCACCTGCAGAGCAAGCTAACAAGTGTTCATTATATATGTAGCAAACTAAAAGTTAAAATGGCTGGCTCTAAGTAATCAATCTTTTGTAAATAGTTCAGATCAAATTAATTCCTTGCTTACCAAATTTCAACCTTATTTTGGAGAACAAATAAGTAGAAAGGGCATATTCTCAAAAAATTAAAAAATAATAATAAATTGTAGTATAGGATCATTGTACCAAGTCATAGAGTAAAAGGTTGAGAATTAGCACGATGAGAACTATAAAGAACCTGCGATTAGAAAGAAAAGATTTATATTTAAGACCATTCAATTAATGAGCACAGCTAATAATATTATCATCATTCGAACTCTACATATGAGATTTTTTTGGCTTAATTGCTAATAAATCTGGAACGCGGTACCTCACTAATGTAAGCTAGTTGTTACAGCTCAAAAGGAGAAAATCATGGAGATTATGACTGACATTGACTTGAATAAATTGACAAATACAAACAAGTATAGGCACATAAATTACAATTTACAATCCTTCGGGTGATAGCGCACTTTACATACTTCACAGCCGTGAGGAAGACAGCAATAAAGGAGGAATCAAACCAGAGTAGGAAGGCCAACTTAGTAAAGTTAGTCTTCATTCATCATCTCAGTGATTGTCTCCATGGATCATCAATGATTGAAACGGAACCCTCTTAATTTCCACTAGCGTGGAAAACTCCTCGTGCATTGGCTGCTTCCATGGTTCCCCATCCATCTGCATATATGCATTTCTCCACTCCCCACCTCTAACTTCCAACCGAATTGCAGCAGCCTAATACCAGTGTAACTTGTTCAATACATGAGCACTAAATTTCCAGCATATCAAATAACAATGCATGCACAGACCTTTAAAAATCAACAATGGCAAGCTCTCTGGATAAACAAACAGGCAAAACGAATACACAATAATCCTATTTTCAGACTGAACTGACAACAAATTGAAGCCATACTTTTTTAGGCCCAACTTCTAAGTCCTTTACAACACAAAACGTGAAACAGACAAGGATTATCCATCTAACATGTCCTGCACTGCATCTCAGCATTCAGTGTTGCTACAATGTCTAAAAAATCATACCCTAAACAACATGAACCTAAAAGGAAATTTCTAATTCTTTTAAAAACGTGTGACTGGCAATACTGATTTAGCCCAGGCCAAGCGGGAACAGAACATTCCAAAATGAACACTCAGATATTCTTTTCTTTTGTAAGCATTCCATATGTATGTACAAGATGGGATAGACAGCTTTCTTCTGAATCATGTTTTAAGAAAGTTTACGAGACCATATCAAAATTTTCCAGCGGCAGAGGGGTATATTCTACTAAATTTTCATGTCTCACCTATGAATACTTCAGGTAGAAGAAAATTTAATTATTAAAAAATATTATTGAGTGAGTTTAGGACAAGCAGGCCGGGGGCAGACTGTGAGGAATTGGATAGAGAGCAGGGAACTAAAAGAGTAGCCACTTCATCAACAGATCATCCAGCTTATTATAAGTGATGTCACTAAAAACAAATGCAATTATTCAAGAGTTCAAAACTGCATCCTGAAAATTGAGGTATTTTACAATAAGATCCTGATATTATCAATATTCTAAAAAGCATTACATTTTCTGTAATTTTATTTGGTTGGGGAGCGGCTGTAGGATAGTTTTTAGACTTGTATTAAACTGTAAGAGGTGCATTTTGATTTGTTTTTTAGGGTTGTTTCTTTTTTATGGTGGATTCTGGTTCACTAAGTTTTGAATTGTGATTTTGGCTCTTAAATAAAATTTTGTCTCTCATAAAAAAGATATTCTAAAAAACCCTTACTTTTGCATGCCGAGTAAAAACTTGACCTAATAATATCATGGAGATAGACATTGTTGCAGTACCTGAGCAATATGCTTGGCAGAGATGAGTTCAACCATAACAAAAGATGCATGCCATCCTTGTTTAAGGCCAAAAATTTCTAAAAGACCATCATCAGCATGGGCCTCCACAAAGCCTCTCTGAAACAATAAAATTTAAGCTACCCATTATTAGCTTCTCTGATATGCATGATTTAAATGAGCACACTGAATAAAATTTGCATAATCATCAAAACTTTGAACTCTACTAAATAACTTTGGCGTAAAGTTGTGAGTGAGAAAAAAATCTAACAAAGACAAAACGATTCATATATAAATATCAACTAAAATTTCAGGACCTACTTCCAGGCATAAACAAAAGGCAACAAGGCAACCTGAACTTTCAAAAGTAAACTTCCTATCCTTGAAGAATCGTAAAAATAATAAATAAATAAATAAATATGTTTGTGTCAGCACCTCTCTTTGTGTCACCTAAAAACAAAACACAAAACTTATCCTTCAAAATACTGATAGGCAACACCACATTATTTCAGTAAAAACCATATAATACCTTTTCCAAGTACTCTGGTTTCAGATTACCCCATGGATTTCTTCCACTCCCATAGCTATGAAGATTTAGAACAACAATAGCCCTTACACTGAAAGAAGATGAAATAACAACATAAGCTATTATGAAACAAACAAATACAACCAAAGGGAAAATCTGGTGCTTTACAAGTACTCCATGTCTGGCAGCATTGTAGTGTAAATTATTTTACGTTCAGAAAAATACAAATAAAAACCAAAGGAACGGATATACCCATGTAGTCAGAAATAGATGACAAGGATATGATACATAGTTTATACTTTACTGGTTAAGTGATACATAAACTTGTGTTAAAAAGAACAAGAAAGTAAGAAAGAGAAGCAAACTTAAAAATAAATAAAAAAAGACTACCAAGAGCTAAGCATGCAAATAAAAAATAATGTTGCCAGAATTGTACCCCCAAAAAAAAAAGTGTACCTTGATGGCACTGGAATCTGCTCCCATTCTGAGCAATTAACCTTTTTGACATGCATCCTTAGGATGTTCTTTAGTCCCCTGCAAACAGACAAATTATTGGATACACATCAGCAAAGGGTTGAAGAGACGGGGAATATTACAAATCTTTGCCAATTTTACATATGTAACAATTACCCTCCCAATATAAATGTAAAATTTGTCTAGAATCACTGAGTCACATAACACAAACTCTCATTTGGCCATAAAAACTTGAAAGGTACATTAGAAAGGAGTGAGTTATAGATCAAGCAAAACCATTAAGAGGCCATTTCGCTTCTACTCCAATTCTTCTCAACCAGGTACAACTTCTAGAATGGAAGTTTTGTATTCTTAAAAGTCCAGTTTTCCTAATTCATATTAGAAAATCTTAAAACAATTACAGTCAAATCAAATTAACATGGAGAGCTGCCATCACAATAATTAAAACGCTGCTTCAGTTGGGAGATATCAAACCTTAAACCTGGATCACTTGTGCAAGGTGTGAAGAACCAACCTTGAGTGCAACTATAACCAGAGTACACCAACTGCAAGAAAGATGGATCAGCCACAATACCGAGCAAATGAAATCACTGATAAAACCATGCCCCAAAGGAAAATCCAATCATATATAAAGGTAAAAAGAGATTCAATCAGACCTTATTTGAAACTGGACCTTGTGCAAGATAGGGTTTTTCGTTTCGTAAATGGTGGAATCCATAAGCAACTTGAGCATCCATTCCTGTATGACCAAATAACAAAAACAGGCTCGCGTAAAGGGCAATTCCTCATAAAAAAGAACCTATTAAACATACTTTTCCAGTATAGAAGCTTCTAAGACAAACCATGGGGATTTACCACTATCTTACCATCTAACACCATGTAAAAACCATAGGTGCATCAATAAATAAAGCCAATCTACCAATGATGTCAACATACCTATACTAAAGTAATTGTAAAACACTCCTTCGTGACAAATTGCTTTCTCAGGCAAATCCCCTTGAATTTCCAAACCCTGCAGTGAATAAAAAGTGCCAAACATAACGTATACGATTATGATAAACTTAAGGCCATATCAAAAAGGGATCTCAATACGCAAAAAAAAAAAAACCAAACTTTCATTCACAGGAAACAAGCAAATAAACTTTATCAACAATATAATGTAATCAATGATTCCTTAAATATTTCATCTATTTTCCCAAACCACTCTTTTTCATCACTTTTTGAGCTCTAACTCACTAGCCACTGAATAGTTCATTCTCGAAGGACAGACCACAAGTATCCAAAAAGAATGTCAAAAGTATCAGAACTACCTTTTATAGATACAGAAAACAGTAGGGAGAAAGGCATTGCATATGATTTGAAATTGGAAAAAAGAAAGCCCCTTCATAGAAAATTAAAGAAAATATATTAAAGCAAGACAATACACACAAAAGTCCTTCAGCATACATGTAAGGAAAATCTAAATGCAATTTTAGCCAAATACAGGATAGGATTTAGGGGCTGGGCTTCCAATGCTCACATAAGAAGCAGGAAAATGCAAATGCAATCTTGACCAATCACATCTGGCATGTCATGTGGGTGATTCTGATAGGTTATCGATGTCAGGAATTAACTAACTAGAATAACTTTGGGGAGTACAAAAAGGGTTGTTGTAATTGCAGAGAATTATTTTTTGATGGAATAACTGCAGAGAATTACAAACATATGAATTAAATGAGGAAAATAAAGGAAATGTGTAGACCGAGATACCAAGAAAACAAACCTGCCAGCAACATGTAATATTCATTCATCAAAAAAGTCACTACTGCTTTACAATACAAGATATAGTTTTATTTAGTTTTCAAGAGATTGTCTTATTTGCCAGAGATAACACCATCAGATCCAGAGAGTAGAGCAATAAAAACATTAATTTTTACCCATAAGAGTAACTCACAAACCAGAATATTAATTGCACAGTATTTGACACCTGAATGAAAACTCATATTTCTAGAAATTTAACATTCAGAAGGTAAACTCAGTAAGAGTAGCTAAGCAATGCAAATGTTAGAATGCAAAGTAGCCAGATTTACAACCTCATCAAGAGTGCACTCTTCGGTAGCCTTCAAAGAATGAGGTGGATCCATAACTGTACCAGCTGGCATTGACAACACAATATGCCAACTGCACCATAAATAAATAAAACAAATATTAATGTAACTGTTAGTTGAACCAAAACCATAAATAAGTAGTGTTACTGCCACTACAAACAGAGTTGTTTATATCACAATGGGGCCTCATCCCAAATTATTTTTATATAAGAAACCCACAAAACTATAGGCTACATAGCATATAAACAGGTAAGGGTGAGTACTCAACATTAAGCTTGCCTATAACATTCCGAAAAACCAGACCAACCACCAAATAATACCAAATCTCCATTTGCCAAAAGGTTTATTATGTAAGACATTTTTCTTCAGGAGGGAGGGGGGAAGTAAACAGAAAGAAAAAAAAATTAGTTAGACAAATCCATGAAACTAAACAGGCTGAATTGGAACCACAACATTGTTTTCAAGGGATAAAAAAAAAAAAGGAACCCACATCTCAAATGCAATCAATTTGCTAACAAAACTGACCCTGGAAATGAGAGTGACACACATGCACAAAGGTGAATGCAGAGTCGAGTGAAATAAAATTTCAAGAACACATTGAAGAGTTGTAAATTTTTTCAAAAAGGGAAAAAGATTCACAGTGCAAGAATAAAGGTACTGAATCTCCAATAGGTAAAAAAGGTCTTGAATCTCCTATAGGGGAAAAAAGGACCTGAATCATACTAAATTTCAGTATATTAGCTGCACGCAACTTCTAAAGTAGCTAGCTACACAATCATTCATTAGAAAAGATTAGAGAAAGGCCTTAACTCTACAAGCCTTCTACTTGAAAACATATACAAACTGTTACCTAATAGGCTTACCTATCCAAACGGCATATTGGACCTGCAGTAGCCCTGAATAGAGTTTTTTTAATGGCTGATTTCCAGGCAAAAGGGAATGAACCACCCTGGTGAGAACATATATACCCATTGCTCAATAATGCAAGAAAATCTCCACAAACTCAAAATACATTGCAAAAAGATAGCTTACCCAACCAAAACTCCTAGACAGATCGTTTCCCGTGCCAAGTGGAACAATTCCTACCGGAGGAACTGGTTCCCGACCCTGTCTGTTTAGTTCAGATAGGCAACCTAATACCCAACCGACTGTACCATCACCCCCCGCAACCTGCACAATCATTCCAATATATTGCTTTAGGGATCCCACTAGATGCCAAAAGTCAGAGTAATTATGCGATATGGGCTTTAAGTAAATGTGCCGCAATGTCATACCATAACCCTGATCTTTTGACGACACTCTTTCGCACAAATGTCACCAAGATCAGCCAATAACTCTAGACAACCCAATCCATACTGAACGAATTCATGAGGCTTCACATCTGAGAGGTCAAAAACCTGCATAACAAATTATTTCCAATTCAAACAAACCACCCCTTATACAAATTAAAGAAATATGAAGAAAACCTGTATAGAAAACAAAGAAAAGGGACTAACAAAACAGATATGAAAGGGAAAAAATTCAAAAAACACTGATTCAGATGAAAAAGGTCAGCCTACTTCAAAATGCACAAGCTAAACATACATTTGACTAGATGGTCTTAATTCCACGTGTGTTTTTGCAGCACACGCTCACAGAAAAGCTTCATAACAGGCATGATCTTTTGCTACTCTAGGACACAGAAACCACTAACTTTTAGCTTATATTTGTTTGGCGGAATGGGATTCTAGGAATCTTAAACCTATTCCTTGCAATGAGACTTTAAAAGCCCATGAACCCAACCCAGCATTCTCATTTCAATGTTTCCTTTTTCTTTTTTCTTTGCCAGTACCATTTCAGTGTTTTAAAATGCTGATAATGGAAATGTGTACAAGGACAGCTACGATTGCCTATCAGTGCCAGACCACTTCGTTCTGCTGCCTCCTCTGTTTTCTTTTTCGTTTTTTTTTTCTCTGTAAATCCCTTACTGCCTTATAACAACACAATACATCCATACATTACGTAAACTCCCGAAGTTTAAACTCACCCATTAAAACCCAAAAGGAAAAGTTCTCCGCAGAAAAAAAATAATAACAACACAAAAATAAAAGGAAAAAAAACCAATAATTATTCTACGTAAACGAAAACCCCTAAACCATACGTAAGCTGCAAGCCAGAAAGAACACACAAAAATTTAAGTTCATGCACAGACATAAATTATAGAAAAAAAAACTTTTTTCCACTATTGGTTTCTCAGAAAATTAAATTCTTTATAATGGTTCACTACCCAAAAAAAAACTATCAAATAGGTCACCAGAAAAACCAAAAAAATTCAATTGGGTCGGCAGAAAACCAAAGAATAAAACAAACATCCAAGGGATCAGTCAATGTCAATTTAATAAACTTGAGAAGAAAAAAAAAAACCATACCTGTTCTTCACCCATCAACATTTGGAGCCTCTCCTTGAGCATAGGCCCATGCCTCCCGCCGCTCCGCGGATTTATAAACACAACCATGGGTGACTCCGGCGGCGTCTGGTCGTCATTTTCAGCGGTGGCGGTGGCAACGAGGTCTCGGCTTCCCGGAAGGCGGCTCTCTCCGGCGCTTGGGTCCTTTAACCGTATGGAATCGCGCATGGCGAACCGGAGGTACTGCGGCATCAAGAGCTTCTTCTTCAGGTCCTCCTTATCAATCGTCATCCCCGATAGGGTGCAGCTCTTGAACGAATCGATCATCGACGATCGCGCGCTGATCCGCGTCGTCGACGACGGCGAATCCATGTCGCCCTCTATTTTTCTCTCTCTTCTCTTTCTCTCTCCTCTCTCTCTCTGAAAAGCGCGTTTATAATTGAAATTTCAAAAGCCAATGGGGTAGAGAAGAATGATGTGGTCGGGCTCTGGACTTTATTGTGCAAAAATATTTTAAATTTAAAATACAGTTTCTATTATTAGCCGTCTATTCTATAGTTAGGAAATCTTATCCCAAAACTTTAAGACATTTTTAAAAATTTACTTTGATCAATTGGCGTAATTACATTAAAAAAAATAAATAAATACACACGGAGATTCCGCGTCCAATTTAGTCAAAGTCACTTTCATCAAAAACAAATTTAGTCAGAGTCACCAGTAAAAGTTATAGTAGGGTGATGTGTAAAAGATAATAAAATGTTCACACAAAAAAAGATAAAATAAAATTATGGAACTTGACGAAGGTTTATGACAGAAGTTTTTTTTTTCCGAGAAATACTAGATAGATTATATTTAAAGATCACTTTGTGTGTTATTTCGTCATTATTTGAGTTGTGTGTGATTATTTTCATATTAATTCAACATGTTGTTGTGTTTAGTAATTGGGGAAGATTTACTCATATTAGATGCAAAGGACGGAACTACGTGTAGGCTTTAGTAGGCTCCAGCCCAGTGCGGTTTTTTTGTTTTCCGCATATAAGATTAGTTTTACAAGCAAAACTAGGGTAAATAAAATATTAGCCCACCACTTTAGGTAGAAATAAGCCCATCAATGCAACCAATCTCTACACCAGAGACACGCCTCTGCAAACAAACTCTAACACATGTTGGTTCATGATTTAATGGGAAAGCATTTTGTGATTTGTGTCGACGTTTCCCGCACAAAAGAAACCAAGTTATAATTATAAAAAAAAAACCTCTAACATTTATCAAGCTTATATAAAAATAAAAATAAAACTCTAACACTTTCCTCTTTTCTTTCACCCATTTTTTTTTGGGAAATAGCGGTATATACCCCCAATTTTATAATCTCAACTAAAAATACCACCCCTTCCCAATTTTTTTACAACTAACACCTATAAATATAAAATTATTGTACACTTATTGCTTAGCTAACACTTTTTCTGAAAATCACCTCTCGCGAATCAGCTCTCTCTTTGGCTCCATCTCTCAGTCTCCACTCTCTGGTCACTGAGCTCTCACTCTGTCGTCGCTCGTGGCTGAGCTCTCACGCTCTCAATCTCTGATCGCTGAGGTCTCACTCTCTCTTCTCTCTTCCTCTCCCAGCGGAATCCGTTAATTGAAGATCAATGCCATCGATTACCTGAACCAGGTACTGTTCATCGGCATTTTCTTACGGCTTAGGGTTTATGGGTTTGTATGAAAATCGTTTATGGGTTTGTTTGAAATTGGTTTAGGGCTTTCTCTGAAATTGGTTTAGTGAGTTCTCTGAAATGGGTATAGGGTTTAGGGGTTTTTCAGAAATTGGTTTAGGGGTTTCACTGAAATTGGTTTAGGTCTGAAATGTTGTGATTCCGATGATTCATTGTATTTACGGCAGTGAAACAAACACGTCATTGATAAGTTTAGGGCTTGCATATTGGATATGGATAAGTTATCTTTGTTTTTCATATGCTGTTGTGATTATTTGGAATTTCAGTTTGGGGATGAATATTGAATGTGTAAACAAAGGGCAAACAACCATATGCGGGGATGTATATTAGTTTTTGGTGCACAATGGGCTAGTTTAGAAGTTACAGTACCTGCAGATGTGTTGCTTGTGCTATCTTTTAAATGGATTTGAAGAGCCTATACTGAAATAGCTTCTCCTTCCCATTTCCCTTCTCATTCGGGAAGCATTTTCGTGTTAGACCTTTGGTTTATCAGTCACTTATTTGTTCAAACAATATTGGATGTAACTAGTGTTTCGTATCTAATTGTAGAAACTAATTTGCAGGTTTCTAGTGAGCAGAAGTCAACATAACTTGATCTTTTGGAGAATATTGTAAAGAATAGCGGACGGGACTACATAAAATATTTTGTTGTCAGACTCCCTGAGGTTAGATTTCTGTTTTTTGTGATGCCTCTCATTTCTCAGCATGCTTTTTGTGGTTACGTAACGCAGCTTGTTGATTTATTGACATGTAACAATGTCTGAATCAACCTGGAATACACAACATATTTAGTTTGAGGTTTAAATAATGGCAATTGGGATTAAATTATCTTTGATATCCACACTGTTCACTGGTTACGAATTACATTGTTTCTTTAAAATAAAATGATGTTTTTCTGCACAATGTGTCATTATTACCCCCTTGTGTCAAATCCGACGATAGGCTTCACTTCACTTCACTCCGTAGTTACTTTGTAGTCAAAAGTTTTTCCCATTTTTTGCACTTGTAGGTGTATGAAATGGGAAAAACTTTTGTAGGAAGCCTTATGAAGATAAAATATAAGAGAAGGTCGTGGGAAAATATAAGAGCACGGCTTGTGGACAGAAAATATAACATAAGGAAATTGGAAAATATAAGAGAAGGAAATGGGAAAATATAAGAGCAAGACTTCTGGAGATAAAAGATAAGGGTTGAAGGTACAATGAATGTGTATTTTTTCTGTCATGGGCCATTGGTGAACAAACATGAAATGCATATAAAGTTCTATTGGGGCTGTATTGTTGGTTTTTCACTGATATATCTAGTGCATATTGCCATGAGATGCATCTGTATTGCGTGTTTATTGCTTGTAATTGTGTATATTTAAAAGGCTTGAAATTATTCGTATAATGGTCTTGTGTAGGGAAATATGGTGTCGAAAGCAAAGTTGATGATTGCTGCGGATGAAAAAATCCAGGGAAAGGCATTGACCCTTTCCCATACAAAAACAGCGATCTGTACAATTAAGGACAAATTTAGTGAGCAACAGTTAGAAAGGTTGAAGGACAGTTGTTTTGGCCATTTGTTAGTAATTGAGGACCTGGAGTGGACAACACAAATTATCCATGGCTTGTTGTTGAGAAAGGCAGACCCGAGGACAGTTTCTCAAGTCAACGGGATCAAATTCATCGTTGGCAACAAGGTCATACAGTTCACAGCGCAGCAGTTTTGCGTCATCACATGGCTGCAGTTTGGAAAACTTCCCTTCATTCCGACTGCAACTAATGACAACTGCTCATTGAAGAAGAAGTATTTCTGCAACAATAAAACGGTCAGCCTTTCCGAACTCGAACAAGCCTTCATCGACTGCAGTGATGAGGAGGACGTCTTCAAGTTTGGGCTGTTATACTTCGCTGTTTTTGTGCTGTTGGGCAGTGAAAAGCATGTCAACATTGACATGCGCTACTTGAAATTGGCCGAAGATGTTGAAGAATTCCAGAAGTATCCGTGGGGTGCTGTGTCATATGCGAAGACAAATTCGTCATTGTTGAGGGCACTGTGCGCAGAGTACCAGCGAGTCAAAGTGCCCCAGAAAGCCTTAAAAACCAAACAATCAGCAAAGCAATCGAAGACAATGGCAAGTGGTAGACCAAGGGAGTACCACATAAAAGGATTTGGCTTTGCACTTCAGGTGAGGAAATATCCGTTTATGTATAAGTTCCATTTACTTTGTTTACAGTGATTGATATATATTTCTTGAAAACAGATATGGGCTTTTGAGGTGTTTCCAGCATTCGCTGCATTGCATATCGTTGTGCGCGAACATAATGCCCAAGTCCCTCGTATACTACAATGGAGAATCAATAGTTTGCCTCGTTTTCACGAAGTAATGAGCCAAGTCTTTGAAAATGCAGAGGTTAGTTCTGTTTATAATACTAATGTTATGCTTCTGATTCAAATTATAGGTTTAATAATATGTTTTTTGTCTCTCTAAATTGCAGGTTGATGTGCAACCTTTCCGCCCATTTGTAATTGAGAAGCAGCAGCCGTATTGGAGTTGGGGTGACGATGTTGACGAGACTGAAGAAGTTGTTGAGTTGTGTGGCGATGACGAAGAACCAAAAACCACCACTTCTGCCTCTATGCAAGAAAAAGACGACGACATTGCTGAAATTGCTAGCCGTCCATCGTCTTCTAAGGCAAGCATTACATTTTTTCGAATATATATGTCATCATACAATAGGAAAAAAACTGCTGTTGATGGGAAATATTTTCGAAAGATTGTAACATTTGCATTATAACTTAATGCAGGGTAAAGTCGCGTCCACTGATTTACGCACGTTGAAGCGTGAGTTTGAAAGGACAAAGGATGAATTGGCCAAAGTAGCCGCTTCGAATCGAGGACTTCGCACGAGAGTGCATCAGTTGGAAGAAAATGTACGGATGGAGTCCTTGAAACGTGAAACAGAGGCTGCAAAATATAAAAAGTCAGTGGAGGATTTTTCCAAGACCCTAGCTTCCATGGAACAGTATTTCAAGGGGGAGATAGAGCAGCTGAAAAAAAAAATAGTGGGTTGAATGAGGGTGGGGAAGGACATGAGGACCTCCGTAGTCCTCATATGAATGAAGGACCATTACATGACTATGGTACTCCGCATATACAACCGGCAGCAATGGAAACAAAAAGCCCCGGTCATGGAGCCGAACCATCCGCAGCCTTGGTAGTCGAAGAGGCACAAATGGTCACTTCCGTTCCTCACTTAGAAGTGCATGAAGCAGCTGACCATGCACTTCTTGAGAAGCTGCCTACCCCGGAAGATGTGGCCGGGTGTGACGAAATCTGCAAAAGAATGATGTTTTTGTTAGAAGGTTGGAAAATAAGTGATAGTATGGCATCGGGAGGTCCGATCAATCCTCCAAGTATACTGAAAGTGAGTATGGCTGGTGATGGAGAAGGGTCTAAAAGTGTTGAAACAAAAGAAGAGAAAGGTAAAGGCTGTAGACAGAAGCGTCCGTCCCACACTTTGTGTAGTCCATTTACTGATCCGTTGAGGAAGAAGAGGACGATGAGTGTGTCGGATGCGACTGAAACCCCGCCATGTTTTGATCCATCAAAACCCCTTCCCATTGAAGATGTGAAGGCAGTAATGGAGTTTTGCATTGGCTGGAAAAATGAGATCAGGTTAGGATTCTTTACCTTCAAAATCCAATGTTCATGTTATGCTAGTATGTGCTGAAATAGAAATGAGAGAATTACCAAGTTCGCTTTAATATACATGTGTATATTTGTGATGAACAAAATTCAGACTTTGTTAAAGGAAAAAAATATTGACTGCTGCTGTTAAATGTATTTTGTTAAATATAGGTACTAAGAAATTTTGAATTGTAGTTTATTATTATAACATTTAGACTCAAAAGAAGACAATAAAAGAGATTTAGAAGGGGTTGTAATAGCGGCTCCTTCCGCCCATGGCATCTGGTCTTCTCCTCCATGTTATGTTCCTCATGTTCCTCGACTCTGCTAGTGTCTTTCCTCAGTGATATTAATGCAGTCGAGGATCTGGAACATTTGGATGGAGGGCAATCGAAGATTTTGTCACGGTCAGTTAGGAGTAAGGGCTGAGGAGTTATGGGATAGAGTTAAATTCCGGCCTTCTCTTTGGGCATTGGGTTCTAGGCAGTTCAAGGATTATCATTACTCTATAATCTTGAGAGACATGGCTGCTGTCTTAAGATGATGTTACCTAAAGTCTTGTTTTCTTCCTATAGTTTTATCTTCAGTCATAGCTGCATAGATTTTCTTCAGTTGTTCTGGAGTTTTCCTTTTCATTGTTTAATCGAGGTTTTTTCCTCTTGATTATCAATAAAACGTTTCTATTCATAAAAAAAAAATATTAATGCAGTGGAGGATGTTTTTAAAGTGTATATGGCAGTTACCTCTTGGATTATGGTTATGTGTTCAAAGAGTTTCTTAATCTAAAACAAATTATTAGTCGAACAAAGAATTCAACTTATGGTCACATTTGAAGTGAAGAAAAACACAGTTGAAATAGAAGACAAATACAATTGCTTGGTTGTCGTTACAATTTGAAGGCCGAGAAACAAATAGAGATAAGTAGTTTACCTAAGAATACTCAATTGTAGCCGGACTGTAGCCAGATTTCAACTTATGCCCGTAGGGCCTCTGCATGACGGCCATGTTATTGATTGCTCACGGCCCAATGTGCTTATAGTATAATTTTACAGCATGTATACGACTATTATTTTACAATATAAACGATTTGAAATGGGAATTTACGTTTGTGCCTAAGTTCTGAAAACTTTTATTTTCAATGGGACAATATTATTTTATATATGTTGTGAAAACTGTTACCACCTCAGTTCTGATGGGGAATTTACGTTTTTGTCTCTTGTAGTGCGGAGGTCCAGCTGGAATCATGTTCCGTCGGGGCTGATTTTTTCTACAAATTGATCGATGATACGGAATGGATTAGCTCAAGGGTAAGAATATACAAATCTCTACTTTATTACGAAACTTCAAATGTTTTCTAACCTTTATTAAGTGTATAGTTTTATGAAATTGTGCTGATATTATATACGTGAACTTTCAGCACTTGGACATGGCAACCTTTCTCTTCCGGAAAAGGCAACTCACGCATCCGTTGGTATTTGGAACTCAGTGGACAACGGCTGATTGTTGCTTGCAGGTCAACATGTTTCCATTTTACATTCACTGCTTCATTTGCTTTTGGTTGTCATTTTGTAATATGCCTTCATTTCAATGTGTGCAGCAATTTCTAGAGCCGGTCAAAGTGACTGGCAAGACACGTGGAGCGAAGAAGGCAGCTGCTTCAAAAATCAGTGAGCTTACACCCAGCAAGCTCAACAATATACATCACTATGTGCGCGGTACGTGGCAACACGGGTATGGCCAAGCTTGGACAAAAGTTAGGAAGGTGTATTTTCCATATAATCTGAAAGGGGCCCACTGGGTTGCAATCGAACTTGATTTCGTCAATCATACTGCAACTGTGTATGACTCGTACTCTGATTTTACCGCCAAGAAGAAGCTGGTTGGACTGCTTCGCCCTATTTCGGAGACGCTGGCACGAGTGCTGTTTGAAATGCAGTTTTATGAAGGTTCTGAGCTTGAAGAGGTTAAGCAAAGGGGGCTGCAGATGTCAAGCTTTACGCCATTCTCAGTTTGCACCATTGGAGATGTGCCACAACAACGAGATGGGTAAGGTTTGTCAATTTAGTCGAGTTTAGAAAATATTTGACAGAAATGCATTTCTAATTTCCCAACTTTTTGGCTTGACAGTGCGTCTTGCGGAATCATGACCGTAAAATTCTTGGAGCATCTCAGTGCTGGGATTTCGTTAACAACAATTGACCCTTTGAAGAGCAAATATTACAGACTGAAGCTTGCAATAGAGGGTTTAAGGGGGGAGGCTTATGTATGAGGTATATGGCTTCATGTCTGTGAATTTAGTTGACTGTGGACTTAGGACTTGGGAATTGACTGTGGTGATTAATTATGTCAGGAACAGGTGTATATGAAGATGTAGACGTGGATGGTTTGCTGGAAATTCCTGCCTTTTTGCTAGAGCTACTAGGTTTAGTTATTATGTGTAGCAACCCGGGTCTTTGGCCCTGCTGTATATTGTGAGGTGTTATATTGTACAGTCTAGAAGCAGTGGGTAATTGCCTTACATGGCACACACACTGTTTCGATTTTGAAGGTTACCTATTTTGTACACCTCCATATATAAATATTGTTGCTCTTTATGGATGCTTTTGTAGCCATTGTTCACATTTTCTGTCTGTGGTTTAGTTTGCAATTTATGTGATATAGGTGAATTTCATTTCCTGCTCTGGGAATCTGTTAGTGGACTTACTGAAGCATACAGCTTTCTTAAGATTTCTGAATTTAGTTTTGACTGAGTTCGTTTTAAATAATGTCTGCCGCAATTCTACTTTTCTGCGTAGCATTATGTTGTTATTGGAATTTGGAACCTCATACTGTGTTTGCTGATGTTAGCTGGAGCAGGATGAATGTAACAGGTCGTTTGGTATATTTTGGAATTGCTAGAGTTTTTCATTACATGCCCTCTCTCAATTTTTTACTTTCCCCTTATGTACTAATTTTCCTTTACATCACTCTCTGTGAGACAAATTTTGCTTTCAATTTGTAGCAACGTATGTTACTTTTCCTTTTGGCACGATTACAAGCTAGGTTCCATTTCAGAAAAGCAGGTAAAACAGCTTTATTTTTAGACTACTTTAGACTCTCGCGTGTATTCCAATATTGAATTTCAGTCATGCTTTCTTGCAGGGTCTAAAAGAAATTGCGGAGTGTTTGTCTGGAACTTTGACGAAGTCAACTGATGCTATTGTGCAAGACGATATTGAAGGTCCAGAAATGAAACCGAGAAAGCTGCTGAGGTTTGAATAAGAACTCTTTTATCTAGTGTTTACATCAATCTTGAACATTGTAATGGAGCCAATCCGCTTCTATGCTTATGTGATGCTTTCTGCTGAGGTTCCCATTTATGCCATGCCTCTTTTTTCTTGTTTACTTTGTTTTTTTCTTGGGATCTTTTGGCTTGGCACTATGAACTGACTCGGTGGCAGTTACAAATTAACATAGGTCTTAATTCTGGAACTGGCATTCATAAACTCTATCTATGTACTTAACCCAGTTGTTTTTGCAGGTCGGTCTCAACCAAGTGTTGATTGCAATATTGTAAAGAAGATGACCATACACTGTTATTTTCTGTAGGCATACGTATGAGATGCCTTAGCTTTAATTGGTTAGGTTGTTCCAAGTTTTATGTACACAATCTCACAGTCACGGCCGAGTTGTTTTTCATTTCACTCTCTTCTCCATCACAATATACATCCAATAGGGTGGCAATATGCATACACTATCTATACAATACAAAGGCAATATGAAGCAATATACATGCAATATACATGCAATATACATGCAATATACATACAATATAACTACAATATTAAGTGAATATACATACAATACACACACATCCATTACAGACTACATTATACACAAGCAAAACAAATCGCCACCAAAGCTTAACAATACTATCCCGCGAAGGGAAAACGAAGAAGCAGTAGAGCATTACATTAACAACAATAAATTTGGCTTACAAACGAAAAAAAACAAACCTTAATGGGAAATTGGAAAATGTGGATTTCAACCCAAAATAGGACTATGTAACTAAGCATTTCTTGCGAATTTCAGACAAGAACATTGGGAATTAGGAAAATAGGAAAATAGCAAAAACTGCAAACTTGGAAAATGGGAAATAACGAAACTTGGAAAATTTCAAAAATTGGAAATATAGAAGAAAAGGAAAATTGGAAAATCCGAAATACGGAAAAATGGAAACTTTGAAAAATGGAAAATTGGAAAATTGGAAAATTGGAAATAGGAAAAAAGGAAAGTAGGACATAGGATAAAAGGACACTTGGAAAATTGGAAAATTGGGTAATTGGAAAATAAAGCAACTTCCAAAATTGGAAATTGAAGAAAAGGAAACTTGGAAAATAGGAAACAGGAAAAAAAAGAAACTCTGAAAACATGAAAATTGGAAAATTGGAAAATTGGAAATAGGAAATAGAAAAAAAAGGACAGTTGGAAAATAGGCAAATTCGCAAATTGGAAATTTGAAAATTGGATAATTGGATAGTTGGATAATTGGAAAATTGGACTATTGGACTATTGGATACCGGGATAATTGAAAAATAGCAAATAAGGCAACTTGGAAAATAGCAAAATTGGAAAGAGACCAAAAGGAAAGTTAGCAAATTGGAAATAGGAAAAAAGGAAAGTAGGAAATAGGATAAAAGGACACTTGGAAAATTGGAAAATTGGGTAATTGGAAAATAAAGCAACTTCCAAAATTGGATAATTGAACAAAAGGAAACTTGAAAAATAGGAAAGGGAAAAAAAGAAACTCTGAAAACATGAAAATTGGAAATTTGGAAATTTGGAAATAGGAAATAGGAAATAGGAAAAAAGGACAGTTGGAAAATAGGCAAATTCGCAAATTGGAAATTTGAAAATTGGATAATTGGATAATTGGATAATTGGATAATTGGATAATTGGATAATTGGACTATTGGACTATTGGACTATTGGACTATTGGACTATTGGATACCTGGATAATTGAAAAATAGCAAATAAGGCAACTTGGAAAATAGCAAAATTGGAAATATACCAAAAGGAAAGTTAGAAAATTCGAAGATTTGAAAATTGGAAAAACGAAAAAAAGGAAACATTGAAAATAGGGCAATTGGAAAAAAGAAAATTGGTTCATTGAACAATTGGATAATTGGACAAAAACTGAGAATTGGATAAATGAAAATAGGAAACAGGGACACATGGAAAATAGGAAAATTGGAAACGAATTGAAATTGTGGAAATGGGAAATAAGACAATTACCATATTGGACAATATTAGTTACTTTCTCAATTAGCCAAAGCATGCAACTTTTTTTCATTACATAATGGGAAAATAGGAACATTGAAAAATTGGAAAACAGGAAATAGAACAAAAGGAAAGTTGGGAAATATAAGGATGGATAACAATTGTCGTATCCGTGATATTTGAAATCAGGATTACTTTGAACGAAGTGCACTGTTAAATGCCATTGACTTACGATATAATAGCCATATCAGACCAATATACATACACTATAGAGCCAATACTGGTACAATATATGGATGATACGATAGCAATAATTTTACAATATACATCCAATAGGGTGGCAATATTCATACACTATATATACAATACAAAGTCAATATTAAGCAATATACATACAATATAAGAGCAATAGTAAGTTTATCTACATACAATACACACACATCCATTAGAGATTACATTTCACAGATGCAAAACAAATCGCCCCCGAACCTTAACAATAGTATCCCGCGAAGGGAAAACCAAGCCAACAACGGATCCATGTACTGGGCTCAGATGAACTCAAGCAGCACTCACCCTTACTACAGCTCCATCAAAAGATCCATGTCTTTGTCCTTTTTCCTCGCTGCATGCACCAGACTATGATGAGCCATTCCCTCAGCACCCGTATTCAGCACCTCCCACACACCAGCTACATCAATTTCACTCCAATTGTAGTTTGGTGAGATGACCGAAGCATAATCTCGGAACATTTCGAAGCCGTTGTTGAAACAGTCAACCATTTCATGGTTATATTCTTCAGATTTTGTGAATTTTTCGACGGCATCTTTCTTTCGCTCTTCCAATTTCAACTTCAACGACTCTAACTTTTTGCTCCGAGTTTTTGCTTTTAGAGTTTGCTTAACTTCTCCAGCAAATGCTTTGTTCAACTTGTTGGCCAAGTTTCCCATAACTTGGCCATGAATATCGCATTTGCTCTCCCACCAATCTGTTGCCTTTGACAAATATTGGAGGTCGTGCTTCACGGCAGAGATTTTGTCAAGCGGATCACTGCTCTCGTCCTCACTTCCAGATGAAGTGGGATCATGATTCGGAGTCAGCGGTGGAGATGGGAATGGCACATGCCAGGGCAGGTCCCCCGGGTAACTGACTTGGTCGTTTGGAGGCCGTACATCCGACATGTTGACGTATTGAAGTATTGAAGTATTGAAGTATTGGAGTATTGAAGTACTACAATTCACAGCTGCCGACTGCAACAAAACAAATAAACGTAGATTCTGTGTCAAGTTGTAAACGACAATATGGTTAGCTTTAGTGGACAATGTTTGGCTTTCAGTAAGACTGATATGAAGTACTGATATGAATGTGGAGAATGTTTGCCTTTGAGTAAGACTGATATGAATGTTTGCCTTTGCCTTTGAGTCAGACTGATATGAATGTTTACCTTCGCCGTTAATTAAGCTGCCTATGTTGCAGTTATATATAGGAAGGTTCATATATTGGGTATGTAGTTGGTGCATTAAATTGATGGGATTGCAACCTACACCATTAACTCCTTGGCTGTAATTTACAGCAGTACAGCATTACATTAACAACAATAAAATTGGCTTAGAAACGAAAAAAAGCAAACCTTAATGGGAAATTGGAAAATTGGAAATAGAACAAAAGGAAAATTGGAAAATTGGGAAATCGGAAATACGAAAAAATGGAAACTTGGAAATAGGAAAAAACGAAAATTGGAAAGAGGAAAGTAGGAAAGTAGGAAATAGGAGAAAAGGACACTTGGAAAAATGGAAAAAAGAAAAAAGGACACTTGGAAAATAGGAAAATAGGAAATTGGAAAATTGGGTAATTGGAAAATAAAGCAACTTGGAAAATTGTTCAAATTCGAAATTCGAAATTGAACAAAAGGAAACTTGGAAAATAGGAAAAAAGGAAAAAAAAAGAAACTCTGAAAACATGAAAATTGGAAAAATGGAAAATTGGAAATACGAAAAAGGAAATAGGAAATAGGAAAAAGGATAGTTGGAAAATGGGCAAATTCGCAAATTGGAAAATTGAAAATTGGATAATTGGAAAATGGGATAATTGGATAATTGGATAATTGAAAAATAGCAAATAAGGCAACTTGGAAAATAGCAAAATTGGAAATAGAACAAAAGGAGAGTTAGCAAATTGGAAAATTGGAAAAAATGGAAAAAGGAAAAAAAGGAAACTTACAAAATACGCCAATTGGAAAAAAGAAAATTGGTTAATAGAACAATTGGATAATTGGACAAAAACTGATAATTGGATAAATGGAAATAGGAAACAGGGACACATGGAAAATAGGAAAATTGGAAACGAATTGAAATTGTGGAAATGGGAAATAAGACAATTACCATATTGGAGAATTTGAATAACTTTCTCAATTACGCAAAGTATGCAACTTTGTTTAATTACATAATGGGCAAATAGGAACATTGAAAATTTGGAAAACTGGAAATGGAACAAAAGGAAACTTGGGAAATTGCAAAATAGGATAAAATTGGCACAACAAATTAAAAATTGGATAATTGGATAATTGCATAATTGGATGACAGATGGAAAATAGGAAAATATGAAAAATGGAAAAATGGAAACGAATTGAGATTGCTGAAATCAGAAATAAGACAATAACCATATTGGTCAATTTGAATGAGTTGATCAATTAGGCAAATAGGCAAATCCCTTATTTGAATTACATAATGGGAAAATGACCAAGTTCGGAACATCCAAAATAGAAATATATGAAAAAAAGGCATACAGTGAACTGGGTCATAACTCCCGCCCAATACTATCCCGCCTAAGACTCCCGCCCAATACTATCCCGCCTAAGACTCCCGCCAAGCCCTCCCGCCAATGACTCCCCCTAATCCCTCCCGCCACTAACTGTCTCTGTTACTCCAGGTCATTAAAACCTGCCTATATTAATCAACCCAGCCGTTTGAAATGAAAGCTTCCATCACATTAACTCCTGCTTGCAGCCATTACCTTCCTCACTGATTTCACTCACATCGCATTTAGTCCCCCTTTTTTCCAATGAAGTCATACACCAGCCTACATTAAATATCCAAGACCATGGACCATAACCTCACACCAAACCCAACGCTTTCAATTACTGAAGGAGGGGAGACTGAAACAGAAGGCAACTCACCCAATTCACTCACTGCAGACTTGGTCCATGGCATGCAGCAATGTCGAGGCAATACCATGTTTTGGAAAAATCTCCATGCAGACATAGTATCAAAAATTGTGGAGGGCCAAGCTAGATGTGATGTCATAAAAAAGCGCACAATTCGCTCTCGTTATCATGCCCGCATGCATCTCCAACATATAAAGGCAATCAAAGCAAAAATTGAAATTGCCCAATCCACTGCAATTATGGTATTCAAGGAATCAGAAGAAATGGCCAAGTTGAAGCAACAACACGTGGAAAGGGGATTTGAACTATTTCGTAAGTTTGTAAAAATAGTGGATCCGGCAGGAAACTGGGCGAACATCACTGTGGCCGGGGTCATGAATTTCATGGGTCGTGGTCGCCGCACTTGAAGAGTATGCAAACTTCGAATTTGTCAACAGCAGGGAAATGGAACTATGAGGTGGCCTCTTTTTGTATTATGTAACCATGGGGTGGCCTGTTGTTGTATTATATAAGTTGGGAAATAGGATTTTATGGAACCATCGGGTGGCCTGTTGTTGTATGTTGTTGTATTATGTAAGTTTGGAAATAGGATTTTATGGAACCATGGGGTGGCCTGTTGTTGTATTATGTAAGTTTGGAAATAGGATTTTATGGAATGATCATGCCTCTTTTTGTTTTTGTGCGTATACAGTTTATCGGTGTCCAGTTCAGTGGCGATATAAGAGCAATAAATATACAATAAACATGTGTATAATGGCAATATTATGTCAATAAGAGTACAATACAGAGGTGATACAGTTACAATATGATCGTATTACAGTACGTACTGCATCAGAATGTTTTTCAAATTATTTGGTCCTAAAAAATTCAACAAAAAAATTATTAAGTAATTACAACCTGGAAAAAGGATGAAGTATACATCCCTTAAAAGACATGGCCTACATTACAGACCTTCAAAATGAACTCTATATATATAATGCATGCCTTGTACCACCATCACATCCCCCCCTAAATTACAGAAACATGACACCCCAAAACCTCATGCTCCTTCCTCTTTCAACCCCTAAATTATCCATTGGATGCCCAATACTAGATCACTGCTTGGGGGGTGGGATACCCTGCAACTTCATAACAGAATTGGTAGGGGAGAGTGGTTCCGGGAAGACGCAGCTTTGTCTCCAACTTACGGTACGAGCTCAGCTCCCACCCTCACATGGCGGACTAGGGGGCTCCTCCATCTACATATTCACAGAATTTAGCTTCTCATTTCGTCGATTGCAACAACTAGGCAACCTTTATCATGCATCATACCCCAACTTAATAGGGTTGGAGCCATTGGAAGACATATATGTTCGTGGTGTTCATGATGCTAAAGAACTCATCAATGTCCTTGGAGACATAGAAGCATTTATTGCCATTGATCACACCCGCCTACCTGTCAAACTCATTGTCATTGATTCCATTGCTGCATTGTTCCGATCACAGTATCAGACAACACCAGCAGATTTGAAAAGGCGGTCTGAAATGTTCTTCAACATATCTGCGACATTGAAGGGTTTAGCAAATAAGTTTGGGTTGGCGGTGGTTGTCACCAACCAAGTGGTGGATTTTATTGGGCCACATGATGGAGTGAATGGGGTGAGGTTGGGAAACTTGGAGTCCCTGAACACATCAGGCAGACGGGTGAGTCCAGCTTTGGGACTGGCTTGGGCACATTGCATAAATTCAAGAGTGTTCTTGGCAAGACATGAGCAATCTATTGGGGTTAACATTCGTAATGCTCCTTCAAGAACTATATGTAGTCAAACACATAGGACATTTCACCTTCTATTTGCCCCACATCTAGCCTATGCATCCGCCGAATTTGTAATCAGAAAAGAAGGTTTAGTCGGAGTATCAGGGTAACTGTGTAATAAAGGAATTGTAAGAACTTTAATGTTTTGGAACCTTTTGGAATTACATTCCAGACCCTTTAATTTCGCACTCAAATTATAATAGCAATCTGGAAGCAATACCAGTACAATAAAAGTACAATAAAGGTACAATAAAATAGCAATCTGGAAGCAATACAGCATGCTGTAGCACTGCAACCCAAATTATGCAAATTTAAAAAATTCCCATTCAACATAACACGAAACCCACCACAAATAAAAGTAAAGTTTACATGACCTACCAAAGCAACACAAATCATATTGTCTAAGATACATTGCGCAATGGAATATTGTTTTTACAGGTGCTTTTATTGTGGCCTCCGGAACCACACCTTGAGCACTTTCTTCTAATGGTGCCCTCTCCGTGCGAGGGAATTCTTAACTTCTTTCGTCTGCCTGGCATGACCCTTGCCATGGGAGGCAGCACAACTTGACTTCGAACATCTTCAGGAATATCCCACCTTCCGTGAGGCTGTACCGGGTAGATGCTATCCGAATAAGCATCCATCCAAGTTTTCCGAGTGTAATACCGAGAAGCCTTTGAGTATACATTTACTTTCAAGAAGCGGCAAACTGCAACTACATGCTTGCAAGGTAGCTGCTCAAGCTGAAACTTTCTACAACTACAACTGTTGTTCGTCAAATCTACAAGGCCGTCCATATAACCGTCCAAAACATTATACTGTGCATTATTTACTTTAACCACATTCATCCTTGCAGCATCCTCCAACCTGTTCCTCAACTTCTTCTCTCCAAAATTGGGGCACAATGTTGTTGTGCAATTCAAAGCCAAGTCACGACGTTCGGTGAACCATTTCACAAGGAGATTCATAATTTCCCCTATCAAATGAACCACTGGCATCATCCTTGCAAACCTAAGGACTGAGTTGATTGACTCCGCAATATTTGTTGTCATTACATTGTAGCGGCGTCCATCCATGTGAGCTCTAGACCACTTATGTAACCCTGCCTCTTCAAGATATTGAGCAACATGTTCCTTTCGCTTGATCTTGCGAAAATGACAATCAAATTCAGCAATGGAATAAGATTTCGCAGCCTTCTCAAAGTGCATAAGTATGTGATCATGCTTTTTCAACTTGCAAGTGCGTTTCATGTTCCCCTTCATATGATAAAAGCATATGCCATGTTGCGCCGTTGGAAAAACTTTGTTCCACACATTCTCTATGCTAACATTGCGATCAGAAATAATAACAAGATTGGGACACTCACCAATGGCTTCATGAAGTTTAGTGAAAAACCAATGCCATGATGCATCCGTCTCCAAATCCCCAATCCCAAAAGCAAGAGGATATATATTTCGATTACCATCAAATGCATTTGCTACAAACATAACACCCTTGTACTTGGATTTTAAATGAGTGGCATCCACGGCTATCACTGGGCGCATGGAAGAACGAAACCCTCTAATACATGCGCCAACCGCCATAAATAAATACACAAAGTGATTGTTCTCATCAGTATGGATGTGTGTTTTTGTGCCGGGATTCATACGCTCCAATTCATAGCAATAAGCTGGAAGGATATAATATGCCTCCTCCGCTGATCCTCTAATGGACAATAGAGCTAACTCCCTTGCTTTCCAAGCTTTCGAATAATGGATGCTGAAACCAAAGTTGTGTTTCACATCTCTCATAATGTCACTTGGTGTGTATATTGTCCGAGAATCCTTAAACTTCCTTTTAAATGAAGTGGCTACAAGTGCTGCAGTTGCTTGGCGATGGTTGTCACTTACAACCCTCAAATCACATTCATGGACAGTTGTACACCTCACAATCATGAAGCTGTTATCTCCAAATCTCGATGCTCGGACTCGCCATGGGCATGGACGTTGACAACAAACCACAAGCAACCTCTTAGTGCAAGACGATTGCACCTTAAATTCAAAGTGGCCTCTTAATGCCATCAACTGTAACTCCGTCAACAATGCTTTCTTAGTAGAGAAAATTTCCCCAACTTTAATTTTCGGATTCCAATCACTTCGCGAAAACCCCCCATCCAAATATGCTTCTCCATCATTTACACCGGCTTCATTGTACCGGTTCTGTTCACCTATTTCATTCGAATAATGTTCACGAATGGGTTCAGATTCTCCTCCTAAACGCATTATTGGCAGTTGGGCAGATGTGTTCAAGCAGCCCAAAATAGGAGGGGCAGAGTACACTGACACTTCATTTCTTTCAGTACCATTATCACCAACATGCATCTGATCCACCTCGCTAAAATCAATCATATCCATAAAATCTGTCCCTACTTCACCTCCCACATCAGTGCCATTTGTATTATTCCAAGTTACTTCATTGCTTTCAACAATGGCAACTGAAGAACGACCCATCCGACTACTATCTGTCGTGATATGCATAGTATCAATTACATCATTTCTCAGTCCTTTATCTTCTATACTCACGAGTAAGGGAGCTAGTTTTGAAGGTGTTACCTCAGAATTGTACTTCATAAAAAAATTTACATCATCATCGTCCTCAATCTTTATGTGCTTCCACTCATTCGAGGCCACCAAAACTGAGAATTTTAAGCTAACCTTGTCTTCGCTGCTGTTTGTATTACCAATCTGATGCACACGGTCCAACAGTTCAGCAAATTTGATGGTCCGTGGAACTATTAAGCCTTTTGACTCACCCCCTTCGTATTTGCACATCTTCTTCGAGGTGACCCATTTTCCATTGTAGCACACGAGAATAGCAATTGTCTCCATTTCAGACTATGACAAAACAACATTTCATTAACACAATATAACCACAATAACCATACAATACAATAGCAATATAACCACAATATAAAAACAATATAATAGCAATATAACATCAACATAACAGCAATACGACGGTGAAATAAGAGGAACGCAACAGCAGTACACCAGTAACACATCAGCAATCACACTATACAGATATACTACATCAAATGGAAAATCCCAAGTTTCAAGATTCACATATCCAGACCAATCTAAGTGCAATTGGTACAAACCCAGATGACTGAGCATGAATATTCAACAAAACCTAACCCAAAGCAATTAAAGCCAAAACGAATTTAACACAAACCCAAACAATCAAAATATAACCCATTTCACATAATCCCACTAATTTTAAGAAAATAACCATCAACACTACCTTTTCGAGGTCGGCAATCCACTAAAGCTTCAAGGTTGCAAGCAGCTATTCAGAAGACATACCTAAAGGGAGGGGTTTCGATTCCAAACAGAGAGCAAGAGACCGAATACAGGGAGAAAGAGAGAGAGAAAGAGCTGGGCTATGAGAAAGAGAGCAAAGAGAGAGACACAGAGTTGCGCTAGAGAGAGAGAGAGCCAAGAGAGAGAGAGCCAAGAGAGACATAGAGAGCTGCGTTAGACAGAAACCAAAGAGAAATAGAGTTGTGCCAGAGAGAGAGAGAGAGAGAGCTGAGTGACCTAAGAGAGAACAAACTTTCTGAACTTGTGAAAATTCAGCAATAAGTGTACAATATTTTTATATTTATAGGTGTTAGTTGTAAAAAAATTGGGGGGCGTGGGTATTTTTAATTGAGATTATAAAATGGGGGGTATATACCGCTATTTCCCTTTTTTTTTAAATATTTCTCATGTTCTCTCTTAATTTTTCTTCGTCTCCTCTCCCCTCTCTCCGATTGTTTCCTTCTCTTTCAGTTTCTCCCTCTGTTAATTTTTTCTCTTTCTATGTACACTATCAGCGGCAAGGAAGGTATTTGGGCATGGATAGCCATTACATAATGTAATTTACATCATAGGTTTTATTATCTATTTATTTAGATAAACTTTGTTGAAAACTATCATCAGTACGCGAGTCTTTGAGTTGTCATGAATTCATAGGTGTTGACAAAAAAAATCATGGGAAATATTTTCTTCTGGGGTCAATTTAATCTTGGTCTGGATTATGGGTATTGAGGTTTTATGATCAAGCCAAGATGAGTGATGGTGAGTCAAATCTGCCGACATGACCAAAAAAACTGTTTTAGTATGAAATAAGGTACAAGGGAGAATGAATGTCGCAAGTATTCATTTCTCTATATTAGTTTGAAAACTGTTTTATGACATTTTTTTTCTCCAGGAGTTGACAAAAATATTCTCTTTTTATAATAGTTTAACAGAACAAGGTTATTTATTAAAAATTAGGATGATAATACCTTGGAGAGCGACTTGTTTATAACTTTATATAATATAGCTTGGCAAGATTTATTAGATCTTAATATTCCATAGGCTTTCATGACCTTAATTTTTTTTAATACAAGCGATAATCTAAACTACAAGGGGATGGCAATTCTCACACACACAACCTACCAAGGTGCTATGGAGGTTCAAACTTGAGACCACTAATCTGCAAATCAAGGTTCTTTTCATGACCTTAAATAGGACAAGATGGATTCCACACACTAGTAGGTATGCATTTTAATATGATAGGAGTTAAAAAGAAAGTCGGATGTGTTAATTTGTTTTTATTTCTTCTTCCTTTTTGTTGTCAAGGGATTTGTTAATTTCTTTTTCTTTTTTTGGTCAAATTATGTGTTAATTTGGTTTTCCCTTGTTAAAGGATGTGTTTTTTTTATTTATAAAGTAATATTTTAAACTACTTTAATATACATGGGATCGAATTTGAGTACAAAGAGGTAAACACACTGCCTGGGCCAACTAGGCTAATCCACATATGCAAAGGATGTGTTAATTTCGCTGAGAACAATTGATTTACAATAGTAAGAATATATTTGAAGCTTTTGTATAAAAAAATAATAATAATAATAAAAGTATATTAATGGTTGATAAAAATATTCTCTTAATAATATAATAGATAGGTGGATATAAAATATTCACACAGTATGATTAATTATATTCTTTTATTAATAATGATTAAATTATATTTGGGAGATGCTGGGCTTTGGGTTATGATTAAGTAATACTCAATGAGCACAGGACAAACAAGAGCGATGGGTTGGAACTTTGGAGAGTTCAGTTTTAAATTTCTGTTCGCTTGCGTGTGATTAATTAATTTTTGTTTTATTTACTTTTTATGCTAATGCCCCTTCGTGTTTCAGTTATTTACCGAAATTGGTTAAGAGCATTTTTTTTTTTGGTCTGAACCATGAGGTGGCTCTGGATGGGCCCCAACTATGGGTGGCACCTTTAAGCCTTAACCACAACCCAGACTAATCCCCACTCACACCGGGTCGGCCCATAAGGGGTAAAGTGCTAGCCAAAGTGGTGACTCCGTACGGTTAAGAGCATTTTCAATGAGCTCTTAGCTTATTTATTTATTTACTATTATTATGAAAAATGAACTCATGAGGTAAGCTAATCTACGTGTAAGGCATTAGTTTCTTTCTCTCTTTAAAGTCTTCATGGTTGCCAATTGAGTCTATTTTAGTGAAAAAGGGTTTTGACTTACACATTAAATGTCTCAAGTTCGAATCTCCAATACATCATTGTTGTAGTTTAAACTATCACTTGTACTAAAATATAAATAAAAAAAGTTTTCGCGGCTTTTCAATAGAAGGTACTAATTTTTATAACTTTGGAGACTTATTACTACTAACTGGAAGTTTAAAAAGATAAAAAATTTCCTTGTAATTATTTCTAATGGCTTTCTATAGTAGTATTCTCTTTAGCTAGCTTGACATATTTATATTGCCTTGAAAGAGAATTAGGATATTCCTTTTGTCAACGTTGTTTTAGTTTTTTAGTCTTGGTCTAGTTTGTTCAATAAAGTTCAAAAACCTATGAATTTTATGTGTTATTTTTCTCTTATAATTCCAGAAACTTGGTTGAGTTTGTTGGGTGTTTGTAGTCTCTTTAGGAGAATCAAGCTGGTTAGCAACCGATTTTGTCCTTGATGTAATTGGATTAGATTCAGGGAAACAATGGTGTTAGAAACGGGTTATAGAAAAGTTATTTTTTAGAGTGATCCTCTCTAGATCATTTCAGTTCTTTCGCTGGCTCAGGTCACTTGGGAAGTTTTATCCATATCCGCCATACTACTATTGGGATGGCTACTTTTACATTCTCTATCATTTGTACTCTTTTTTCTTGTTAATCTAATAAATTTCTATCACCTTTTTATCCAAAAATAAATATAAAAAAATGTCTCGGGTATTATTGGGTTATTGAGACTTGGAGAGAGATCCATGCTTCATAGGCATAACAACTCTCTCTCCTATTCTCCCTACTTATTTCCCCCTTTCTCATCTACTGGACCTAGGGTTTTAATTGTGGGGAGGTTATTTGTGACTAAATTTGTTTTGGATTTTGGTTTTTTTACCCAGATTTGCTTGGATCTGTGGTTTTGTTGGTTGGTTTTTGTTGTAGGTTGATGGGTTGTAATCTCAATGGTGTTCTTTGTCTCCAAGGCCACGACAACGATGGTAGTGGATATGTTGATTTTTGGTTATTGTTTGTTTGTAATTTTATTATTTTGTAAAAATTGCATTAATTCCTTGTGAGTTGAATGTTTTGTTTTCTAGTCTCTACTTGTATTTTATACTTGTGAATTGGTAGTCGTGTAATATAGGTGTTAATAATTTATCAAACAATCTTGCACTTTATATTATCATATTTGTATTGGATCTCTTGTGGCCCTCTGGTCCATGCTTCACATGGGATACCAGGGATAAGATTCTTTTCTTTCACCAATACCATTCTTTTCTTTAATACTAAATAAAGAACTATTAATTATGTATACACGATTCGGATTGAAAGCTAAGCAACACCTTTATTGGGGAAAAAAAAAAAAGGAATACCAAAACAAGGGTGTCTTTTGCTTTTATTCCAATAGGCCTCGTTTGGCACGCATGATGAATGGTATTTTAATCCAATTCTATGTTTGGTAATAAAAAAATGAAATTTGAATTGGATGAAAAATAATCCAGTCATAATCACATAATTTATATTTTTGCAAATGATGTTTTATTTTGTGCAAGGGCATCCTTTTTTTGGGGATCATTTTTTATTATTGTATAAGAGATAATGAGGGGAGAGAAGATCAAACTTAAGACATCGAGTGTAGGGTAAATATTTAAGGGTAAATATTTTTAACTACTTGAGTTAGAAATTATTTACTTTTTGAGACCAATTTTAATCACTTTGTATCTGTGTACTAGAGAAGATGACAATAATTGCCTTTTTTTTTTTTTTTTTTTTTTTTCTTCTTTTGGGCTAAATGCCTTATTATTTTTAAGCTTTTACCCTTCGTTTGAATGAAGAAATTGAAAATTACATAGAATTCTAAAATGACGGAATTTCAATTTCTAGCAATTGAAGATTTCGATATTTGGATTTATGTATGTCGAATTTTGTAAATGGCACTATGGAAAATGTGAAATGACGCCTATTTTGATGGAAATTAAACTCGGGAATTTGATGCTCCAATTTCCACGATTTTTTCCACGCATCATTTAATAAATTCCGTGCTTAACTTGCCAAACAAGGGAATTATCAATTTATCCTCTTAAATTCCCGACTTTTAACTAAAATTCCGAGTTGTTTTCCCTCATCCAAACTGAGGGTGAGTTTCTGCAACTTCCTTATCACTTTTGGTAAACTAAGCACAAAACAAAAACAAAAAAACCAAAAAGAATATCTCAAGTCTGATTTAGTAACATTCAATTTTTACTTTTGGTGAAGAAATATGAGTTTTTTTTTTAATCAAAAAAGAAATGAATTAATTACTGAAATACCCCCACCTAGGACCCCAATTGGACGTAATCCCTAAACTAAAAAATCAACCAATTTAGCACCCAAATAATTAAAATGATCAATTTCACACCTGTCGTTAGATTTGAAATGATTTCATCTAATTCTCCGTTAATACTAAAGGTATATTTGTATTTTTGAATAAAATAAAAGTTAAATAAATAAAAAAAAACTTTTATAAAATTTATAATTAAACAAAAAAACCAGCCCCACCCTCTTTAGCACAACCCCATATCACCCCTTCCTCCTCCACCCGCAATTTCAGCCCCACCCTCTTCCACAACCTTCATGACTTGTCATCTTAAGCCAATTAACTTTCTTGTCGCACTCGAAAATCTTACCCAGTTTATTTCTTGGGCCTTGGTAACTACCCATTTGAGGCAATCTGATTTCGTACTGATGGTGTAAAGCTTGACAACCTTCATTGGCTTTACCTCACAAATTGCAGCGTTGGACAAATTCCCTTTCATGGAACCCGATTCAAATATGTGCCATACCCAACAAAACAACCCCAGATTCAGATCTGGGGTGTTGGTTTGTGGCTGTTGTGGCTTTTCCATCTGGACTCCGGGGGTGGGAACGTTCTGGGCGGGCGTGGGTGTTGGGTGGGAGCGGCTGGTCGGTTTCTTTTTTATTTTGTTTCATTTTTCTATTTTCTAAATATTTTAGTCATGAATAATAATATTTAAAAAATCAAATAGTAAATTATGTGGACGACACGTGATTTTTTTGGATTGAAAAGTATATGAAATTCGAAAAATTTAATGGTAAGGATTAAATTGGCTGTTTTAATAAATTCAAGTGCTAAATTGACTGGCTTTTAGTTGGACGGGTTAAGTTCGATAAGGGTCATAGTTCGGGTAAAACGACTGAAAATCCAAAAGAAATATGAGTTTAAATATCGGACACTAAATACTGACATGTAGTATTCAATTTTTCAACTACCCAAAGTCGAAAATTGCTAAATATAAGAAATAAATAAATAAATAAGAGAGAGTTGCATGGACATCAAGTGAGTGGCAATTTAGTAGCTGTTGTGTTGGGCAAACTAAGGGCAGTTATGAAAGTCAGTTACATAACGCAGCAATGGCATTTAGTAATTAGTACGACTGATGAGCGGTTGAATATCTTTGTGGGACCCACCACACCAATTGACGGGCAAAGAGGAAAACGGCCGACAACACGTCGATAGTTGCATCCGTGCTGATGTGTTTCTTGTTTCATTAGTTCAATTCAATTTCAAAGTCGCAGTTGGACTGCTGCCGTTGTTTTGCTCATAATAGTCCTAAATAAGACAAGCAATAACAACAAACAAATTAAAACAACTATAACTTTATTCATTACTATTTAATTATTAGGAAATGTTGCAATAAATAATATCTGAATTTTTAGACTTGTGCCCGATTACCATCTGAATGTTTTGTTTTTATTATTAATTACTTAAATTTTATAAAGTGGTACAATTTATGTATCACGAAATCCTCATGTGAATGAATAACTTAATGATTACTGCATTATACAAAATGGTTTAGAGTTTAGTATAAAACGAAATTTGGAAGGAAATTTGGGCCACTCTAAGCTCCAATTTTGGCTTCAGAATGATTGGCTGAGTATGAGTTTGGAGGGAAATCAATTTCAACAAGCCAGATGGACTAAATATCACTCTACGCGAAAGGCACATGATACATTTTAATGAAAAAATAAACGAAATTTGACGTAAGTGGTAAATTGTAGCATTTAAAATATCAAAGTAGTTAATGGTAAAAATTACGAACTTATGTGGTAATAAAAGTTTAAGAGACAAACAATTGCAACAAATAATTAAAAAATTCAATTGAAAATTCTAATTTTTGCTTCAAGTAAACAACTAATAATTGAAAAGGAAACAAAAACACATTCATCACCATCCGCCAACCGTTTTTTGAATTAAAAAGTCTGAATTATTAATCCAATATATCTCAACCACCAGCAAAAGCAACTCAATTTAATTCCATTTGGTTTTCCATCTCTACATAATTTGTCTTCCAAGTGAAAGTGGCAACCAGAAGCACCGTCATCATGACGGTAGTGGCGCACTGATGAGTGGATTCCTTATTCCCTGCCTACTACCAACGACAAACTGTCCCGTACACCCAACCTCATTATGAAAAAATAACTTTATTGTAATGGGATAACACTGTTTTACTATTCCGATCAATAACACAATGATATGTGAAAGAGTGAGCTCATATATCGTTGCATTATTGGACGGGGATAGCAAAAAGTATTATCCGTGTTACATGAGAGTTTTTATTCTCATTATGATTGCATATACTAGCATTTCCTCCTTGTAAATAAATCACAATTTAACATGTGTTAGTAGTAGTGAACTCATAATTCATATTTTGTGAAATCTTAACAATAATGATATGTTTACTTACCAATAATGAGTATGGAAAAGATAGGGAATGATTCCAATTTCTGACTACCCCATGTTTACTAACACATAAGGAATGGAAAAACTATGTGAGTGCCATCTTCAAATTCCTATCCTATACCCTCGAAATCATGAATCATATCAACTAAAGAGGGGTAATTAATCCAATTCTCATTCGTATTCTCCCTTACGACCCTCTAAAAATAAGCTTATTTTTAATGCTAAAAATAAAATTACAAAGCAAAACCTCTTGGGCACGCATGCCTAAAGAAGTCTAAAAGTAACCTTATAACTCTATAATTCCTATTTCTATGCTAATTCCATATGGTTAGTAAA
>BPUM01001022.1:0-217425 GCA_020521455.1 Prunus kanzakura | reverse complement strand
TCTCAAGATCTTCCACCAACTTCATGCGCAAGTGGAGTTCTGCGTCTGGTTCAGATCATCGATGTAAGTTTCCTCCAAAGTTTGAAAGGAATAAGTAGTATTCAGAAGGGCTTCTAAGTATAGGTAGTAATGAAAAAAATGTGCTAGGGAAGGTCTTAAGTTTAGTTTGTAATGGCTAAGAATAGCAGGTCAATTAAATTCTTGCTCTTGTATGAATAATATGTCTAATAAGAGAAAGTGAATTCTTTATTTGCCTGAGCAGGGCAGACTAGTGAGGAATTTGAACACCGGATTGGAATGATGGAAACTTCGTTGAATAAGTTTGGAATGATCTTGGATTCAGTCCAGAGTGATGTAATGCAAGTAAACAAAGGAATGAAGGAAGTATCTATGGAGAGTGAGTAATCTATTCTTCTACACATTGAGATATAGGAGATGAAGATAAAATATATAAATTTAATATTTTGAAGTTGTACTACTGGCCAATCAGCATAAGATGTTTTTATAATTCTGAGTATCTGATCTAGGAACCAAGAAATATAAAGCTAAAAGATGGATTAGGTTACCAATCTGGCATATTGAAACAGAAAGTCTGTAGGATGTTCCATTTTCTCATAATTCGAAGAGATTTGGTCAAACATAGTACAACTAAGGCTCATTTTTGAAGTGCAAAATGGTACTAATTTACTGCACACAATGTCAAAAGTTTCAGATCATAATTAACTCAAACATTATGTTCTTTTTTCAATATTAAATCAGTGGAAGCGATGCGGCAGAAGTTGACAGCTCAGAATAACTCATTACAGTTAATGGTAATAGTAACACATAAAGTCCCTACCTAGTTGTTTCAAGCGTCCATGATTCTGGCCTTTCTAACTTAACTGGTATATGATAACGCAGAGTAAGGGGCAAGAAGATTTCAAAGCTAGCCTTGATGGGGGCATCAAGTCTATGTCTGAACAACTGAGCAAAAATACCTATCAAGACAAATTACAGGAGATGTTCTTGGTGCTTTCAGCCTTACCAGGAAAGATAGAAATCATAGAAGCATCTCTACTGAAATCACAGAATAAGCTGCACGACTCCTTTGTCAAGGAAATGCAGGTCTGTATGATGAATAATGGATGGTTCTGTGGCACATGCAAGTATTTAAGACATTAAGATCATGAATTTTGAACTCTTATGTTTTCTTTGAGATGAGGCAGAGAAAGTGTTTAAGAATTGCAATTCTTTTATGACATAAGAAATGTTGATCTTCCCTATTTCTCGGTTTTCTATTGAACAATTGAACTTTCAGTTATAAAATTTTTCATGAGGTCGCTGAATCCGTTTTTTTTTCTTCGTCTTTTCACCTCTTGCAGAAAATGATTTGCAGCCAGAATCAGAGTACCTCCATCCAAAAATGTGAAATATCCTCCATACTTTCACCTAAGGTGACTTAAATTTCCCTAATTGCGGTCAATTAACTTAGTCAATCACTCATACATTATGATTTGTTGCCGGAAAGCCTTTATATCTGGAAAGCTGCAGGGTGTTGCTGCCTCTCGTGCTATTCCACAAGGAAAGCCACAGCCTATTAAAAGGTATGCAACAAAGTTTATTTCCATTGTTTATTTGATAGGAATTTAGTAATGTGTTCTTTATATTATTTCTTTGAGATAAACGGCACCAGTAGCACCATACTTGGGTATATATTGTCATTGTAGTGTTTGGCTCTCAGAGAGATTTAAAAAGCCTTTTCTTGATTACAGCTCAGCTGTGCCTCCAAAGGCTTGTGTGCAAGCAGTTGTAGTTCCAAAGACAGAAACAGGAGGATGGAAGACTGTTAATGCGGAAAAAGCTGTGTTTAGTGACAGTGGGTTCCGGAAAGTGCAAAAACCTAATAGATTTACTTCCATCCAAAAGGTATCCCTGAGTTTTTAATTTTTGGTTATCGTTTTTCCTGTCTTTCGGGCTGATTGGATAGACAGTATGCTTTCTGATTTAAGTATGTTTGTGGCATTAAGTGGGTTGGTTTAATAACAAGTATGAATTGAGTTTAATGCACTTGAAGCAAAAGTTGCGGTTTTATCTTATGTGCTGGGTGAAAAGGTTTTTGATTGCGCATTTGTGGTATTATAAGTTACGTATATAGTTTCGTGGCCGAGATGAGATGAAAATACATGATGCAGGAAAGAGAATGCAGAGTTGTCATTGAATCAGATGAGGAGATTGATGGAGCCTTTTCCTGCTTGCTTGACGACAAAGAAACAGGTACTTTGTGAAAGTAGCATTTGCAGTATCTATTAATTTTGACTATTGGCTACACATTTTTGTTGGGGAAAAAAAGGTGTGAGAGTAAAAACTGTACCACTTATGTTTATGCTGTATGTGTATATATAATCATTTTGCTCAAAACTCAAGTGTAATTGTTTCCTTGAGGAAGATGTAGACAGGCTGCGGAGGTAAAGGAAGAGACACAACGGATTTTGAGGAGGGCAAGGAGGCGAAAGAGAAAATTATGCAACACTATAATTATTAATTGAAGGTACACTTTACATATTCGATAAGAATTTTGCTAAACACAGTCGTCCACGCATTTTTTGAGTGATTGCGAGTCCTTGATTAAATAGGATCTCATTATGAAGCTCACACTAATCAACCGTTTTCAATTGCCTGTGAATAACCAAGTCATTGTTTGTGCCTTTTTGCTAATTGTACAGGTGTTTGATGTCTCCTCCCATGTGCTGGGGCCTGGGGGCGCAACCCATAACTGCAATGTTAAGTGGTTTGATCCCTTTTGGTATGTTTCTTGCCATGCCAATTGCTCACCTTCCTCGTTTTTTTATTTTCCATACTTATACCTTCCACTTGAAGCCTAGCATATATATCAAATTGACTGAAATAGATGTCCATTGGGGACACATAGATTGGCTAAGAACTTCGTGTTCAAGCCACAATAGTTGTAAAAATTTGCGAATGATCAAAACTATACACAATGTTATATATGTCAGTTCTCAGTTCTGTCCAGGCCCATATATCCCTGGTGGGTTTGGGTAAACTTGGGCTCAGTTTGAACTTTTCCCATTGCTTATTGTTCTCAAAGCCCATAATTACATCGCTACGCCATGCTCGGGAAATTGTTAGCCGTCAATGCAAGCCACACTCGTCCATGTACGTGAGTGTATGCATATTTCATCAACAACTAACAATCATCGACGCACATACGACATTATCCTAGGACACTATCACCCACCTCTTGTCTGAGTACGTTCAACGTCGTGGTCGACAGTGAAGTGAACAGCTTAGCAAAAGCCAAGCCCCTATCCTCCTAAGGCCTGAAGCGTGGCACAAGTTCAATGCCTACGTAAGTCCCTATCTGCTTCAATTGAACTCGTACCATAAACTAGAGATACCCATGTTTTTTCTGTCGGTGCACGACCTTTGCAAAACCAACGCAATAATCAATAAATAATCAAAATCATCATTGTCATTTAAGAAACTAATGAAAGTTAAAGATAATTATACCAATCCATAGAGAGAAATGGGGCCCTCCGAGGACCAAGGTGTCACACGGCCATTTCCCCATCCTCCTTTTCATTCAAAGTAACATCATTGTGAGAGTTCTTATCTGAAAATTTTCCCAGGGGGGGCTGCTTATTTAGACTAACTTTAACGGAATATTATACTAACGAAGGTTTTTTATGACTTATAACTTGTCTTATTAGGTAGGTTCGAATTTTAATAGGAATTTTTTAGAAGAAAAAAAAATAGTTGACAAGATTGCATTTCAATTATACGCCTATTAAATATACTCTCTTCCCCTTTTTCTTGTTTTATATTTTGGTGATGAAACAAGAAAGCTACCTACGTCTTGATCTTGAAATGCTCGCCTCATACTCAAACGGAGTTTTCTTTTTTCATCACTTATTTTACATGCATTTTATTCTGGTAAAAATTATTTTAAAATAGTTTTATTATCCCTTGTTTAATTCATGATAAGCCAAACATTTCTCAAACAAATCAAGGAAAAGCGAGGCGAAAATCTCCATAAGCTTGTAGTTTGTCGAGTTATTCTATGGGGGTGGGGTGATTCCGATACTTCCTATGGTGGGTAATTCATCACCACTCTCTAATACTTAGTTATAAAACTAAGTAGGATCATTCCACCCTCTAATCTAATCTTTGATTACTTGTTGAGCGTGATGCAACTCCATGCATGAGACTTTAACTTTTATTACATTGGATTCTCAAAAAGATGGAGAGCATCCAATGTTTACAGAGAGAATCGTTAGATTAGGAATGTCCAGTTCCCCCAAGGTTGAAGAAGTAGCCCCACCCACAAACATAACGGGATGTTAGTATCGCAAGCCAATCACGTTATTGCCACAATGACACTCCAATAAAATCACTGTATAAAGAAGCAGTCATTTTGTCACAATACTACAGCTGGATAAAATCACAACCAGACTGTGTTTTCATCCCAAGCTTGTACCATTAGTATTGCCACAGATTTCTGCTCATTCTATCTATATTTTTCAATGTATTTTATTACAAATCTATCTACCCATATGAAAGTAATTTTAATATAAAAAAAATTAAATAAAAGTACACAATTTTGATGACCATGTTCAGAGATAGTCATGATTGCATCTATATATTGATACTGACTAATGAGATTAATTCTTATCGACGGTGTTAAAAATAGTGGGTGATGTGAGCAAAGTTAGGGTTTTATGAGTAGATAAAGAAGAATTTAAACATTTAGTCACAAATGTATTTTTTTTTAGTACAAGCGATAGTCTAAATTATAAGGGGTGAGAGGGGTTTCTCACACACACACTTACAAATGTGTCACGAGAGTTCGAATCTGAGTCCTTTTTCACCGGCCGTTAGACCCCGTTGGCTATTGTTACAAAGTATATACGTAGTAGAAAAGGAATATACTAGAAGTCGAAATTTTCCCAATAAACATCAACATCCCATAAATTGTGATATAACAAGCTTTCAATTATTGGATTATTTTATACCATTTTTTAAAAAAAATACCGATGGAACATTTAAGGTCACTAGGTGACATAATTTGGTGAGGAGCTTTCCATTATAACCTCATCCAAACCAGAAATAACACAAACGTAAGTATTAAATTAGGCTGTTGCAATATGATTATGACCAAATTCGATAACTCATTCTCAACAAAATTGCGAACCTTAAAGGACAAACGAAAATTATGTGTGCATTATTAAAGTTTCAACCAAAATAGCCAACCAACAGAAATATTTAAGTTGCACCGAATAACTGATTAGGTCTCTAAGCAACCATGAAATGATGAAATGGAAACCCTAGTCCTTTCTGGAAGGTTCGAACTTTTGGTGCATCCATATTTTGTTTCTCCTTCAAGACAAGGATTAAGGGTAAGATGAATTGGTAAATGCAAATGAAATCCCAATGTTGTGTTCATTTGCATTTAACAATGAGGAGATTGGGTTTGAAAAAATGATTGTATTAGAATAAGTGCTTTCTTGTGGTCCTTGCATTCCCACTACTACCCATCAAATTTTCTGGAATATCTTCAAGGGCAAGCAAGACAAAAGCTGCTCCATTGTTTGTATGCAAGCTCACTCTCGCCCTTTTCTCTTTCTGCCATCCTGTATCTGACTATTATATATATATAATACAATAATAATAAAACTTTTTGATGTGTTACTTTGTTTGGTCTTATGCGTGTCATACAAGAGTGAGAAAATCATATATATCAATCTCCATCACTACCCTCATGAATAGCTTCAGGATGTCCAATGACATTTTCGGAACATGTCACGTAGCGTTATGAATTCACTCATATTAAACACATGAATTGACAATATTATGTGACGGTGTTATGATTACATCGTAATTAACAATAAATTGGGTGATGAATTCATATTAGCTGTGGTCCCTTAAAACAAAAACATAAATTCCCAACGTATTCCAAAACTTGGGCATTGTCCAAACAATAAACAATCTCATGAATTTGTTTGTTTGAAGTTTTTTTACCCACCCCAACCTAATAAAATGACATTGAAGAAATTATAATAATAAAAGAAACATTTCAACACCAAGTCGTTGTTCCTTTGCTATTGGCTTCCCCACCTTTATAAACAAACAAAATTGCCACTTGATCAAATTAGTTTAAATAGTATTAATTAAGTATTTTTTTAATTAATTTTCCCACCCAACGTTCATAAGTTGTATGTGACGCATCAAATGATTCAGTGGACACTAGGGTAGAGCAAAGGTAGCTCCTTGTCTCATATGGGCCTTGTGATTAGACAATGAATCAATCAGCATTGAAGTTGGTTAAACTGTGTGGTTTTGGTGGACCCAACTGCTTTGACGCAGTAGGGGCCCAAGTGAGCTGCATTGAGGCCCAACTGCTCCTCCTCACAGAGTTCACATGCCACCCCACCATGGACAAAAGCTTTGGTATCTCAGATTTCACTGTCATCTCATTTAGATGCATTTCCAGGCAAATTCTTGCCTAGTTTTTTGTTTATAGTCAAAGGGGTGGTGAGTTCATGATCTTACTTACCTGCACCAAATTTAATTCAGAGGGTATTAAATTTTATAAAGTATGCAGGTCTTGGAGTTGGTTCACGTGATGACGGACAGCGTATCAAAAAAAATGCGTTCGGAGTTAGGGACAGATTAAGAATTCGATTTAAGATTAAACCTCGTAAAAAAAATATATATTTCCGAGTGGAGGAGAGAATCGAAATCAGAACTTTTTTCAATATTATGACAAGAGTGCTAAAATGGTGACCTTTGATTATGCAGTTTTGATTTGAATTCAAATTTCAGCCATCATTGCTATAAAAATACTTGATTACGGGGAATAATTAGGAGGCAGTTTTGAATTTAAAATAATTTATACTATTTTATTATTTTTTGTTCATGATAATAAGTGAGGGATTCTTTACCCCTTATCCATGGGACCATGGATTGATAGGAGGAGTTTCAGAAGCAGGCCTTACTGCATGCATCCATTTATAACGACTTGAATCCATACATGGATGTATACATTAAATGTGGAAGAAGACTGCACGACGAGTGTTTTTACCACCAAACCACTGACTCGTTTTATTATCATTCCTTCATTTACAATTCAACTCAAAAGTAACTTTTTTTCTTTTTGCATGGGAAAACGACATTGTTACTTGCTTTCACTGCAAAGCGGTATTATGCATGTATGTGTACAAAAAAACTTGTGGGATTATACTAAATCCATGACATACAATATAAATGGATGAATAATCATGTGAACTTATTTGAAATGGGAGTGGTCATGAATCGCGAAAGTCGGAATTAGGGAAAGAATGAATGAGTGATCTCCTTAATGTAATTCCTTATTTTCAGATACTGAATAACGATATTTTGATTCTTTATGCGTTAGCAAACACATAAGAAATTATAAATTGTAATAATTATAATACCTTTGTATAAGTTAACGCAAATATAATAAAAAATTATCATTGAGATAATTCCAGTACTGAGCTCAAAGTAGCTAGACATATTATTAAGATTAAAAAATGAAAAAATTGGAAGTAGCTGTCAAAAAAAAGGGGAAGTCATCATGGACTTGCCTCCCATGAGCTAAACATCACTTCAAAAGGATTGAAAAAAAAAGGGTAAAAAACTTTTTTTCTTTTTTGGACATAATAAAAAACCATTCTAGATAAGTCTGATAACAATATTTACTGTAGATAATATAGAAAAAGATGTCGTAAAATCTTTTCTTTTTAATTCCTTTTTTTTTTTCAAGTGCATTTCCAGTATGAATCATCCCTCATTTTCTCCACTTATTTACACTTTTTACCCTATGCATCGCATTATATTTACATTTCTAACCCTTAATCCCGTCTGTATCACGCGTTTGTGTTTCTCAAGGCTTAGGAACTCTCTTGCAAAAGCGTACGCGTCAGCAACTTCGCACACACATTTCCTCTACAGCTGCAAAGTAAAGGTATTTGGGGAGAGAAAGTCAGAGAGAGAGAGAGAAAAGAGAGGAGAGAGAGAGAGGTGTGAGAATTGGGATGGTAGTGAGTGGTGACTTTGATGATGGTTGGAAGAGCAGAGGAGAGAAAATGGAGACAGCCCAAACTTTTCTTCAATACAAAGCTCTCTCAATGGACCCCATCAAAATCAATCCAAACCCAACTGTCACGTATTCTTATAATCTCCCACCCAACACCAACAGCATTGTAAAGTTTTTGTCTTTCACTTTCTCACCATCACTTCCTTCTCTCCCTCCACTTTACTCAGTCTTTAATGGCTGCCCATTTGAGAATTCTGCTTAAAAAATAGTGGGTCGGTGCTAGATAAGCATTTGGACCTCTCTTTTTGGCTGTCAAAAAGATGCCCACTTGGGAAAAGTCTTTATTTTTCACCATGTGTTTGGTAGAATTTGCCTGAATTTGGTCTGGGTTTTGTGAACACCTGTGATTTTTTTTGTTTTGGAGGTTCTGGGTGCTTGAAGCTTTGCCATTGAAGAGAACTTTGCACCAAAAGAAAAAAAACCTTTCGCTCGTGTGAATAGCTATGTTAGAATTTAGCAGAGCTTATTTTGGGTGTTTCAAGAGGGTCGTTTTCAATGGTCTTTAATGCTGCATTGTACTGTGCTGAATTTTTCATGCTTTGTTGTGTCAAGCATTGACCTTTTGAGAGAGGATTTTGAATATAAAAAAACCAAACGCATGCGTGGATTACATGAATTATCAATTCCATTGTGCACAACTCATGAATTCTGGATCGAATTTTTGTAAAGAATATTTGGGTTTATCAGGCTTTTGTGTATCAGAAGCTTCTGATCAATTTTCGACATCATTGCTTAGTTTTGTTCATATAAGTTTGAGGGTGGATTTTTTACCTTTGACCCATTTGTGATCATGGGAATTGAGGAGGTATAATTGCCTTGATTAGTCTTTTCTTTAAAGTGAATACCAAATTGCAAGCGGTTCGAGCCTTTTGTGGAGAATGTGAGGTGCTGGTTAAGGCTTTTATGAATGAAAAAAGAAGGCTTTGATACCTTGCCATCCACAGAAAGTTTAGTATCTTGAGCTTCACTCTGTTAGAAAACTTGAGGGGTTGAAATTGGAATTTATTGGTATATGCATTAGACTTATCCAGCTGCATTTCTATCTTCGCCATATCGAATTCAAGGCTCTGAAGTTGAGGTAATTGCTTCATGCATGTCATGTCTTTATTTGATCTTCTAGAGTCAAATTTTGCTATGATTTCAGTGAAATAAATATTATGTTTGTATGGACTGATTTTCCTAATCAAGATGACTGCATTCCTCTGTAGTGTCCTTTTAACTGGTATTTATTGATTACTCTTTTATGTTCGTTGGGGTTTCTTGCAGCCAGGCCAGGAACAGATTTTGGATATAGAGAGTCAAATAAAGTTAAACATTCACCCATTAGTTATGGCAAAGAAGTCCCAGAAACGCTCTGTGCGATTTGAAAAAGATCAATTTGGCTGCATGTCGGGTTTTATCAGTATATTTGACTTCCGGCACGGTCGCCCCACCTGGAAGCTGATTTCTGATAGGAGGCATGGAAGTAAGCATGTTGTTGGTAAGAACTTTGAATTCTTTTTCTATTGGAAATGGTGCTTTTTCTGCCATTTGTTGCCAAATTTCTTCAGGCTGAAATGAGTATGCAGTGAGTGATTGTGTTCTTGGGCATTCTTCAGCAAGATGTTATAGTTAACACTTACCTGAACGAGATTTTTCAGTTTGACCTATGATTGGGAATTGGTTTTTTAGTAAATTTGCTTTGGAATCATCAAAGGGACAATATTCCAGATTGTTGTTGAATTTCTATTTTTCTTTTTGCAGGTACTGGACTTTCAAGGAATCAGTTTGAGACGTTGAGTGATTTGGATAAAAACTTCCAAGGCACCCTTGTAAGTGTGGGCATATCCAACTGAACTTGTGCTTTGAAATTAATATGCTAGTTTCCGTGAGAGGGAGGGGAGGAACTGGGAGTTTACCACATAATAGACTGTAGTGATTATATAACTAATAATTCCATACTAAATTGCTTCAGGACGGTGATGTGAGCACAACAGCAATAGTGACAGCCGATGCTTGTAAGCCTAGTGTGAAGAAACTCATGGAAGAAGAAATGTCCATTGAGCAAGACACAAAAAAGGAGATAAGCAATGATGAAGCAGAAACTAAACAGTCTGATTCAAGCCAGATCAGAAAGGACCACAAGAAACCAAAGAAGACTCGCAAGAAAAGCCGTGACATGGACACCCATAATTTGAATGCTTCTGAGAACTTGGAATCTGTATGCTCTTGCAATCAGAATCCAGAGCAGAAAACTAGAAGTAATTTTGGCATAGATGAGATAAGGGAAGAGGTAAGTTGCCAGATCCATCAGAAATATATTAATTGTGCGAATCATGATGTGAATGGTGAAGCTCCTGCAAAATCGAACTACAAGCACTCTGATTTTGAAGAGTTATGTGTGGCAATCAAAGAGTTCATGAATCAGAAGTTTACTGATGAGAAACATCTCACAGAAGATCAGAAAATCCACCACTTCAGAGAACTAATGGATGCACTTGAGGTCTTAAGTTCAGATGAGGAATTGTTTCTGAAACTTTTGCGAGATCCGAACTCACTGTTGGCAAAATATGTCCAAAACTTGCAGGATGCTCAGATAGAGAAAGATGAAGAATCCCAGCCCCTTGTAGAGTCTAAGTTGTCAGAACAGAACCTTGGCGATTTAAAGCAATCTGAGGAGCTTGTCATCCGTAAACATCGTTACTTTTTCAGGAGAAAGATCAAGCCTCAGGACAGAAACCCAACAAAGGCAAATGAGAATTCTGAAGCTTCAAAGAGAATTGTCATTCTGAAGCCTGGGCCTCCAGGCTTACGAAACTCTGAAACTGAAAATAGTGCATCCCCAGAATCCCATTACATTGCAGGGAACAAAGGGACAACTGAAAGAGTTGGTTCCCACTTTTTTCTCTCTGAAATAAAAAGGAAATTGAAGAATGCTATGGGAAAGCAACAGCATGGGGCATCTACTGTTGGAATTTCAAACAGATTGCCCTATAAACGTCAGAGTTTGGAAGATAGTGACAGAGGAGTTGGTAAAGAAAAAGCTGGAAGTTCTCCTGGTAAAGAGCACTTCTACATCGAAAGAATTGCTAAACCTCCCAGTGGTATCAAGAGGGTAGACAAGACTGGCAAAATGAAAGAATCTGAAATTAGTTTGGAGCATGAAAATCATGGTATTCTGGATCAAAGGGTATCTAACATCTACATTGAAGCCAAAAAGCATCTCTCTGAGATGCTGAGCAATGGAGATGAAGTTGTAGATATCTCGAGGCGACAGTTTCCTAAAACCTTGGGAAGGATTCTCTCCCTCCCTGATTACAACATTTCTCCTTTTGGCAGTCCTGGAAGGGACTTGGAGAATGGCTTTGTTACTGCACAGACGAGATTATCCGCCTATGACAAAGTTTGGAAGGCCAATGAAAATACACGGTCTCCTAAGCAAGAGAAAAATGCCAGCCCTCTCAGTCATGTAGCACCCAACTTAGAGAGTCTGCCATCTGTTTCTGACAGCAACCCTGATTATAAAGTACAGCCTCCTAACTCAATACCAAGTATCTCAGATAATCTGGTCCATGATAGTGAAGTAGAAGAAACCCATCCTACCATCGTAGATGAGATGAATCCTGAAGGTATTGATTCTTTCAGCTGTTCATTATTCAATGACAAACATTTTGATAAGTCCCTGCGCTTGTTTTTAAATTCTTTGATATTTAGCGTTTACAAAATTTCTGTAGGTGATGTAGAGATTGAAAAAGAAATTGAAATTGTAGCTCGGGAAGAAGAAATTATCGTGGATGTTCCCTCTGAACCAAGTGGCTCTTCAATCGCCAGAGATGATGAAACTGGTGACATGCCTGAAATTTCTGATGATAAAAGATATTCAGAATGCTCAAGACAGGTAACAATTTCTTACTTCTTTGTGCATATAATTTGTTTTCTTTTTGTACTCAAATTTTCATGACATGTAAAAAAATTGTGTTAAAATGATTTTCAATTTGAAAATCAACATATATAATTAGAGGTGATACATTCCCTGCCTATGAAGGCCCTGGGGTAATTCTTTTTTTCCCAAAGCTAAGTCAGGCACTCACAAGAATGTTTTCATCAAACTCTTGCTAACACAGTAACCCAATAACCGAACTCTTTAAAAGAGTTTGGTTTAGAAAAATTGGCTCATGCAAATAATATCTTATGGGACTATCGTCTATGTCAACATGTAAAGATGATGGGATGAGCTGGGCAGGAGCCAAGTATTATTCTTATGTCTATTTGCATTTTCTTCCATCATCTTTAGGGTTTATCCTGATAATCATTCTTAATCATCTTCCAGGAATCAAATGAAGAGAACCCAGTGCAATCTTCTTCATTAGCATCCCCTTCCAGCTCTTCAACCACCAAGCATTTTGAAGATTTAGAAAGTGCTATTGATATAGCAGAGCGGCCAAGCCCTGTTTCAGTTCTTGAGCCACTTTTCACAGATGATGACATCAGCCCTGCAAAAACCATTTCTCGACGAGGTATGTTTCATTATAATACAAATTGATTTGGAACCTTTTTTTCATTTTTTTTCATAGCACTTCTTCATTAATGTTAACTCACTCACTGATTTGCAGTAGAGCTGCCAATACAACCACTACAGATCCAATTTGAAGATCATGACCCTTCAGCCACAGAGCAAACTAATAATGCAAAAACTTGTACAGAAGACAAGGAAGTAATATTTGATTTTGTAAAATCAGTGATGCAAGCCTACGGCTTCAATTGGGATGACATCTGTGTGAAGTGGCTTTCTTCTGACCAACTTATTGAGCCGTCATTGTGTGATGAGGTAGAGCTTTTCCCTAACCAGCTTTGCTATGACCAGAATCTCCTTTTTGACTGTATTAATGAAGTTCTACTGGAGGTTTGTGGGCGTTGTTATGGTTGCTTCCCTTGGGTGTCATCTGTGAAACCTAGTATAAGGCTAGTACCAGACATGAAAACTGCTATACATGAGGTCTGGACAGGAGTTTATTGGCATCTCCTTCCGCTTCCATTGCCTCATACTTTGGATCAAATTGTCACAAAAGACATGTCAAGAACTGGAACGTGGATGGACCTTCGATTTGATACTGAGACCATCAGTGTTGACATGGGTGAAGCCATTCTCCAAGAATTGATGGAAGATACCATATTAAGCTATGTAGATGGTAGTCCCAAAAGTGAAAATGCTTTAGTTTTGGCCGAGTCAAATGAAAAAGACAGCATTTTGAACTTGTAAAACACAATCTGGCGTATTTGTCCATGCCGAAAACCAACCCACCTTCTTGTTGAGGCAGTTAGAAAGCAAGTCATATATGCGCATCCAGAGAAGCAACATTTCACCAAGAGATCTTCCTAGCTTTCCTGGAGTATCATGGATCCAAGATGAATTGGCTTTGCAACTTTGTCAATTGAAATCATGTAGGTAGCATAGAATCTGCCACATCGGAAAACTATGGCTCACTGGGAATTCTGGGCAACAGTCATCAAATGAAACATCCTTAATGGATAGGGTTTGCAAATGCTCCTTGCAAGAACTCGGGTGCTTCTCCACAAATGGATTATACAAAACTAGTAAGTACCATTTCTGAGAGTCATTGTCCATGTCAAGCACTGAGGCTGTAATGTAGAGTTGTTGTTATAAATGTAGATTCTTGTAGAGGGTTCGAGCGTTGTGTTAGTTGAGGGTGTTCTTGATTTCATTCATTCTTGTCTTGTTCTCTTCTTTCCTTTTGTTTTGCGCCCTTTGTATTTTCTGTTGTATTTGCAAAGGTTAGAGCTCAACGAGTTGTGAGTTATGAGTCTTGTGACTGACTGGTTGTAATTACAAAGAAATAAAAGAAGTTCATGTTAGGTTTATTATATGCACTGAACAAGCTGCGACTTTGGTTCAATAAAATTGCACTTGGAAATGTGGAATATTTGTTCCTACCCCCTTTTCACAAGCTTTGATTTGTTGACTGAACATCTATAATTACAGATAAAGAAATTGTATGAAGTTACCAGAACAACATAACTAAAGCTCTAAAATTAACTTTTGACAAGGGTGAGATGGTTAACTTTCTTTGGTTACAAGTCAAGGTGAAAACGTTACTTCTTCCTTTTCTTTCCCCTTAAAGATGGGGTCACCGGAGCTGCTGGTCTTTTCTTCTCAAATGCTTTTGTTCTGCTGTCTAAATCTTCATCGTCATAACCGTCATCTCTAGCAGCAGCCAATGCAGACTCCTCTGCAATTTTGGCAGCATTTCTTCTTCGAGCATCCAACTTGTAGTGTAATTTCCTTTCAAGGGGATCATCTGAAGGTGAAAATTTGGATGGCCAGGGAACTTTAGCACCTAGTCCAAGCCTGAGAAAACCAATAAAGAGTTCTGCAGAAAGTCAAAACGACACAATAACAGCACCATTGAAAAATTAAAGATAATTATACTCCCTTCAGCCCAAAATAAATAAATATATAAACTTGCCTAGCAGGTCTACTCTGTGTTTCAAAAGGCTCATCTTCTGCAGGTTTAGTCATGTTATTAACCCATTTTTAAGCCTGCATATTGGTAAATCTTCAAGCACAAACAAAGTTAGATTTTGAAAATCTAATATTAAGGCAGTGACATTGCAGTGGCGGATAGTATTGTACTTAGAATCCATTGCACCCCATTCATAAGGATTTTCGACAAGATTGCTGTAACATCAATCGCAGAAATAAGTACTCTTTCAGGACAAGTTAAGGAGAGCCTGCATTGATGTAAATGTCATTTATCTGTATCACCAGATAAAAGTCACATAATCTTTACATAGTTATCATACGCTGATACGATCCAATTTATAGCACTCTGGTTTGGTTTCAAATTAGTTTAAATTCTAACACCATAATTTTCCTCACTGTTGGTATGCTGCGGCAATTCACAATCCAATCGCAAATCATTCTTTTAGAACAACAGTTATATTTCAAGTTCATTCACTTGAATACACACACACACACACACAAAGATAGCTCCTTCAAGAAACCTGTCACTTCATATCATCATATCTCAAATGCTACTAGATGTTCATTGCAACAGTTCTAGCTATTCTAGACCGTATAGACCAGACTTGCCAGGAGTCCTTATAAATCAGTTTCTTGTTCATAGCACAATGAGAGAAAACTAACAAAATTATCATACCAATTCCAAAGCTTTATCCAATTTAACTACTTGAGGACGATCCTTTTTCTGTGGAGTCTTGTTGGTGCTCATTGCAACTTCCTACACACAGACCGGAGAATACAGCACGGACTCTTAATGTGAAGACCCATATTTTTAAAAGTATATGTATTAATAATTTGAGGATTAAATATTTTACTGCATATTTAGTTATATATTTAACTTGATTATATATATATATAAATTAATAACATGGATTAAGAGTTTAGACATGGCATCCTTACATTGTTTGCTTGGAGAGAAAGAGTGTTCTCTCTTATCTTAAATTGGAAATATATTTGGACGTGGTTAGTAGGCCGGAGGTGGCTTTTTCCATTAAATTAGTTGTCAATTAGTTGATGCATTACCATGCATTTGGACAACTCATGCTTACAATTTGGTGACTAGGCTTTATCTTAGCTTGAGGTGGGGTTTACAATTTCAATAGGTGTCACAACCCTTAGAAAGAAAACTCCTGACGCTGACACATAGTAGCTTATATAAAAGAGTGGCAACCAAGTTATCTGTTTGAGAGAGAGAGAGAGAGATATGATGATGATGAAATTCTTGGAGGGCATATAGGCTTAGCTTGTGTTTTCTGGCGCAATGCTTTGGAATTGAGGTATGGGTTTTTTGGGGAGCCTTTTGCAGAGATTGATTTAATTAAATTTCATAAATATTATATTATGCATGGTATTACAGTTTGGTTGGTATTCTTTGTTATTAGGTGTTTACTTGTTATTAATTATTCAATCAATGTTGGTGTGGTTATATTTTGATACATGAGATAAATGAAATGCATAATTATTATCATGTTATGGAAATTAATTGGAGTTCTTGGGTTGAGAAAATAATTATTGGAAAAGCGGGTAATGGAAATGATATTTTGTGAAGTTGAGTCTAACTCTTGGTAGGTACCATGTCTCAGGGATCCTACAGTGCACATTATTTTTATTGGGTGATTTGGGACTGACGACAAAGAGTTAGGTAACATGACTAACAAAAGGGGAATTTTAGGATAATTGAGATAAATGTTAGTTCATATAAATGAGCACTCGGGACCAAATGGTATAAGCATGGTATGGGACGTGCAAGTTTGTTTGTCAAGTTATACAAATTAACGAGAATAGATGAAGAGCATACATACGTTATTATTATTGATGTGGTATTTGTCTGAGTGATTGCATGTTACTTAATTTAGTTATATTAATTTACTGTGAAAAGGTTCATTTCCCTACTGAGTTGTGGTTTCGCTCACCCCTTTATAGACATTGTAGCTGTAAAACCCAAAAGACGGAGGGTAGGCGAGCTAAAGTTGAATTAAATGAGAGTTATAGAGCTTTCTTTATTTATTGTACACTTATAAGACTTTGGATCTATTTTTATAAGATAAGTAAATTTTAAAAACCTATGTTTCAACTTTTTTGTTTTTTTATTTTTATTTTTATTTTCTCACGCATTGTGCACAGGATTTCCACCGACCCCACGTCTAGGGCGTGACACTTAATCAAACTCAAACCAATACACTCCATTAAAAACTAAATTAGCTAGCCCATGAAACACCAAATAGTATATATAAACACCAACTAAACAATTAAAGGGTTTTGATTGATCATATCTCATACTAGATTAAGAGGCCAACAGTAACCACACAGACACAGACCAAAAGTTTAGAGCACAATAATTGAAGTAGGAAACAAAGCTAGGGTTTTGAAGAGCATATCAATTCCCAGATAAGCTAGCTGTTGTGAAGCTCTGAATTTGGGATTTGAGGAGGAACTGTGGCTAAGGTTTTTTATGGCAATGGTGTACAAAAGGAGAGGGTTTTACAAAAACAGAGAGAAAGATCGATCCTTGTAGGTTTTCTTTTGTTGGGCTTCAACTGAAGAAGGGTCTTGGACTTTGATAACTTCGATTCCTAATGAACACCGCTCTTCCCACACCAATGTATTTTTGTTGGTTCAAATAAGGCATGATAAATTTTTTTGCTTAATAAAGAAATTTTTGAGACGAGTGCTGCTATTTCCACCCCTTGTCTTATTTTCCCACCCACCATATAAATTTGAATAAACACAAACTTATCTTTCCACCCACTATTATTCCTAAAATACCCTTTAATTGTATTTCCATATTTGCTATTACAATAAAATAAAAATAAATAAAAAATTCTTCAATTAGCCTATACCCATCCCAATCGCCCTCTCCTCCCCCTCCACCCACCCCAACCTGCTCCTCTGGCGAAAACCCAACAGTCAACACCATGACCTTACAAACATTTAACTCTCCTTCTTCAACCAAAAAGAAAAAACTCTCCTTCTACTGCCAACGAAAAAAACACTCCCCTTCCTATCACCCATAGAAAAAAAAAACTCACATTGATTACTCTATCTATTCCAAAAAATGAAAACACATTTGCTTTATTTATTTTTAATTTCAAAGACTGCAAGAGAGGTGTTGTTTGAGTTTGAAATTAAAAGGAAAGAAAGAGACAAAGGAAGAAAAGGAAACGACCATGGGTTTCTATCAGTTTTAGAGTTGCCCAAAAGCTCAAAGTCGGTGTAATTATGGGACTACTTGAGCTTTAGAGTTAGAGAAGAAAGAAAAACGATTGGATTATGCGTGACTGAAAATAAAATTAGGGTTATGAGTTTGTTAGTTCAGGTTTTATTTTGGTTCCTAATTTCTAAAGAACACAAGGAGATAAAGATGTTGACTTCGTTTTGTTTGGTGGGTTGGGTATGAAGATGGGTGTGGAATTCAAACAAAATGAAAATGAAAATATGGGTGTGGGTGCGTGTGAGAGAGATTGAAAGAGTTGTCCTCATAAGTCATTTTACAAATGAGTAAATTTGTCTTTAAAATTTTGAAAATAAGGTGGGTGGGAAAATAAGACAGGTGGGTGGAAATAGTAGCACTCTTTTGAGACCATATAATAAAGATTTTTCTATACTGCAGTTAACTACACTTTTTTTAAATACGAATAAATGGTCGATATTATTGTATCATTGTTCATACTTCAACCTTAAACCTAACATTTGTCGATATGATTGATAATTTTTTGGCAAAATAAAAAGATATGATTGATAATTTTTAAAAAAGTGAATTTCCAAAATGTAAAAAGTGAATTACCAATTATTCATTATTCTAATAATACTTAGTTTCGCGAGCTTGAATTTCCCTCCCTAATTTAGAAAATAAAAAAGTAAATTTGTGGCTTAAAGTGGAGTTGAGAGATATTTAAATAAATCAAATCTATTAGCACACGTTACTTTAAATTCAAATTAATTATAAAAATAAAAATAAAAAATGGAGAGATATTTACAAGCAACCAAGGAGTTTGAACTAACTAAATAGTCCTTTGAAATTATATGCTTTTCTTTTTGAAACTTGAATTACTTCTTTGCTACACGCATGATCTTTTAATTTAAATATCAAAGATTTTTTGAAATAGATTTATAATTTAAGTGATTAAGAGCACTTGATCTGTACCCAAGTCTATACTCGATTCCAACTTTCCTCAATATCAATTGAACTAAAAAATTTATAAATTCTTTGAGACATGTCGATAATTTAGATAATAAGTTGGGATCTCTGATACGACTCTTTGTCGAAAAAGCTTGCCATACTTTAACTCAAATATCTCTCCCATCATCATCAATTTCTTTGATGATGGAGTTGTTGAAACTTGGAAAGAAAAGTTTGACTACCTCTTTATCTATGTAATCTATTTGACTTCATTATGAGAGACTCGCACTGTAATGATTCTTTAGTTTACCAATGTTTGCTCCTTGAAGCTCATAAGTTAAGCCCACAAAATATTTTCATTGTTTTTATGTCAAATATTGCTGCGTAAGTTATTCTATTTATGGGTTTGGTGGTTGGTCTTCTAAGATTTCTTATATGTGGAAGTGGAATTGATGAATTTGGTGGGATCTACTATCATTTGGTGTTGTGGAATCATGAATGGTGATGTAGATATTGTGACTTTCTCTAATATGTCAATGTGAAATTTGAGTAAGTGGTAATTGATTTTTGAGTTTTTATGGATCCTGTCATCTTCAACTCTGGATGAGCCGTGATTTAAATACATATGGAGGTCAATGTTCTTGCACTCGTTGTATTTTATTGTGTATATTTTCTATTTTCTTGTTTGCAAGAACTCTATTATAGGGCAGTGTTCTTATTGTGTAATCTTATAATTGTCTCTCATATTAATGAATCTACTATATTCATATTCTAGATTTTCAATATGAAAAATTATTGCGTGCATCTGATACACCACGTGACATGTTAATGTGGTATATGAAATTCACTCAAAGTATAAACACGTGTATTACGCTAAGTAATGAACAAGTATCAAATACACCCAATAACTTATCTTTTAATTTTTGTAATAATTTAGATGAAATAATAAAGGCGTTTAGCAGTTAGATTCAAGTCCAAAATATCCGATCGGATAACTGATTTCTTAACTGAAACCATCGGCCCAACCTACCAATGTCCAAAGTCCAACCTCAAAGCATGGACAGCTTACACTGATGAATAGGCCGTTTGCCCACAAACTCAAAACCCCCGCTTGTCACTTTCTGATTGGTTGTATTTATGCCTTGCTGCATATTCAAATATTCCCAGTGCAAAAGAGTGCCTCTGTACTTATGGATAGGTTAGAACGTGCAAAATGACCAAATTGTACAACTGAAACAGCATCAACACAAGTTCAAATAAATTTTGGGTGTTTTGAGTCTTTGACTTTGCGACCGTGATATATGAGATACACTTTTGACAAGAAGTTTTAATTTTAGTGAGTGCAAATATCGATAAAATTTTCCACACAATCAGTCAGTGGGGGGTAGTCACCAAACTTTTTATGGAGGGCTAAATATCTTAATTTGGGAGTCATTACGTGATTATTTTTATTTTGTGTTTCAAAATTGTCCGTAACTACAAATATCTTAAAAGAGTACATCGAGCTATATGTAGGTTTGGGGACACCTGGCTCCATCGTTGTATACAACACGTGTGTTTTTTGTTTCGATAAGTTATTATCCGCATTCATTCTTTTCACGTGTTAATCTCGGTTACGTGATCAGTTATTAAAAAAGATAACTTAATTGGATACACTTGTAAAAAACTATATGTGTTAAATACTGTGCAATACTCAAACCCAACATCCCCGATATGTGTGTATATGCATGCATGCAGAACTTTGCATTGCACTTTAAAGGTAAGTTCTCATTATAGAAAGGAGAAGGAAGCCTTAAAGGTTTTGGTCCTATTAGTGGAAGTATGCTAGAGATAATGGGATGCCTTTAAACAAATGCATACATATCCAAAAATGGGCCATAGTTACTGGGGAGGGCATGGACAGCTACATCACTGCCTCAGAGTTGCATAGTGTCCTAACTGATGGCTCAAACCTACAAGATACTGTCCTTGGGAATAACCAAGTCCAAGATATAGTATATACTTTCTATCCTCAGCCCTAAAAGAAGAAGTTGGTGGTACCCTATAAATAGAAAACTTTAGATGCATTACACCTGATGAGAATGTTAAAAGTAATAAAATCTACCAAATATTGCTTGAAATTGTCCTTTTCTTTTTTAAGTTTGAAGCGGTTCATAAGTGTTTAACAACTCGCTAAACGAATCAAATAACTCACTTACCGATCCCGATCAACCAATCCTTTAAAAAAAAGAGTAAAATTACCATGGAAAAATGACATTAAATTATGAGGAAACAAATCCTAAAACATTAATGGGTTTGAATTTGCATATGCCACCCATAATTTCCCTTCCAATTTTACCCAGGAATGAGATGACCAATTCCCCTATTAAAAGCACAGAAAGACACACTTCATATCAACACTAAGAAATCTAATCCTGCTTAATTAGGGTATAGCAGCTTTATCCCCAATCTACCCCCACAAAAGTTGCCATTTTTCAGATTTCTAGCAAAATCAAAGGAGAAGAAAGAAGGGCAAAATCGGAAAGAAAATAGGAAAATACAGAAAATAATTTTATAATAATTTACTAGTCCCAGATCGCCCACCCTTTCCCTTTATTCTAACAGAGGAAGCAACAGAGGCATCATCGTCGTCATCAGCGAAGATTAAGAGTCAAAGTCCAAAAGCCCGAGAGAGAGCCTTCTTCAGTTCTTCTTCGCCTTCTCAATTCTCCCCATTTGTTTCTCTAAAACCCATCTCTATCTCTTCGAAATCCCAAACCTTTCAAAGCCACGCTTGTGCAATCTCAAATCGTTGTATTTATTATTGGTTACAGTTTTGTCCGAAAGTCTTCGCCTTTTTTACACCATTGCCATAAAAAAAACCCTAGCCTCACTTGCCGCTGAAAACCCAATTCAAAGCTTCGCAATAGCTCTTCTGTCTGAAAATTGGTATATTTTTTTCCTTCAAAACCCTAGCCAAATTTCCTGCTTCAATTTATGGTGCTTTTAATGTTAGATTCGATGATTTGGTGTGCGAATTTTATTTAGTGCCGTTGGGAATATAGGTGGATTTTAGGGCGCTGTGAATTTTGTAGGTTGAATAGCAGATTTGGTTGTGTTAGTGCTCAGGTTTGGTATCGCTAATTTTATTTTTGTTTGAAAGTTTGGCCCTTTTTTTTTTATAGGCATTGAACTGATTGGAGCTACCTGAGTGGTTTAGCTTTGGAGTTTAAATATTGGGAATTCTATTGCGTTTTAGATAACGTATTGCAGATCAAATTGATTTGGTTAAGTTCTGTTGCTTTTTCTACGTCGTATGAAAATTAGGGCATATATATATCTAAAAGATATGAACTGGAAAAAATTGGGTGTTGCGAATTATCAGGACACAAATTTTATTAGTTGTCCTAAGAGCTTAACGTTTTGTTTATGATATCAAATTTGGAAACTACAAGCTATTATATGTGTTTTATTTTAGTTTTGAATCTTCCCTGAGTAAATAGAGAATCAAACTTTCAGGCAATTCTTAGACATGGTTTGCTTGAACATGCGTGTGTAAAATTCTATATGTTAGTAGCTTCAGTAGAATAAATCCAGACTTGGATTCTGTATTCTGGAATAGGTGTTACTTTTTTCTTTGTGTTACTACTCCAAACTTTTTGGTAATGTTTATTGGAAGGAGCAAAGTATCACTTTGTACTGGATTGGTTTAGCCCCAGAAACTTTAGAAGTCAAACTTTCAACTTAAAATGTTGGATAGGTTTACAATAGATGACGTTGCTTTACTTGAATCACACTTACTGGATGCTCAATATTGGCTGTTTGTGAGAGCTGAAATCCTTTTGCTTCATACTCCATCCATCCTGTCTTGTTCCCCAAAAAGCAAGTTTTTGTATATTCTAGCATTGTGTTTTGAAATTCATATGTTATGCATTCCATGCAATACATTTTAGGGTTACAAAAACTATATCCTGGTTACTAGCTAAATGTTTTGCCTGCTATCAATTTGCATTATGTAGCTCTTGATGTATGCGTTATATTCATGAGGTCTGGCTTCTGAATCCTTGTGTGTTGCATATATTCTTATCTCAAACTGCATTCAACTTAATGTGACTGTTACTTCTTCTGGTGATGGCTTTTGTCAGACTTCACAGGGCAACGATGTTTTAACTAAATTGTTTAGCTTGACAGCTTCTTGTAGCAGTTCGATGCTGGGGGCAGTATGCCGATGATAGTTGGGAGAAATGCAAAGGTATCATGCCACCGGCTGCACTAGTGCAGTTAATAACAGCGCCATAGGTGGGACATCAGGGAGGGATTCTGTGCGAGCTGATTCAGCTGCATTGCCTGCTAACTTATCTCTAGCTTCGAGGTAACTGGGTTCCACAAATATGTTGTATCACCTTTCTATTGTGGAGAAAAAATTTGATTTTTCCTCTGGGAATTGTTATTATCTAAAATAGTCATCCTGCACTCCTTCCTCTCTTATTATAATTTTTTTTTTTTATTATGGAGGAGTGTAGGATTACCATTTTGGAGTGGCAATATCGTCTCCATTTCCTTTTTTGGTCATATTGTAATTATAACTTAAATTATCTTTATTGTGTCATCACTTAGAGACTATTTTGGCTCACAATTTTGTAACTTCCAATATTTCCAAGATTATATTGACTCTATAATGGTTGTATTATTAAAGTGTTTCATGGGGGAGTTATTCAATGTTTTGACTATTCTATTTATAAATTGAGTGTTTCCTCTGTCATAAAATGTGGCGAATTGTTCTTAATTGTGTAGGCGCACATCGCAGTTAAACCCTTACAAGTTGAAGTGCGAAAAAGAACCTTTGAATGGCCGGTAATTTTCGCAACTGATTATTGTCCTTTTGCTTAAAATATCTGTAAAGAAGAAAGGCTCTAAATATCTGTAGAGAAGAGACATTCGTATGCCATTATAGTCTGGGTTTCCTTTGTTTTATTTCATTATCATACCGACCAAAAGAAAACAGGTGCATAAGTTGCTGTAAGGTTTTACTGCTGGATATATTAACTAATGTGTTATTTTTTAATATGTTATGTTTTGTTATATTTTTTTGCATCATAAATCTATTTCTGCTGACTACGGTTCTTAGTTCAAATTTTTTTTTTTTTTGTTTTTTGATTTTGTTTTTTAAAATTTGTATAATCTCAGACTTGGGCCACCTGACTTTCACCCCCAAACTCCAAATTGCCCAGAGGAGACTCTTACCAGAGAATATGTGCAGTTTGGATACAGAGAGACTGTTGAAGGAATTGAGGTACAATTTTATAATGAAGTAATCCACAAAAATATTTTAAGAGGCTCTTAAGAAAGACTATCAATCTGAAACACCCATGTAGTTATTTCTTCATCCAAAAACACTGGAATAGAAATTTACTCCTAATAACCATTTGTGCACGTCCCTCTGCACTGTTCTGAAGAGTCTTGTTTCTTTTCTTTTCTTTTCCAATCCATATCAAAGCATATTTTATCAAGGCCATCTTTTTTTATGGCCTGATCTTAATTTGGATTATCATATATCTTGTTAAGGTCTTTTGAGATTCAAATTTTTGTGGGTCCATCACAAGTGGGTTTTTATGATGACTTGGTGAATTTTTCAGGAATCTAGAGAGATATCGCTGAGTCAGGCTCAAGCGTTTAGCAAGCCTCTTGTCTTCAGATGCAAAGAGGTAAATCACTTAATTTGTATAGTTATTAGGTAGATCTCCATTTTGGTTTAAATGTAAGAGTTCTTTCTACCGCTTGCTTTGGATTTTAGTACTCTCCATTGAAAAGCATTTAGTAGATTATATGAATTTTAAGTTTTCTCTTACCTTTCAGGCCATAAAAAAACGTTTTAGGGCCATCAATGAATCTCGTGCTCAAAAGAGGAAGGTAGTTTATCCTTTCTCAACAATTTTTTAATGTTTGTGGAAATTTCTTCTGCTTAAAACTTTTCGGTTTTTGTGGATGTTATATGATTGGTGTCACATTATGGTGTATTATATGTTTAATTTTTTCCATGGCAGGCTGGTCAAGTGTACGGTGTCCCTCTTGTTGATACACTATTGTCCAAGCCAGGTGTTTTTCCTGAACAGAGGCACTGCGGTGAAGACTTACGAAAAAAATGGATTGAGGTGTGCCTTTTGTGTTCTCAATTAAGCAGTTGTTTCTAATAATGGGAACCAAATTTTTGTATAAAAAGAGCAAAGCAGTAGCCATGCTGTCCTCTCTAATTGTCCATTTATGCTTGAGAAACTCTGAAACATAGAAACAGCTAGGCGCTATTGCCCCTTCAGTTGCACTGTTAACTTGTGTAAATAGGAAACTCTGTGGTATGGTGACTGTGGTTCATCCCAAACATCTTAACATCATGCTGAGGGCAGCAAAATGAGGGCCACATTTATTCTCACAAAAATGAGGACTACAGTTATTATTATATATACCATGGCTTTCTGCAAAATGGCATAATTTTGAGTAATCTTGAGCTATTCGGGTATTCTGTAATTAGTTGTAGTTTGGAATTTTATTCACATTGCCAAATATTGAGTGTTTAAGAGGAAAATCACTCTCAAACGATGAACTTGTCCAAAGTTTTCAAACAAAAAGGCACATCAAGTTGGTGAGTGAGAATTTGATAATGATGGAGAGGTATCCCTCAAAATATGAAGAAAATAGAAATGAAAGGAAGTCGGGAAGTCATCGGGCTAGTGGAGGGTCTACCTGTGAAATACTGGGTTGGGCATATCTAGAGGTTTAGGAATGACTGATAAGAAGTTCTGCTGTTGATAACTCATGCTATTTATTTCTTCTTTATATGTTGATTATATACTCTTTTTCCCATTCTGTTCTGTTCCAGGGTCTATCACAACAACACAAGCGCTTGCGTTCGTTGGCTGATCATGTTCCTCACGGGTATAGGAAAAGATCCCTATTTGAAGTTCTTACAAGGAATAATGTTCCATTGCTGAGAGCAACTTGGTTTATTAAAGTAACTTATCTTAATCAGGTATATATGCTTGCACACTCACAACAGAACTGAGTTCTGACCTTAACCTGTTTGTCAATACTTTTCATGTTGGAAGTTTCCAGTAGCATGTTATTGCTGCATTTTTTGCAGGTCAGGCCAGGTTCTGCCATTATTTCTTCTGGGGCACCTGATAAAGCTCAGTTGTCCCGCACAGAGCTCTGGACAAAAGATGTTATCGATTACCTGCAGTACCTTCTCGATGAGTTATTCTCGAGAAATAATTCTCATTCTACTTCACACAACAGAGATCGTTCTCCACAAACGCTTTATGCTGGGTCAGTTCCCCAAAGGAGTGATCCAGCATCAGCAGTCCTTGACGGTGAGGAGCCTTCCCTACATTTCAAGTGGTGGTATGTGGTGCGGCTCTTGCAATGGCATCATGCCGAGGGGCTGCTTCTTCCTACTCTTATTATTGAGTGGGTTCTTAGTCAACTGCAGGTATTAGTTTTTTTATATGTTTATTGTTTAAAGATTATTTACCAATGTTAAAATTATCTTAATATGCTTCTAACACTAATATTTGTGCTCTTGCAGGAGAAAGAATTGCTTGAGATTATGCAGTTGCTCTTGCCTATTGTATATGGTGTTCTGGAAACTGTTGTTTTATCTCAAACATATGTGCGCAATCTTGTTGGGGTAGCTGTTCGTTTCATTCGCGAACCTTCTCAAGGAGGGTCAGATGTTGTGGATAACTCTCGTAGGGCATATACAGTGTCTACCGTGGTTGAGATGCTTCGTTATTTAATACTTGCTGTACCTGATACATTTGTAGCTTTGGACTGCTTTCCTTTACCATCTTGTGTAGTCTCTTATGTAGTGAATGATGGATTACCAAAGATGTCCGAGGATGTGAGAAAGATTGGAAACGGTTCGGCAGAAGTTGCTTCTGCGTTCAGAAGTAAAGGTTTTGATGCACAATATCAGTCCTTGGCCTTTGATCATGTTGTTTCATCCATTCAGAAACGTGCTGACAATCTTGCAAAGGCTGCAAGCCCTAGTTATCCAGTCCATAGTATTGCTAAAGCTGTACAGGCCCTCGATAGATCTCTTGTTCAGGGAGATGTTCGAGGGGCTTATAGATTTCTGTTTGAAGATCCTTGCGATGGAGTCGCAAATGAAAGTTGGATCACAGGAGTTAGTCCATGCTTGAGAACATCATTGAAGTGGATTGGAACTGCAAACTTGTCATTTGTTTGCTCTGTGTTTTTCCTTTGTGAGTGGGCAACATGTGATTTCAGGGATTTTCGAACTGCCCCACCTTGTGAGCTGAAGTTTACTGGCAGAAAGGATTTTTCTCAGGTACATGTTGTAATTCAGCTTTTGAAACTCAAGATAAGAGATTTACAATGTTCACCTCAAGGTAAGAATGACAGCTTCCTTGGAGTCGGTAGTGTTGCAAAAGGTTCCACCCAGCATAATAATTTTCCTGTCAGAATATCCATGGGAAATTCCTATGAAACTAAGAATAGATCAAAAAATGGTGATCAAAGAAGTATAAAATCATCAAATATATTTGAGAGCCCAGGTCCTTTACATGATATTATAGTGTGTTGGATTGATCAACATGAAGCAGGAAAAGGAGAAGGTTTCAAGCGCCTTCAACTACTTGTAATTGAACTGATACGATCTGGTATTTTTCACCCCCATGCCTATGTTAGGCAGCTGATAGTTAGTGGAATTATGGATACGAATGGACCGGTGGTTGAAGTAGACAGACGGAAGAGGCATTATCGAATCTTGAAGCTGTTGCCTGGGCTCTTTATGCGTGATGCTTTGGAAGAAGCAGGGATTGCTGAAGAGCCTCAACTTTCAGAGGCTATGAACTTATACTCAACTGAGCGCCGCCTAATACTTCGTGGGCTTCTCTCTGATCAAAATAAAAATGCGAATATGATTGTGTCTGCTCTGAAGCAAAAGCATTTTCCTATCCCTGGAAAGGACGGTCCTTTGCCAGTTTCTGTTGATCAGTGGAAGGCGGTTCAGTCATCATCCAACATATTGTCTGTTAAAGGTGGCAAATCTGATGCTGATCTTGAAGAAATAAAGGAAGCAATCTCAGTTCTGTTGCAACTCCCAAATAGTTCATCCCCATCAACAGAAACAGGACTTGATGAATCCCAAGGGAGTGTGAAGAGGCCTTTTGGGTCAATTTATAATAAGATGGATCTGGGAGAAGGCACCCCTGGGTGTGAAGAATGCAAAAGGGCAAAGAGGCAAAAGGTGAGTGATGAAAGGAGCTCATATATCCAAGGAAATTCTCCAATTCCTTCTGACGATGAAGATACCTGGTGGATGAGGAAGAGACTTAAATCCTTGGAGCCAATGAAGGTTGATCCACCAGTTAAGTCAACCAAACAGGTCTCTAGGAATCGGCAGAAAATAGTTCGTAAGACTCAAAGTCTTGCTCAACTAGCAGCTGCTAGGATTGAGGGTAGCCAGGGAGCATCTACAAGTCATGTGTGCAATAATAAAGTAAGCTGTCCTCATCATAGAACTGGACTGGAGGGAGAAACTCCAAAGTCTACAGATCCAACCAAAGTGAGCCATGGTGGAGATATTGTTTCAATTGGAAAAGCTTTAAAGCAGCTACGATTTATGGAGAAGAGGACTATTACGGTTTGGTTGATGACTGTTATTAGGCAGCTTGTTGAAGAGACTGAAAAGACTATTGCTAAGGTTGGCCAATTTGGTAGGACTTTCACATCTGTTGATGATAGGAGCTCCATACGGTGGAAGCTTGGTGAAGATGAACTTTCTGCTGCACTGTATTTGATGGATGTTTCAAATGATTTAGTTTTAGCAGTCAAGTTTCTGCTTTGGTTGCTGCCAAAGGTTAGTAGCCCCAGTTCTACATTCCATAGTGGGAGAAACATTCTGCTGTTGCCGAAAAATGTTGAAAGCCAAGTGTGTGAAGTGGGGGAGGCATTTCTTATATCATCCCTTCGAAGGTACACTTTCTATCTCTATAAATCGGTTAAAAAATATGTTGACAGTTCTGCTTCTTCTCTAATTACAATTTTACTTATCTATCCCTTTTTTGACAATATAATTAGGAGAAGAATGAAGTGCACAGGGATAAATGAATTTTTTGTTCTCTCCTGTAACAAGTACTTTTATCATTTATGAGGTTCACTTTTTGATTCTCTTGGAAGTAGGGAGACGTTGATTATAGTGGAGTTACAGTCTTGAGAGCACATTGCACAAACCACATTCAACATATTAAGATTAGTCTATCCCCTTTGTTAACTTTTTGTTTTGTTTTTGTTGTTTTACAATTATTTGTTTGGCAAGTATAAGGCAGTCAGAACAAATTTGCTTTGTTCTCTTCAACTAAAATTGGGAAAATGTTCTTAGTATGTCACCTTGCAATTTGGTTAACTCTAGTTTAGAAACAGTCTTATTAATCCTGTATGAGATAGTTTCCCCAAACAGCAAACTCTCCTTCATCTTTTGGGAGTAGTTTGTTTCCTTCTTTAATAAACTTACATAAATTCATTGCATCAACTCTTCTTGTCCAATTTAGTTCACAGTTGTATTGTTGCACACAATTGATAACAAATATCCAGCATATACTAATTAGTCATGCTTGATTCTCATAAAGAAATTGCTGTTACTTTCATTTATGATCTCTCCCCTCCACTTTTCTAATTGTCCACGACTACTTAATTGCTACTCTGTTCATATTGGTACTTTCCTTGAGCATTTTTTTTAGATCCTGTTGCATTTCCTAACAATGGATTTGGTTCAGGTATGAGAACGTAGTTATTGCTACAGATCTTATTCCAGAAGTCTTGTCAGCTATAATGCACCGTGCTTCAGCAGTAGTGGCATCTAATGGAAGACTTTCAGGGTCACCTGCCTTAGCATACAGTCGGTATTTGTCGAAGCGATATAGTAATGTGGCTAGTGTCATTGAATGGGAGAAGAATTTCAAGGCAACATGTGATAAGAGACTTCTTTCTGAACTCGAGTCTGGACAATCAGTGGATGGAGAGTTGGGGTTTCCACTTGGTGTTCCAGCAGGGGTTGAAGATCTTGATGATTTTTTCCGCCAAAAGATTAGTGGTGTCCGGTTGTCCAGGGCGGGTTTAAACATGAGAGAAATAGTGCAACGAAATGTGAATGTCGAGGATGCCTTTCATTATTTTTATGGCAAAGAGAGAAAACTCTTTGCTGCTGGTGCTCATAAAGGCCCTCCTGTTGAAAAATGGGATGATGGATATCAGATAGCTCAAAAAGTAATTACAGAACTGATGGACTGCATTCGGCAGACTGGTGGTGCTGCTCAAGAAGGGGACCCCTCTTTGGTGTCTTCTGCTGTTTCTGCTATTGTGGGTAATGTGGGACAAATTATAGCAAAACTTTCTGATTTTAGAGCAGGGGGTAGCTATTCAAGTTTTCCAGCTGCCACTGATTCCCTGAACTGTGCAAGGCGTATTTTGCGCATCCATATAAGTTGCCTATGCCTCCTTAAGGAAGCTCTTGGAGAGCGCCAAACCCGTGTATTTGAGGTAGCTCTTGCGACAGAAGCTTGTTCTGCTCTTGCTGGGGTTTTTTCTCCTGGAAAGGCATCTCGAAATCAATATCAGTCATCTCCTGAATCCCATGATTCCAACACTAATGCTTCTAATGATATTTTGAACAGTTCTACAAAAATTGGTCTTGGGAGAACAACAAAAGTTGCAGCTGCAGTTTCTGCGCTAATTATCGGGGCAGTTGCTCAAGGGGTTACTAGCCTGGAGAGATTGGTGACTGTATTCAAGTTAAAGGAAAGGTTGGATATAATTCAGTTTGTAAGGAGTAGTAGATCCAACTCTAATGGTAATGCTCGGTCTTCTGGGGCATTTAAGGGGGATATCTCGCTTGAAGTTTATGTGCATTGGTTTAGACTGCTTGTCGGAAACTGCAGAACTGTTTCTGATGGATTGGTTGTGGAACTCTTGGGTGAACCCACTGTGATAGCTCTTTCGAGGATGCAGCGTATGCTCCCCCTTGGTTTGGTCTTTCCACCGGCCTATTCAATATTTGCTTTTGTTGTATGGCGGCCATTCCTTCTTAACACTAGCATTGCAGCCCGGGAGGATTTTAATCAATTATATCAATCTTTAACAACAGCTATAGGTGATGCTGTAAAGCACTCGCCTTTTCGTGATGTGTGTTTGAGAGATAGTCAGGGTTTCTATGATCTCGTAGCTGCAGATGGCAGTGATGCTGAATTTGCAGCCATACTAGAGTTGAATGGTTCAGACATGCTTTTAAAATCCAAGGCTTTTGTTCCGTTGCGTGCAAGGCTGTTTCTAAATGCTATCATGGATTGTAAGATGCCACAGTCTTTATTTATGCAGAGTGAAGGAAATCAGGTTTCTGGACATGGCGAATCGAAGGTTCAATATGCAGAACGTGAAACAAAGCTTGTAGATAAGCTTGTACATATCTTAGATACCCTGCAACCTGCAAAATTTCATTGGCAGTGGGTAGAGCTCAGGCTCCTCTTGAACGAACAAGCACTCATTGAAAAGCTTGAGACTCAGGATATGTCCTTAGTGGATGCCATTCGTTCGTCTTCCCCTAGTCCTGAAAAGGCTGCTGCCTCTGAGAATGAGAAATATTTCATTGAAATCATCCTTACGAGATTATTGGTTAGACCTGATGCTGCACCCCTTTTCTCAGATGTGGTTCATCTTTTCGGGAGGTCACTAGCAGATTCTATGTTGTTGCAGGTGAAGTGGTTCTTGGGTGGCTCAGATGTTCTTTTTGGACGAAAAACCATTAGACAACGTCTTCTCAATATTGCTGAGACTAAAGGTCTCTCAACTAAGACCCAGTTTTGGAAGCCTTGGGGATGGTGTAGTTATGGTTTTGATCCTCTGACGAACAGGGGAGATAAGAAGAAGTTTGAAGTCACCTCCCTTGAAGAGGGTGAGATGGTTGAAGAGGGAATAGATTCAAAAAAGTACGTGAAAGGGCTCACTCCAACATCTGATATTGAAAGCTACAATGTCACCCAGCAGCGTGTGACAGAGAGGGCTCTCATCGAATTACTTCTTCCTTGTATAGATCAAAGCTCCGATGACTCACGCAATACCTTTGCGAATGATTTGATCAAGCAGTTGAGTAATATTGAGATACAAATTAGTGCAGTTACTCGTGGGACAAATAAGCAAACAGGGCCAGCTCCTTCTGGCGTTGAAGGTCCCACAAGCAAAGGAAATAATCGCAAAGGTATAAGGGGTGGGAGTCCTGGGTTAGCTAGACGTGCAGCAGTAGCAGCAGATTCTGCTCCACCATCCCCTGCAGCTTTGCGAGCTTCTATGTCACTGCGATTGCAGTTACTCTTAAGATTGCTTCCTATCATTTGTGCAGACAGGTAATTCTACAGTTTTTTTTGGTTCAAATATTGTACTTATTTTGTTAGCATGAGAATATGCTTGTTTGTCTTGGATTACTAGTTGCCTGTGTCTCCGTCGTTGCTGATTTGTTTCAACATTATTTTTACATACGCCTGTTTATTTGATTACATATATATTTATGATTTGAGAGTTGAGAGCCAGTTAAGGTGTAGTGCATCAATCAGTTAATTTAATTTATTTCTACCATAGTCTCAATCTCTGTCTAACTACCCTAGTTGAACTGTGTACTTAGCATTCTTTTTTTATGCATTTTGTCTTTGGTTGTTGTGTAAAGATGTAAACAGATGTGAATTTTGATTATATTGATGCACATACATATATGTGGGTGCATCTGGTGATAAAAAAAAGGTGACATTTCTGTTAGGATCATTTTGATCTGAACTATTTAATTTGAAGACTTTCTTTTTATGTTCTAGGAAAGAGATCCTTGAATCTCTATCCGGATCTATGTAAGTTAACTTGGAGTTCACTTGTGATGCAATATCCTCTCAAATTTTTTTTTTTGGGTGATTTCAGTCAATGCTTTATCCTTCAAACGGATGGAACTTGGACACATGATCATCACATGAATTTTTTTTCTTCTAAATTTTATTGATTTGTACTGTACCTCTTGGAATCCAACTTATTGTAAAATAAGATATAAAAGTAAAAGGAATATCAACCTGTTGTCTATATAATGAAAAATGAGTAGCATGAAATTTTCTTTCCTCTGCCATTTATAATTTTATGTCACAGCAAATTTTTTGGTATATTTTCAGGCACTCCACTTGTTGCCACTGTTGGTTATTTTAGCCTAGACAAATACATTCTTTTTGTAAGATACTAAGATATGCTTCAGAAATACTGGCTTGGGTTTCTGTTACCTTTTCAACATCTGTATGTTGTATGTTTAGTGATATGTGTTGCACATCATAAAAAAATGTTGAAGATGTTCATAGCAAGGTTATTCTGTCATGTTAAAACATTTCAGCAGATAGGCAATTGACTAATTTGAACATATTGGAATTGTCAGGGAGCCATCTGGGCGAAACATGAGGCATGGGCTAGCCTCTGTAGTAATACGTCTTCTAGGAAACCGAGTTGTGAATGAGGATGCGGAGCTATGCGTCAATCTCATGCAGAGTTCTTTTTCCAAGAGGGAGGCAGAGTCTTCAACAGAGGCTGCCTCTGCTGCTTTTGCAGACTTGTCAAGTGAAAGTCTCTTTGATCAGTTACTGTTGGTTCTGCATGGGCTGTTAAGCAGTTGCCAGCCAAGTTGGTTGAGGCCTACTAAGTCAACAAATGAGAGTGGAAAAGATTTTGCTGCATTTGATCGCGAAATGGCAGACCATTTACAGGTTCGGTATTTGTAACCTTCATATCCTCCATCCCTACCCTGTCCTTAAAAAAACTAAAATAGGAAAGAAAAGAAAGGAGGGAAAGCAAAGTCCTAAAGTGCTTCTTTTTTTTGGATGTAGTGGTGGTGCTATGTATAAGCTATGTAACAAATTCCTTGTAACTATTCTATAACATACCCTGCACTCTAACAAAGGTAAAAAAGCTATGGACCTGTAGTCCTAGTTCCAAATTGCAACCATCAGTTTCAGTTCTATTTGGCCATGCTCAAAAGAAATTTATTGTTTGGAAGTTCTCTCCTCACTTTAAAATATTGTGTCAACTGATGTATATTACATTATATGGTACATTCCATGCCATTTAGCATGAATGTAGGGTGTGTAGGGATTGCCAACAAAATTAATTAAGCTCAAATACACTTATTGCTGGGTACCTTTTCTCCTTTAATTGTGTCTGATTCGATATTAGTTGAGGTTTTTAATTGAGCCTTCATTTGCTAAATTTGGTTAAGAATTTCAGTAAAGAAGTAAATGGTTTTCTACTTGTCTTGTGGATGCAGAATGACTTGGATCGCATGCAACTGCCGGAAAGGATTCGCTGGCGTATTCAAACTGCAATGCCTGTAGTTGTCCCTTCTATTCGGTGCTTTGTCTCTTGCCAACCACCACCTGTTCCGAATACTGCTTTGGCTGTTCTTCAAACCAGCATATCGACTCCTGGGTTTTATTCTGGAATCTCAAACCCACCTCAGAGAAATCAGGTTCCTCTGGCACGAACTGTAGCTAACATACCAGGGAAGTCTAAATCATTGCCGTCACAGGATTATGATATGGATGTTGATCCATGGACGCTGCTGGAAGATGGTACGGGATCAGGTCCATCTTCAGGTAACAGTGCTTTGATAGGCAGTGCAGACCATGGAAATCTTCGAGCATCTAGCTGGCTTAAAGGGGCTGTAAGGGTGAGACGGAAGGATCTCACATACATTGGTGCTGTGGATGATGACAGCTGAGTTTAAAAGCTAACTTTGTTGTTAATTCCGTCTGGAGTGAGAACCCCCTCAGCAGGTAACTTCATGTTTACGTTCATTGTGCATAATTGGTATCAGGATCACCCTTGTTGTGCGGGTCCTTTTCTTTGATGACAAAGAAGCTGGTGAGAGGGAATTTTTTTGGGGGGGTGCGTGGGGTCTTTTTGGAAGAAATGTGAAGATGTTCTCGCGCAATCCATACAGCCGGTGCTTGTGCCTGATTGACTACTGACCCTTTGATCTCCCCTCATCCAACTGTGCACCTCTGCATGCTGTTCGGAGGTCTGTTGTATATAGAGATATTTTGTTCACTTTACCAATTGATCTGAGTAAGATATCTCCAGAATGATATGTAGCTGTTTCTTTATAATCAATTTATACTTTCTAGTCTCTCTCTCTCTCTCTCTCTCTCTCTCTCTCTCTCACACACACACACACACACACACACGGATGTGTGCCTGCACAAACTCACACATGCATTTATATGTGTGCGCGTACACACATGCATTCACATTTGCATATGTATTTAAATGTGTACATCTTATTTCATACATTGCACTTATAACTTTGCTTCAGTTTTTATGGGATCTTTGGTCCATGCCTAATCTGGTCCGAGTGAAAAACAAAGTGACTTATAACTTTGCTTGGGAGATCATGTAGTACGATTCTCCAAATCCACTTAAGTTTTTATCTGTCAAAAAATCGAAGTGCACAATATGGAGTCGATGTTCAGTTGTTAGTGGATGTGCATCAAATTCATTGTTATTAGTATTATTGGATGGATGCTTATGCATTCCAAGGAAACTGGTCTTCAAGGAAAGCATATAGTCTGTGGGGTGTCGATATTTGTAATTGGTGATTTCCCAATGGCTCTCTATGGAAGTTCAGGGTTGCAATGATACTCTGGTGATTTTGTATATGCTTATTTTGATATGATCTTTACTGCTTTCGGAGGAACATTACTTTTGCATTTGAATTCGTTACGGTCGCAAGTATAGAATGTTCTTGTGCACACTTCGATTGTCGAAATCTTGTCGTTGGCATTCCATTTTGTCTTGGGAGAAATGGATGTCATGTTTTGCTTAGCGTCTTTGACTTGCAGAGCAATGTTATTTGACAGTCCAATGCTTGCGGCTCCTTTTGGTTACTGTTAATATTTGGTGCATCTCAATGCAATTAATTCTGTGGCAACTTTGCACTTAAAAAGAGTATTTACTTGGAGGAAAAAACGAACCAAGGGGTCACATTGCAACCACCACATTTGAGATTTTAATGTAACTGGAATTATCCTATCCTTAGCAATCTCTGAATTCTCCTTTATTCCCATGATAATAAACGCATTGATCATAACCAATAGTCATTTGATTTAATTATAAAGACTATCTAGACAAGGGTTAAAACTTTCTAGTCTTAACATCCAAGTTCACTATTTGCAACCGTGGATACTCATGGAACTAACTATTTTGTTGAGAAAGATAAACTAAGGATAAAGGGAAAGTAAAAGATTAGTTAAGGACTTCTAATCTCAGTTATTGGTCGCATATATGGTATATGTTAAAAAAATATTTAACCCATCAACATATCTAATCTTAGAAGTCCTTAACACAAATCCGTATTGGAAAAGCTACCAAGGATGAAATGTAGTAGAATTCTATAGTGACGGCTTTATCTAATTTGAGGATTTAATGAAGAAATGTAAGCAAAGGGTCATTTTGCAAATATTGGGGATTGTTACCCCACATTCTGACGGGGCCGGGGGAACTTGGGATGGCCTTGTTTTTGGTGTTTTCATTCAAGCTTCATTAATTTGGGGATTTAATTTAAGATCTGTATATAAATTCTGGAACACTTAAAATTTTCTGATTTGTTTTACTGGGAGCTAAATGTACAACTAACAAATTAGCTTCATACAAGTAAACAAGCAGCCAAAGTAAAAATGTCTCAAAAATGTTGAACGAAAATGCTGGAGAAGAAAGCTTGAACTTAGTTGCAGTCTCTAATTATTTGCCTTGGTTTCTCACAGATCTTTCAACACAAATTACATCTTCAATCCAAGCAACAATGTTGAATGCCAAACTTTCCAACACTCTAGAGTAGCTCTCCAGTACTGCTTGCCCCACATCCTGCAAAAACCAACCATAAAAAACGCTTTCTTCAGATCAACTCTGACACTTTGTTTGATCAAATTTAGATGAAATGTAAATGCCGATAGTTTTTTTTTTTTTTTCCGAGGTTTCTATTAGTTATTCTATAATATGCTCGAATCATTAAATTTAATTTCCAACTGATGTGGTAGTGTTTCATTTCTTCAAATTCAAGTCACGACCACGAAATGTGCTTACCCTATTGTATTCGATCTTGCATGTATCCAAGGATGTCTGAGAGAGCTCAGGATATCTCTGCTTCAAGCAGAACAACAAACATTCGGCTCTCTCTGCCAAAATATGGTTTTTGTCGCTCTTGTCTGTTTCCGACATTAGATCCTTCACCATGACCCATGAAGATTTTGAATTGCTCATGCATGCTTTACGTCTCCATGTGTACATTGAAGCTTCAACCCTGTCTGCAAGCTCAAGTGCTTCATGTTCAGTTGCTAGATTGAGGCAGTCGAGAAGATGTTCTGGGGAGAACTTGTCCATGGTGCACATGTAGCGGTAAATGGAATCCCCCAGACACGATTTTCCACTCTGCAAACCCAATTGTTTTGTTAAAACACCAAGTTAGATGAAAAAAATTCTATAACCACACCAAACCAAAAAGATAAAACTACTAAAACTAAATTTATTTTATTTTATTTTTTATGAAACAAACCAAACCAAGTTAGATAAAAGTACTTTTCTGCATTAATTTTAGCCTAGGACAATTTTTAGGCTAAAGTTGAATCTCAACTCCAAGGAAAAAGGTCTATTGTTCATTTCAACCCTGAAAATTTCAGGGTCGGCCTTGGATCTAAGAAGGCTAAGGATTTAAGAAGCATAACAAAATTCATGTTGGTTGGTTGAAGACTACCTTGGGAAGAGTTGACATGTATGAGTCTGGAATTTCCATCTCAGCAAGAATGCTGCTATTGATTGCCATGGCTGCTTTGTGGATTTGATTAGAAGAGTCACGTTTGTGTTTCAAATGCTTCCTTGACTTCTCAGAGAGGCCACCTGGAGGAACACATGGAATTGGCAACCACCATTTCTCCTCATTCCGCTGAACAATAACCCTTCGGAACGATCCTGAACCTGAATGGTTTGAGTTTGACGACATGCTCCCTTTTTCTGCATACCAGAATTCTGTATCTTGGAAACTATCAAGTACTTCCTGCCAAAAGTAAAAACAAACAAATTCATTAACTTATTTAGGCCTTGATTGAAACAGAATTGCTTTGTTTCAAGAAAAGAAACTTAGCACATTAAACTGGTCTTACAATAAGCATTGCATCAAGCTTTTGCAAAGCTGGAAGGTTAATATAGAGATCAGATCTCGGTCTGCTTGTCATCAACTGAAAGAACAACATACAAAATGTCAAAAACAGACCCCGGTAGCAGAAACTAATTGAACTTTTTGTCATGGATTTTTGACAGTCACCTCCATTTCTGTCCCATCTTGCAAATTTTGGGATATGGGGATGAGTTCTACTATGTAATCACAAACTGATAACAGGCAATTCATTTCCCTCTTCCACATTGCTTTCTTCTCAGGGTTCAAGGGCTCTAGCCTCAAATTTTGCCCAAACACAGTGGCTGCAGAAGAAAATCCCAACAAAATGACTCATTGAGATTGAAATGAAAAACAACAAATTGACCTCTAATTAATCTTAAAAATTTCAGAAAAATATAATTACCATAGAGGTTGGTTATCGAATTTGAGATCGTAACCGCGGTGCACACCCCTTTCCCACTTCCTGACATGTCCTCACCCAACAAGAGTTTTGCAAATCGTTCTTTCATCATCTCAAGCTCTGCCAACATTCATATCAAAGTTATTTGGCCAATTTATACAGCTTTAAAATTGTTTCTTGATGAGGCAAAGAGATTGTTGAGAAACAAAACTATTGAAACCAACCTGCATCTACTGCTTCATGATCTTCAAGCTTATCATCTGTGGCATTCTTGTTGTGCTGCTTCATTCCTAGTCTGGTAAGAGCAACCTGGTTATGAAATCTGGTTTTCACATTTGGGCAGAACCAAGGGGATGCTTCACCGGAGTAGCTGCTGTCATCTACAGACTCAGAGAAAGCTGAGGTCTCTGAATCCGTCCGGCGGTACATAAAAGAATCACCACTTGTTGAAGTTTCTGCCAGTGAGTGATCATTCTGATCCACAGAAGAAGGTGAAGGATGATATCCCAGATCATAGTTTTCATCAGAATTTGATAAATTGTCCATCGGAGCCTTCAAAACTTGTGTTCTAAATTTTAATTGCTCAAAACCCTGCACATAGTCAACCGTTTAAGTGTTACCATTTGGGACTTGGGTTAATGTTAGAACTCAAATCCGAAAAAAAGACCCGGGAATTGGTTTATATTCTACCATCTAGAATCTTAGATTTAGAAGACAAATGAACAAAAAAGGAAGAAAAAAGCATGAATCTTCTTCTTCTTTGAAGCAAAAAGCAAAAGAGGTTTATGATAGGTTGTTTTCATCAGCAGGCTAAAATAATTGACTGAGTATGCAGCTAAAATTTAAAGCAAAAAAGCAAGGTTGGAAAATATTTCTTGGGGCTAAAGGCAAACCAACAGAAATTTGAAAATTTGAAGGGAAACGTTTAATTGAAAAAGCAACGGTATATTGAACAGTTTTTATGTTACCTTTAAAGAGCATAGATTTTTGAATTTGAACTATTGAAGGTGGCTGAAGAAGACCGTTTGAAACAGTTCCCTCCTAGGCATTTGCCTTCGCCTTTGATCGCCAAACACTTTTCTTCTTTCTAAAAGAAAAGTTTTCCCAGAAATCAAATACTCACATCACCATGATCATGGAAAATGAACATTTTCAGCCGTCTGATCGTCCCATGCTAGAGTTATGAAATTAAACAGCACAAACAAACCCAGAAGCAAAAATGGCTGAATTCTTTGACTAAGATAAAAAAAATGGTTTGGTGCTTGAAAAATTATACCAGACATGTAGACTGCATCTTAGTTGTACTTGAACATGTATATATGGTAATGGTTCTGCAGGGTGTATTATATGATTCTATTATATATAGTTTAACATAAAAATAATTGGGCAACGGCTTTGGATATTAAATTATAAATTGTAACTACACAAAAAGAAAGATAAATTGCAATCTTCTCATAAATTGCCCTCAGTTATCTCCATCACCTAAGTTAACTCCGTTAAATCTCTATCAAGCCTCGATTACCTCCACCAACCTTAAAGGCATCTGTTGTGCCCTAATTGCCTCCATCGGCCTTGTTTTAAGTCGTTTGCATATTCTTATTCTTAAGTGACATGTTCGGTGCTTCGCACCTTAAGAAATACAAATTGATTTAGTCTTCACACCTTAAGATGAAAATTCCGTTGCTACTATGTCGTTGGACCGAAAGGAAAAAAATACAATTTTAAAAATGAGTAGAACATGGGGATCTTAGTTGCATGTTTGTGGATTTAATATGAAATATTAGTTAGTCTGGTCGGAGGTTAGATTGGAAAGCATGTGTTGAACTTATATATTAATCCCATGAAGGAAAATAAATCTCTTCCTAACTCTGTATTATTGGTGAAAATTAAATAATAATAAAAAGACTTGAAAGTATTTAAAGCAAAATTCAGCTTCTGATAGCTTCTGAAAGACGTGCCTCCCATTTGTCACTTGGCTTCTTATAACTTGGTCATCATGGTTCGTGCTTAGATGGGTGATAAGGTTGACTTTTGTTTGTTTATCAATAATATACTGTCGCTTATTTTCAAAAAAATACGTAATGGGCTATATTTGGAAACAGATAATAATATAGTAAATTGCTTTTCCCAGGGACCATTTGTGACAGGTAGGTGAACCTCAGGGATATTTTGTGATATATATATATATATATATATGCCACGTCATCAAGGTCATAAATAAGGGTTGACGCTATGGTACACCCTAATTAGAGAACGAATTGCCACTGATTGAGACAATATCTTTGCCGAATTATTGGTGGAGCCCAACGTTGGTGTATTGCATAGACCTTTGCCGACAAAATTTCGTCGGGAGAGGTCTTTTGGCAAAAACAAAAAATAAAATATTATTATTATTTATCATTATTTTAATTTTAAACATGTAAAATTAGTTTCTTTACTTTCATTTTGTGGCCAACTTCTTTAGTTTAATATATGTAATTATGTAATAGCCTTTTTTTAATTACTTTAATTGGTAATTATGTTTAATTATTATTTCTTTAGTGAATACTTAAATGTTTTACTTAATGAATAGTAATTAATTCTTTTATATATATATATATTTTTTTTGTGGACTTTGTTTTCACAAAATTAGTTTGTGTAAATCCAAGTCTTGAACCAAAAACCCGAGCTTCCGAAATTGTTCCCAAACCTTTTTCGAGGCCAAAATCCGTTCTTGAAATGCTAAAATATTTTGGATACCAAAACTAAATTTCTAGGATTTTTATGAAAATATTTAATGCTAATTATTCACTAAAGAAATAATAATTAAAACGCAATCACTAATGAAAGCATTTAGACAAGGCTAAGACATTATTTATTTAACAAAAAATAAAATTTCAAAGAGTATAGCCGCCCGGCTATACCCTTTGAAAAATAATAATTACCATTCATTAAGTTAATTAAAGTATTTAATTATTCACTAAAGAAATAATAATTAAATAAGTCTAAGATATTATTTAATTACTAAAAAGAAAATTTATTGGACCTAAAAGATACTAAATTTAAATTTATTTTTTAGTAAAATCTCTCCCGACGAAATTTTGTCGGGAAAGGTATAAGACTTGCCCCGACGAAATTACCTCTCCCGACGTAATTTCGTCATGGTAAGTCTTATCCGACGAATTTCGTCGGGATAGACCTTTGCCGACAAAATTTCGTCGGGAGAGGTCTTTTGGCAAAAAAAAATAAAATATTATTATTATTATTTATCATTATTTTAATTTTAAACATGTAAAATTAGTTTCTTTACTTTCATTTTGTGGCCAATTTCTTTAGTTTAATATATGTAATTATGTAATAGCCTTTTTTTAATTACTTTAATTGGTAATTATGTTTAATTATTATTTCTTTAGTGAATACTTAAATGTTTTACTTAATGAATAGTAATTAATTCTTTTATATATATATATATTTTTTTTGTGGACTTTGTTTTCACAAAATTAGTTTGTGTAAATCCAAGTCTTGAACCAAAAACCCGAGCTTCCGAAATTGTTCCCAAACCTTTTTCGAGGCCAAAATCCGTTCTTGAAATGCTAAAATATTTTGGATACCAAAACTAAATTTCTAGGATTTTTATGAAAATATTTAATGCTAATTATTCACTAAAGAAATAATAATTAAAACGCAATCACTAATGAAAGCATTTAGACAAGGCTAAGACATTATTTATTTAACAAAAAATAAAATTTCAAAGAGTATAGCCGCCCGGCTATACCCTTTGAAAAATAATAATTACCATTCATTAAGTTAATTAAAGTATTTAATTATTCACAGAGCCCAAGAGTCCCAAGGCCCATCTTTTGATTAATGAAATATATATTATTTAACCATTGACCGAAGGGCCAAACCCACGAGCCACTCTATTAGGCCACTTGCTTTGCCCAATCCCATCTTTTATTTGTCTAAGAGTGTATCTTATAAAGATCTTCAAGGAACTCTAGTTTTCCAATGTGGGACTAATTTCAACTCTAACATGTTAGTAATGCCATGCAAAAACCAACAGTAGATATAATGCAGATGTTCCACACTTACTAAATGAGCACCAATTGGATCAATTGGAGGGCTTTGTAACCTGTTTTCCTTAAGAACTATAGTTGTTTTTGGTAAAATGGCAGCCTGAGATATAATGCACATGGGCTGCATTTGCATAACTAACACAGAACAGGGTCTGCTGTTTTCTCATGCATCTAAGACCACAAGATCGAGGGTGCCAGATCTTGTTGGTTTGATTTCGCTGATGTCTGGGCTTTTGCTGTTGAACATGCCATTGGGAATTTGGGAGGTTGCTCAATGCTTTCATTGTGACAAATCATAAAAACTCGCTTCTTCCTTCACATGCTTCCACAAACAAGGCACCCAACTACTCTTTCTCTTGTTCATTCTGAAATTCATGCTGTTTTAAACGTGAAATTCATGCTTTCATTGTGACACGTGCTCAGTTAAGTTAATCGGTGTCTGATTCGTAAACTTTTTGCAAAAATGGTACACTGCGTTACACACGAATACCCCCCTCTTCCAATATTTTTGAGTTTCCCTCCTTTTCATTTCTTTTCATTTTTGGATCGTCTTCTTCCCTCCGTTTTAGTTAAATCTCTCTCCTTCCTAGGCCACAGATTTCACCCCCAAAAAAGAAAAAGGGAAACAACAACTCAGGTAATTCTGAACTTCGATATAATTAGTTTCAACTCTATATCGTCATTTCAGATTGGATTTTAGAGAATTTTAGTTCCATATTTTGGCTACCTATGTGATGGATATGTATGTTTTACCAATTCGGTATTTGTGGGTTTTATCTCTTTTTCTGAGTTTTTAGTCTTACCCTATACTCGGCCAGAGAAAGAAAGAAACGAATTATATATGCTTCTTCTATGAAATCAATAAGGTCTGCTTCTTGCCTGCAACTTGTTTGTCAAAATGCTTCATAGAGTTCATTGCAACTTCTTCTATGAAATCAACAAGAAATCTTGAATCCGTTGGTTCGATATCTCTATAGAATCTAATTACACATCGTAAACCCAAATTTGGGTTTTCTAAGCAACCATGTCACATAAATATGGGAAATCCTAAGCAATTTAGACTGGTTATTAAACTACAATGTCAAAATTTTAGCCTTATATTCTATATGTCATTTCCGTTGCTGGAGGAGTCTGTCCAGGAGAAGGGAGGGAGCATTGTACGGAAAGTGGGATCTTTTCTGAAAATGGCAAGTTACTATGACATTGATGATATTCTTGTGGAGGAACAGGTTAATTCCCGTCTCTTTGTATCCTCGAAATTTAAACTCCATTTGCTTTATTTACTTGGTCATTTTAATTCTGTATTCTAAACATGTTTGCTGTTTCCAAGCAGCGTGTCCCTGTTGTTTTCCAGCAAGCAGTAAATGGGGTTGATATTGATCCTAGTGCTGAAACCCATTGTGTAAGTGACCAGAGTGGATTTGGAGTGAATGGTTTTTGTTCGAAGGAGATATTTTCTTATATCTTCTTGGCCCTGTATTTCAGGTTGAACCCGGTTCAAAGGTAGAGCTACCTTACTGGCTTGCCCATGAGTTACACCTCAGAAAAGTAGCAAAGATGAAGGTTCCTGCATGTTTCAATCAAAGGTAATGATCTGTATAGGTTTATTTAAAAATAATTTATGGCCATTTTTTAGGGCTGAGTTGCAGGGAGTTCTAGACTTAATGAACGATCACATAGGGCATTGTTTTTCTCCATACAATCTGGAAAAGTAAAATAGTTATGTTGCTGTTTGTACCATATTTTGAAAATGGACCACAGATGGTCTATTTCTCGAAATAATATACCTTAAAGTCCAGGCTCAGCCTAAGGACCCCTTTCGCTTTGTGGGCCATCAATAGATAAAAGAAATTAATAAAAAGCCCATAAAGATAGGGAGCCCAGACTTTTGACTCACACTAAAGTTAAAAAGATCGATAACCGTTACACATTGACCCACTTGAGGGTCTGAAGGAGATTGTCACCATTAATGACGACTTGACCTCCTTCTCGCCCAGCGTTTTTTCCCCCTTAAATTATCAATGCATGAACCTCACTATATGCTATAAAGCCATTATCTTGTACTATTTTGTAAAGAAAAAACGAGTACCCAATGAGATCTAACTCAGTAGAAAATGGTCTTAATTTACAGAACAGAGGTCTCAAGTTTGAACCCGCATGACATCTTGGTTGTGTGTGAGAAATCCCCTCTTCTGTAGTTTAGACTGTCGCTTATACTAAAAATAAAAAAAATAGACGAGTAAGACATAAATCTAATGAAATAAAAATGTGCAATTATAGAATGTAACACCAACACACAACCCCGCACCCAAAAAAGAAAATTAAGGTGCAATCAAAATGTTCCAAGTTGACCTTCTCTGACCCAAAAATAAAAATACATAGTGCACCTTCTAGGTCGTAATATAGCCATGATTAAGACCTTATGATCCTCTACTTATGCTTGTGCTTATTTTTAGAATCCGTTTTATGACAAAACAAGAATCTCCACCATAAAATTCTCCATATGTTGGCAATGCTCCTACGGATTGATCCTCTTGGTTTAGTTTTGTCCTCTGCCAAGAATTCCCTTGTCTCTGTCACATGCGCTTCTTTCTGCATAGAACAATCATCATGCCATATATTTAGCATTTTATATATATATTTTGACAAATTATATATTAATAGGAACTATACACCCATATTTAGATATTAAACTCTTGAACTCACACTCTAACAATATGTTTAAGAGGGGAAGAAGTGCGATATTAAGTGTGGGAAATGTTATATTTTTAGACAGTCTAACATGTTATGTTGTTGAATTGCGAATCAAAATTGTTAATTGTAAAATCCAGTATGAGTATGAGATTCTATCAATTCACGGACAACATAATATGCTAGGTATTTTAGTAAGAGAACATGACCCTATAAACATCCTTACATTTGCGATAAATCGAAACCCAATCTTTATCTCTCCTTTATAGGTGTCATCTTCAAGCACCACATTGTACGGAGCTGGTTTTAATTCAATGAATCCTCTGTCCTTCCCCTCAGTAATTATTCCACCAAGATGAACTCTGCATAACAGAACCAAAGCACATTCCTTCAAAGGCTAATTATTATTAGGAAAAATAAAAATATTAATGATTAGCAGAATATGAGATCTATATGAATACGATGTAAATAAATTTAAAAAAAACTACACAAAAAGAGACAAGAAGGCATAAATTAAGTACATGGTTTCACCAACAAATCCAGCAACTGTGAACAACTCGGTGTCCATAATTCTGAATTTGAGATGAGTTAAGTTTTCCCAATCTGACAATGGAAATTCAAACGTGAATTTTTCATTCCAGCTAATTTTGTCATCTTCACCTGCATCACACAACCCATTTAGCAAGTACAAGGATAACATAAGAATGATATGCATAGCATGTCTGAATAAATTGGGAGTTTAGAGAAGGAACCAATTAAACATACTTGATGATTCTTTGCTTCTATATTCTCGAGTGCCACACTCTATGATCACGTAGTAGGATGCTCTACCTATAACAGTAATTGAGTGCAATTTTTAGGATCTTTTTAAATAATAATTGAGATATACTTTTGTATGATAAGTCTCAACGTAGAATTGTATGAAAATTTGTTCTTTTAGCTGAGAGGATCTGATATGTTACTGGACCATATCTCCTTGAGTTGCGTCTACATACCTCACTACGTGATCTAGTCACGTAGTCACGTGGTCACGTGGTGAGTGTAGACTCAAGGGATATATTACGTACTCACAGTTGTAGGTAAGATTTGTGTGCAACCAAATTAACTAGGAGTAGGCTTACCAAGAAGATTTGTGTGCCTAATGCCTTCAGCATCTACAAGAAGTACTTCAAGGGTTCCTCCTGTCATGTATGTTTGCATGTGGGCATGCACTCATTTGATGGGAAGGGTCAAATATATTTATGCTAAAATATAACGACAGGTAACTCACTAATTAACTGGGCGTTTTAAGGTGTATTATATTAGAGGGTGTTTTATTTTAATGAGTTACTAGCTTCTTGCGCGCAATGGATTTTTTATTGCATGATACACGCGATTCTATGAATTATTATTTTTTCGTAATTGTATTTTGCTAAATGCCTCAAAAGTTTATTTTTTTAAGATTGGGCATAGCGCGTTTGATTAATAAAAGGTCTCTTCACTCGCATGACAGGCTAGTCTAATAAATTTTAGGAGTTAAGGCAATTCATATTGAATTAATTTTAGGAGTTTTAAGTTTCAACAATTGATGAAAACAGAAGTAAATATGGAATTGGCAAAAGAGACTATAACGACAGACAATTCACTAATTAAATGGGCGTTTTAAGGTGTAATTAGAGAGTGTTTTGCTTTAATGAGTTATAGACGTTCATGTCAGGTCTTCAACAACAAAAAAACGGCATGTCTGTTTCACAAAGACATGTAAAGTTGCAAGTAGGGGTGTAAGGCCCTATCAAGTCTTATGGGCTTTCCCCGACTTGATCTCATTACAGGCCTGAGCCCAACACAGCCCATTCAAAAATTTCTTTTTCCCTTTTCCCTTTTTTTTTTTTTGGAAAAAAGAAAAAGAAAAAGACTTGCTAGAAGACTTCTTCATTTTAATTATGAGCAAAAAAAATCAAAAACATTGTGGCCTCCTAGTGGGATTTGCATATTTGGTGTAAGTTAAAGGTGTGTTTTAAAACAAGGTCTATACATTGAACACTTCTTTTGACAATGAAATGTGATGATGGTGTAGTTTCCAAATTGGATAAAAAGAACAATAAAAGAAAAAACGCACTATCCATCTTGTACCTAAAAGTGTCTTACTTTGTGCAGATTGTTTATTGTGTATTGTCTAAAGCTCATCATGGTTTCATGGAAAGAAAACAGGTCCAAAAGATATTGGCAATGGTTAGCTGGTAATCATTCTAGTTTATCCTTGCTTTTATTGGTGCAAAAGATATTGGCAATGAGAAGTAAAGCAAAAGATATTGAGAGATTGGCAATGATATGGAGATTTACTTGGCAATGAGTTAATATGGAGAGAATAACGGCAGATGGTAAACATTGTGGTCTCCTTGCTTTTTCTTGTTAAATTGATATGGAGAGAATCACGCACAATTTAAAAGATGACTAAAACCCAAATTCAACAACGAGAAGTAAATCTACTCAAACTTGCAACACAGATTGGCCGTGCAACGGCAGATATCGAAAGCCAAAAACTAAAAGGGATAAAATATCCTAAAGTGAAAACAAAGCACAATAAACTCCTAAAGAGTTTTTGAAAATTATTAAATGAAAATAAACTAAGAAGTAGGACTACCGCTCCACATCCTCCTAGGCAACCCGAAGAGAGTCATAGTGTCATATTGGCTAAATCCATAGTGTCATACCGGCTAAACTCGAACCCGATGCAACCCAACATCTTCCGCTCTTTGTATCTCCAAATCCAAGTCAAAGGTTGATAATTGGAGCCAAATCCTCATGTACATGGGCCAAAAGATCTTAGGTGTAAAAGTGACGATTTTTAACCACTTAAGCTACAAGCCGTTTACTCCAAATTAATTTTTAAACTAATCACTAATCACTAGCCATCATGGGGTGACTTTCACTTGCACATATCACTGGAAGGGAACCAAGGGACAATATATATGTGGCATGCCTTTTTGCTGCTTTTCCTCTGTGGAAGGCTAGAGTGGCAAACATGCCATGATACTTTATTAACATAAATGTTTCACATGATAAAGATTTCCATTAATTCTTCTAAAACCCAGAGGAGGTTTCACATGATGTTCTACTTCTACACTTCTGCATATGCTTGCGGGTCAAAAACGTTTTCCAGAAAAATACATATATGAAGGATTTAAAAAAAAAAAACCCCAGAAAGCCATGCATAACATGCTATAACAGAATTTAAGAAAGTCCATATGCATGACCTGGATACCTACCTACAGCCTGTCTTGGCTCCAAGAAACTGCAAATTAAATTATTTAATCAGCTTCCTTCAATTGACTTAGTTATGATTGCTTCACATAAAAACAAGAATTCATACTTTAATTGCAAGTCTTTATAGTCAAACATGTTATATGGTTGATTTTTGCTCATGATTTATAACTAAAGTCTGATACATTGTTCCCAACGGAGTCTAGCCCAGTGAAATAGGGCATTGATTTGCATACCAGTGGTCTCATGTTCGAACCCCCATGACACCCTGGTAGTGCGTGTGTGAGAAACTTCCCTCTCCTTTGTAGTTTAGACTATCGCTTGTATTAAAAAAAAGTTTGATACATTGCTTTAATTAAAAATGGTTTTAATTAAACAACTAAATTCCCATTTTCCTATGCTATTATACAATCAATGTCTTAACATTGTACACCTTTTTATCTGCAGTGTGCAGAGGCTAAACCCCATTTAATTAACTAAACTTAACCAGCTATCTATTTAATAGCCCAACCCATGTGGACAAAGTAAACCTTTTTACCTAGATTATAGACTCTAGCTAGACTCTAGAGGCAATGTCAGAAATACCTCAAACTTCTGTTAAACTTCCCATGCTAGATATTTCTCAGCCAATATTGCACCCTTCTTCTTTATCCTCTCTAGCTGAAGCCTTCAAAACATGGGGCTTCTTGCACATCACCAATCATGGGATCTCCAAAGATCTTTTCAGAAAACTATATTCACTTTCAAATGGCCTCTTCAGCCTCCCTTCTGATACTAAACTCAAACTTGGTCCTTTCTCTTCTGCAAAAACTTATACTCCTCATTTCATTGCCTCTCCATTCTTTGAAAGCCTCAGAGTTTCTGGCCCAAAGTTCTTTGAGTCTGCTCAAACTTCTGCCAATGTTCTCTTTGACCAACACAACTCTGAATTCAGGTACTATATATATAGATAATTGTATATATAAATACTGTCATCCTCATAAATATATGTATATATATGCTTCTGTTATCTTATGTCTTTTATCTTCATATTAATTTTCTTGAGGTTTGGAAAGGGCCTTGTAGCCCAAGCGATTAAGAATATTCACCCTTACTCCCAAGGCCCTTTGTTCGATTTCCCCAACCCAACTGTTGCTTGTATCAAAATAAATTTACTTTGAGGTCATAATTAAGTTGCTATTTCTGATCATCTGTTTCTTTCTAATAGTGAGATATTACAAGAATATGGGAGCAAGATGGCAGAATTATCGAAGAAAATCGTGAAGATCGCGCTGATGAGCTTGGGGGATGGTTTGGTAAAGCAATTTTATGAATCTGAATTCCAAAATTGTCATGGTTACTTGAGAATAAATAACTACTCAGCTCCAGAAAGCTTGGAAGATCATGAAGATGAGGTTGAAGGACTTGGAATGCACACAGACATGAGCTGTGTAACAATTGTGTACCAAGATGAAATCGGAGGGCTTCAAGTGAGATCAAAGGAAGGTAAGTGGATGGACATAAGCCCATGTGAGGGGACCTTGGTGGTGAACATAGGGGATATGTTTCAAGCCTGGAGCAATGAGAAGTTAAGGTCATCAGAACATAGAGTCATTTTAAAGCAGCCGGTGAACCGCTTTTCTCTGGCCTTCTTTTGGTGTTTTGAAGATGAGAAGGTGATATTTGCACCAGATGATGTGGTGGGGGAAGAGAATGTGAGGATTTACAAGCCATTTGTTTGCTTGGACTATTTGAAATTCAGAGAGAGCAATGAGAGAGGGAAGTTTGAAAAGGTTGGGTTTACTGTAAGGGATTTTGCTGGGATTAAACAGCAAGCCAAATGTGACTGTTGAAAAAACAAAAACAAAAAATTGAAGCTCCTCTTGTAATTAAAGTAATTATAGTTAGGCATTGTATTAAGTAATAATCTGGCTTTAAAATTGTAATGTTTGTGCTAAATTTGTTTGTGCCAGTTTGCTTGAGTGAGATGCAGAGAAGAAATTGGTAGGAGTTAGTTGAGTTTGAGGAGCCTTGACTTGTTGGTAGTTGATAGGAGAAAAGCTGTAAAGTTGGAATCTCAACTTTCAACTCATTTGCATTATTATTATACAATCCTTGAATTGGTGTTCTTATGGAATTTCTACTATATTCTTCCTCTTTTTTAAAAAATTTATAATTATCATGATTGTGCTAAGAGTAATGGTCCTTATAACATGTATTTTTTCTTGTACCACATTTATTGACCACATTGCTGATCACATCTCTCACTCTCATATAAGTGGATCCCACATACACTGGTGGGGCTACCTCTATTGGAGAGATGGTCAGCAATGCGGTCAATAAATGTGGTACGTACAAATAGCGTTAGTCTCAATACAATTATTCATTGGAAGTTTTATTCTTCTAAAATGATAAAATGTATTTTCATGCAGAGTCAACTCATCCAATCTATTTGTTTGATCATATGAAATAAACTTGCTTCACTTAATTTGAATTCCTATAACTTGAAGTGGGGAGATTAATTGGAGTCCAAGAGATCAAAGGAGGTGATTTCTTCTGCCTACTACTTTTTTGTTTCTTGAAGAATTAATGAAAAAAATTATTAAATTTGTGAGCACACATGAAGATGGCACTTGTCAACTTGGCATTATTTTTGCCAATGCATTTCAAATAAAGTAATCCAATTCCAACTTTCAATTTAGCAACATATTCAATGATATGCAACCATTGAACTGTGAGCAATGCATTAAAAATGTCCTCGTTTTGTGCGGTGCTAATTAGGCCACAAAGCTTACTTAAGAAACCTAATTATAGATTAATGAATCAAATTACCTTCAATCCTCTGCTGCCTGCTGTGATAAAAGAGGATCTCTGAGTAACCGGGTTGGCATGTTCATTTGATGAAGTGTTAAATTCTGGGTCATTTTTACAGTGATTTTTCCGGCTTCTACTGTCAGGATTTTTACCCTGGTATTAATCTGTTTGAACATTTCCTCTGAATAGGTAGGCAGTGAAAATGTTTAGGTGGCTGGCAGTAACATAAAAGAGACAAAATTACTACTTTATTGAACTCACATTCTAACTCTAGCTGATACTAGATAAATTACAATTGATGTTCCATTTCTTCATCACATGACAAAAGTCACCAATGGTGAAGCTTATTATCTAGTGATAAACAGTAGAGAAGGGGTGCATGTTAGGAACTAGATCAAACTGCTCCAGTTACTGCTACAAATTTTAACTTCAAGTAGCTACATTACTGTTCCTGCCTATAGAAATCCTACAAATACAAGTTTATTAGCTTTGCCGGCTTCTCAACACTTACCGGCAATTTTCCAAAGCGCCTGTTTTATCATCCCAACTGGTGCAACCGCTGCTCCTCGAAACTGAAACCAATCGATAGTGAGAACAGTTAATTCAGCATCAGGGTGTTTGAATATGAAAACAAATTCACAGAAAAAATTAAGTTTGAATTGCGGAAATACAAACCTTTGATGTAAGGCTCAATGTGAGAACACCATCAAGGGTGGATGATTGGACTGAGTGAGCATCTAAGTACAGATTGTTAATGGCATCCATTATATCAAGCAAGATATATTCCCTATAAGGGCATCTCATCTCTATCAGAACCTCCTGCTCCTTTAAAATGACTTTCACATCTAGTGGCAAGCTTTCTCTGGGAACAAGCCTATTGAGATCCGGGTCAGTTTCGTCAATGTCACAGGCCTTTCTCTTGTTTAACCAAGGCTTTTTAACATTATCCATCTTTATTTTATCATAGTTATCTGATGTCTTCTCTGCCCTGTCCAGGTATTTCCTTCTAGCTATCGCTTCCACGGTGTCCATGCAGGATTCCATCTCTTCTGCTCTTGCCTCAAGCTCTTTCAAGTACTTAATTGTGTCATCCAAGACCGATGCTTTATCAACCTGAAAAATTTTGGACTGGTTTTTCAGTCATGGGAGCTCATGAAAAAAGTGAAAACTTCAGAAAAGTATGTGAAATTAAAATAGTTGCAAAGCCAGTATACTAATGCAGCAGTAGAACTTCAGTGCAGAGTCGCTTTGGTATGCGAAAGTTGTTGAAAGGGATTTGTGTCAAATATTATGAAGACTTACTTGACAACTAAATGGGAAAAAAAAAAAAACTAGATCAAGACTGCATGCTTTAGCAGTTTGCTATGCTTACAGGACTACTACAAAATAGTACAGAACATGAAATTTCTGTCAAATAAAATGTAAATATGATTTCCAACACAAGGCATCTGAAATTACCTCACTGATAGAAGGAACCATTGACCTCAGGACCAGCAATTTTTCGTTCTCTTTCAGTTTATCAGGCATAACATGTCCCTTGTGAATATCATCACTTCGCAACTTCGAGAGCCCATCTTGGATAGTATTTTGGGAGCTCGCACCACACATCAAAGGAACTGTAAACAAAATCTTCTTTAGTATTTTCTGATGTACTGTTGGCCTACAATTATCAACGATTCCTTTCTTCCATGTCACAAAACTGGATTTGCAACCTCCATCGCAAGAACATGGGTTTTTAGTCAACCTTATTGAGCTTCCCAGAATATTAGAAAGAGTTCTTGTGTAGTGTATATGATCATCAGCAGGTCCGAGATCCAAGGAGCTAAATTTTGTGTCATTGAAGTTTTGAAGTTCCTTTAAATGATTACGGTTGACACTCTCGTGTCTAGGGGAAGAGTGAGCCCCTTTTTTATTAACAAAAGCTTCAGATATGCAGTCACTAGAATTCATGGAATCTTGAACACCAATGCTGAAGTCTTCATCCATGAAATGCCAACTCTGAACTTGAGAAGCCCCATCATTGATACCTTCAGGCATAAAGGAGTCTTCTGTCTGATGATTGTGCTCACAACCATTAGAACATTCCTCAGGAGAGTCCATGTTGAACTCTTCATGGTTTCCATGTAAATCATTGATCCCCATCGGATCAAATTTGATTTCTTCTGAAGGGGAATATAGGTTCTCTAAAGCCAATGTATCAACTATTTCATGGTCAACCTTGGCAAGCACTTGGTCTGAATCATCATCTGCTTTATGAGGTGCAGAGGAAGATTTCTCAGAGCAATCGGGCTTTGAGAAATCCAGTAAAGAAGCCTTGATGTGTTGAATGAGACTAAGGTCCTCCGGTACCTTCAGATATCACAGAAAGAGAAGATTTACTTAAAAGAAGAGAAAATTTAAAACTGCTACACTGTTACTGGAAACTGAAGGGGAAGGGAGTTAACTCAGGAAAAGAAATTACCAGCTCAGTCACACCTAGCTCAACAACACCACCCAGATAGGGAAAGCAGACCACAGTCTGAGAAGCAAAAACATTTGAAAATATAATGATGATGCCATACAAGTAAAATAACAAATGAAACATATATGGATTTGATGATCAATTTACTTTTTTCTTAAGTTGTAGGACATGAATGGAGAACTGTTTTACAATGAAACCTTAGGGGGAAATGAATAAAAAGATGATGTATCACTAAGAAACATCCTTGCATCTTTGAGTTACAAAACCAGAAAGCTTGAAATGATTTTCTTAATTTGTTACCAAAAAAAACCAAAAGGAGTAAATATTCCTTATACTTTTTTGAAGACATGAGATGCAACCAGTTCATATGAGATCTAGGACTTAGCCGCAGTTGATTCACTCATGCAGCCTGATCCCAATACATGATTTCTTGATCATTAAAAATAAATAACTTGTGATTTGATAACTAAATAAATTAAACGAGTAGCAACAAAATATTTTCATTGTTATACCTGAATAGATGCACTCTGAGCGCAACCGTCGATGTCGTCCATTCATAGAGAAATAAGTTGATAGAGAAAACACTAGCAGTTAGTTCACTTTGCTCTAAATATTAGAAAATTTACAGGAAATGAAATTATCATTAACTTTAAGCAAATCACAGCCAAGAATAACCAACCTTCGCCAGCAAAGAGCGAGAGAATACTTTACTATCTGCATATTGAGCATCACATAACCAAATGGTTTGCCCGTTTGCTAATGCTCTTCCTGGCAAACTATGCAAAAAAGTGGAGAAATAAGTCAAAAAAATCATAATATGGAAACTACAAACTGATATGAAATCTAAAAGAGCAGCAAAGTAAAGTACATAAATACACACAAACACAAACATTTAGTAACAAGGGAAAGATTTTACACCAGTTGAAGAGATTAGTTTAGTACCCTTCGCCAGGATTGAAGACAAAGGACATGCAAAGCAAGTAATACCACTCAGCATCTGAGAGATCCTCTGGATTCAATGCAGCAGAAGGCGCTTTAGCTTGTGGCTCAGTTTCGCCTTCTAAAAGAGACTTATACAGCTCCCTCAGTTGTGCATTCCTCTCTAAACCCATTTTATCAGTTTTAAGTTCCACGCCTTCAACGGTCTTCCGGGTTTTGATGTCCCCATTGTAGTACCCTTCACACCATTCCAGCACCCTACAAAATAGTGATCATAATGTAAAGGGTGAACACAAAATCAACCAAAAAACCTGTCCTAGGCAACAATAACTGATACCAAGCTAAGAAAAAAAGTATCTAGGGACATAGACTTCACATGGGTAGAAATTGTTGAATTCCTAGCCAAGTACTTTCCTCTTAAAATAGGATATTTTCATTTCCAAGTTTCTGAACTGTCATTTTCACACTACCATATTTTCCAGTTTTCCTTCCAAATTTATTTAATCTTTGCCCTGAAACTTACTTGCCAGAGAGTTTGAGTTCTTAAACAGCATCAAAATCCATTTTAATCTTATCCATTTTTGTACTGCAGAACTTTATCACTTACTCAAAAACTAGTGTACCTCTTCTAGTCTGGGTCTGACTGAAAGCTTTTTCCATGAAATGTACAAAAATAATATGGCATTCATCCCCAACTAAAGCTAAACACCATAAAAATCCCCAGACAGAGATGTCTCAAGAAACAAGACAGAATTGTTCACCTGAGAAATATAATGAAAATAAAAATAAATAATAAAAAATATTACCCTTGTTGTGAAGTTGACAATGACCAGAAAATTGCATAGCTCCACTTAATACTTCTCACAGCAACAGCAAACTGTTTTCTCAGATTCTCTGGCACCCGCTCATGGTTTTGAGTCCCATTAGCCATATTTCCCCACAAATGTAATTGAACTTACACAATGGAAAAACCCACCAAGCTCATCAAACAAGAAAAGCAAAATTGGGTTCTGTCTGGGATTTTTGGTTTCAGCTGAATGTTACTAGAGGTTTCTGCCAACAACCCATGATTATTCTGTCACCAACCAAACATGGCTCTCAAACCAGCTTGGGGCTTTCAGTTTTTTCAGTGGAGTGGCTTACCAGAGTTCTTGGGAGGCCAACAGAAAACCAGAAGACTGAAAATTGAGCTCTGAAAAAAGTTTATCTTGGTTTTATACTTTACAAAGACATCTATGACTTTCTTTAGGTGGAAAAGTAGCGACTCAATGCAATGGGGACGTACACAGCGTTCGAGTTCTGTCTTTTAAGCTTGAATTATACAAGAATCTTGGTCTCTTATTTTTCTTTTTCTTTTTTCGAAGTAAATTATTAATAAAAAGTTAAAAACAACGTGGTAGTTCTTCTGGGATTCTCTTCTCTCTTATGTCATTGAAACAAAAAGAGTAATTTACATAATTACAAACTAAATGTTGAACAGTAACATCACTTTATACGGTGTTGCCACACGTGGAGTTACTAATTAACTTACCCAAACCAAATGTAATTTACATTTTAAAGGGAGCATGATGATTTTCTCGTAGTACAACAATATCAATTATAACATTTGTTGAGTGTAAAATGTTAGCATTAATGAACGTACACACACGGAAGTAGAATTTGGATAGATTCGTAACATCACGTGATGTAACGTCTCACCTATTAACAAGTAACTTTTTCTAAGAGTAAGTGCTTTCCTGATAAGTTAGAATTTTCTTCTTCAATATTGAAATAGATCTAAAGAAGATTGAATCTAAACAAACGTGTGTTAGGTTAGTTAGTCACTGCAGTGAACTCGTACGTATTAATAAAATAATCGAATCTCTTACTCCCATTAATTAAAAAGAAAAGAAAATTTTTGAATTTGCATGTGAATTAAACTATACAAGAAAGCTGGAGCGAAGCCAAAGACAAGATGGAGTTACTCCTTTCGGACCATACGCATCAATGATGAATGGGCATCTGATTTTGACTGTTGCCCACTTGCACCGATACACGTGATCAAATTTATATCCACTGAATTTTATGTCAGTCAAATTTATTACTAATTACTAATTACAATTATTCCAACCAGCGTGCTGCTGCTGTTTCCATGCGTACTTCATACTTTGTCACCACAAATACACTTGTTTTTTAGTCGAACTCAAATAAACTAAGCTTGGTAAATTTTAATTGATAAGATTTTTTATGCTTTTATTTTGGAAACTGTTTCACAAAATATATTTACAACTTATTTGAGAACCTATATTTTGTTTTGTTTTTTCACTAATCTCTATAAATAATTTTAAGTCTTTTTAATAATTAAATTTTATTCTACTTACATTTCTATTTTCTATGTCAAAAAATTCTCTAAATTCGAATCTCTTGTCCTCATTTTATCAAAAGGAAAAAAAACTTCTGTAATTTAAACTTTCTCAAACATTTTATACATACATACATACATATATATATATATATATATATATATATATATATATATATTAATTTACTTGTTTGTAATTAATAAGATATTATCAAATATCTGTTAAATATATGTCTATTTTTTACTTTTATTGAGGTTTGCAAAATCATCATCTTTCGTCCCTAATATTTTTTTGTGACACTAATGGTCCTTAAGGTTAGCCTCCACACATCAAAATGGTACATGTCATCAACTTCCGTCAAATTTTGTATTAAATTGCTAACGTGGCACATGTGTGGAATCCACGCATCCAATCAAGGACGGATTCATGAATTTTCCTTGCAGGGGTCAACATCTAAAAGGAATTTTCCCTAAAAGATCGATTTGTGAAAATGTGTGATCCTTAGGTTGACATGGACCCTTTTGTAGATATGCTCGTCTAAGTTTGTCTCAAATGTTAGGATCATAATCCATTTGAGGTCGAAGTTTAGGGTCTGCAAGAAGATTAGTCAAGACATCTTGCAACTCACTTTTTTTCGAACTACCCATAACATCTCTTGAACTCGAATTACCCACATTATCTAAACAAGAAGTAGTTGATGAGAACTTTCTCTTAAAATATCGTTCCATAAACTGTATTGGTAGAAATAATCAATAAAGCATGAACAACCAATGCAATCCAAACAATTGAATGGACAAAAATTAATCCAATTTGCCAAGAAGATATATACAAGCATACAAACTAACAAATACAATCAATTAAAAAATCCCTAATTTATTCTAACTAACCAAAATAAAATCCCAACAACTAATAAAACAAAAAGATATAAGAATCTTCATTAATTAACAAACACAAAAAATAATCCAATTTACCAAGATATAATCTAAGCATATACAACCTAATAAAAACCCCTAATTTATTAATACTAACTAACCAAAATAAAAACCCAACAAAAAAAATTAATCAAGAGAAACAAAAACATATAAGAATATTTACTAATTAATTGAAGCATAAATAAATTAGAAATTAGGGTAACATACTTTCAAATTTAGGGACAATATCCACCTTTGAAATCAAATTGAATTTGGGGGTGACTTTTTTATTTTGTTGTTGTTGCCACCATTATGAGGATGTCGTCGCCATCGGATTGGGCGAAGGTTGGTTAGTAGGATTTGGGGATTTAGGGTTTGATGTAAGACCTGTGTCTTGGGGAAACAAGAACGGTGAGCAATCCCACATCGCTCGGGGAGGGAAAGGTGAAGTGCTTTAAATGTGTGGGTACTTCTCTTCCTAGCACGAGGCCTTGCGGGAGCTCACTGGCTTCAGAGTCATAGGAATTTCGAAGTTAAGCGAGTTGGGAGCCAGAGCAATCCCAGGATGGGTGACCTACTGGGAAGTCACTCGTGAGCTCCTAGAAACAAAACTGTGAGGGCAGAGAGAGGGGCCCAAAGCGGACAATATCGTGCTAGGGGAGTCGGGTCGTGACAAATGGTATCAGAGCTGGACCCCGACCGGAAGTGTGCCAGCGAGGACGCTGGGCCCCAAGGGGGGTGGATTGTAAGACCCGTGTCTTGGGGAAACAAGAACGGTGAGCAATCCCACATCGCTCGGGGAGGGAAAGGTGAAGTGCTTTAAATGTGTGGGTACTTCTCTTCCTAGTACGAGGCATTTTGGGAGCTCACTGGCTTCGGAGTCATAAGAACTCCGAAATTAAGCGAGTTGGGGACCAGAGCAATCCCAGGATGGGTGACCCACTGGGAAGTTGCTCATGAGCTCCCAGAAACAAAACCGTGAGGGCAGAGAGAGAGGCCCAAAGCGGACAATATTGTGCTAGAGGAGTCGGGTCGTGACATTTGACATATGAAGAAATGAGCTAAAACTCATTTGGGGGAGGGGAGGAAATTGTCTACTACTTTGCTCTCTGTTCTATAATTATTATTTTTTAAAACATGAGTCAAAACGACGTCGTTTTGGCTAGGTTTTTTTTTTTTAAAAAAAAAAGTTTAGTGGGATGATGTCATTTTGATGTCGACGAAAAAAGAAGAAGAAAAGAAGTGCAAGCGGGCAAGCAGTGCTGCGCATTGGGGAGAAAACAGAAGAGCACAAGCGCGCGTTGGGGAGAAAATAAAAAAGTAGCTCTTTTAGGACTTTCATCGAGCAACTTACATGGGTCAATTTTCTCCCCTCTAATGGCAGATTATAGAGTTGTAGGGGTCACTTGACCACCCTTACTCCTCTGGATTCGTCTCTGCATCCAATGGTATAGAGCCACGTGATTTTAAATATAATATTATATACTTTAAATATTTTTAAAACTTAAAATTCATAAATAAAAAATAAATTAAAAGCAACTTAAAATCTTTTTATATATTTTTAAATATCTTTGCCACGTCATCAATTGAATAGAAAATTTGACGGAAGCTAACGATATGGACCATTTTGATATGTGGAGGCTAATCTTAAGGATCATTAGTGTCACAAAAAAGCGTTAAAGATAAAAGGTGATAATTTCGCAAACTTAAGAGATTATTTGTGATAAAAAGCCAATTTTTTATTATTGAATTTGAATAGCCTATCTAGATCACCAGCTTTTGAAAACACAATCCGACAATTGGTCTTTAATAATGATAATGAGAGCCGTCCCAGCATGTGGTCCTTGATTTTGAAAATATAAATCAACAAAAGTTGGTAAATATTTTCCTCTATTGGTACATAAAGTAGGTGGAAATCTTCAAATATACTACGCCTATAGCATTTTTGAAGCAATAGATAAAGGTAATCATCGAGTTTTGTAGAGTAGAGATAAAACCAAAAAAAAACAAAAAAGCAGAGATATATGTTGAAATTATGAACTCTTTCCATGCATGTAAAAAGTTTTTGGCTGAAATCATGCAAGGATAACATGGTAGCATCAGTGAAATTGTAAAATGATTAACAAATTTCATGCGTGTAAATTACTAATGAAACTACGTATTAGTAGGTACATGAATTTGGACTTTGTTGATCATTGTTTTACCAGCAGACTCGCCAAATGTACTTTTATAACATATTTGACTGAAATTCCTTCAGAAAAATCACTCCAACAAACTAGCTATCTACAAGTTATTTTTAACCCTGTCAACAGTTGATAGCCAAACGTGGTTTGCTAGGAGTGAGAAAATAACTTTTGAAAAATACTTGAATGCGAGAGTCACAACACCACATAGTGTTACTATTTATAAATAGGTCGGATTTGGATCGAATGTACCTCAATTCAATGAATCCATTTATAATCGAATTATCGGATTTGGATAGTATTCGGACTGTCGGATTGAACCTATCAATTCATAATCGTTAAGCATCAGATTCAGATTGGATCGGATTATTATCAGATTTATTTTTTAATGTGAAAAAAAAATCAAAATTTCATTAGTAGCCTTGTCCTTTTATTGTATTTATCTACTTTTTATATCAATTTTTGATATTTTATCATAAAAATTAGTTTTTAAGTGTATTATTAATGCATATAAAACTAAAATTACTTATTTACACATATAAAATATTAATATATAGCATAGAAAAACTAAATTATGCTTCATATTAAGTCGGATCGGATCAACTATAATCTATATCCAAATCCATTTATAATAGGATTATCGGATTCGGATTATAATCGGATTACCGGCTTAAGAAGTCCAATCCATCTCCTATATTGCAGCAGATTCGAATCGAGTTTGAATCAAAATCCGATCCATTGACAGGTGTATCCGTATCATCTTAGGTCAAATCTGACCATGCAAATGCTCTTATAGTTTCTATAAAATCACTTATTAAAAATATTCTAAAGATTCTTGTATATATTTAAAACCCAATACACATTATAAGTTATAACTCATAACTCACATAGATTTGCACCAACCCACATATTTCCCTCCCTGTTATATTTACGATCTGCTATGTCTCCCACCAGTACCTCACCCCACTAGCTTACCCCACATCTACATGTACTCTCTCTCTCTTTCCTATTTGCCTTCATATAATCCACCACACCGTGCATATTAAATTATATACTGCACCCACCAGTTTGGCTCTTTCTTTGTAATTGTATTTCTTTCTTTCTCTCACCTCGACCAAACGAATCCACCACCAATCTCATTTCATCAAACCCGCCACAAACCCTAGAAAGCTAGACGAACCAATGGAACCAAAAGGAGGTTTAGAAGTATATATTTGAACCCATTTAAAACCCACTTTTGGGGATGCTTGAGTTGATTGAGATTGCATATATTTGTCCACTACTATATGATGTTATAAAATTAGGGCATCTTCCATTTATTTGCCACTGTCCAGTGTCCACTAGTACATTATTGATATTCACGTTTAACGTTGTCCCTGGTCCTCTCCTTACGGCTTTCAGGTTTTGTTTGGTGTCAATTACTCAATGCATGGTACGTAAATTCAACTACACATAGGGAAATTAGCAGATTGCTGAATTTAATGTTTTAATTACTCTTCAATTTCCTATGGTCCCATGGAGAAAACCATATCTCTATATGAACAATAAAAGGGCATTGAGTTGTCTTTCTCATTGTACTTCTCTAAAAAAAAAAAATGATGTGGATTGATTCATTGTGTGGTCACTTCCTTGCTATTATATATAGAAGTTTGATATAAATGGTCATATGTTCAAATTTATGCTTGTGGTAAAATCCTTGAACTTTCGATGCGGTTAAATTACGAATTTTCTTGAGTACACCTATGTACTAAGTACATAAGCAGTATTCACCGTTGGATTAGTTTTAAAAGCAGTCAACAATCATTATCTAACAACTGTTCAATGGTGGATACTGTCTATGTACTTGGTAAAATCGGTTAAACTATAGTAAATCTAAAAGCTCAGCCAAGTCCATACAAATGAAAACAAATATATAGATGCATATATTTAAAACAAACAAAAGGATATTCTTTTTTCTGTGAAATGTCTGTAATATATCAAATACTTCCAACTGACTCAGTTTGGTTAGAGATTTGGGGTACGTAGGGTAGGGGCCGGATACTTCACTTATATTTTTGTGTGTGTCTTTATAATATATAACTCTAGCTAAAGCTTTACAATTTAGAAACAACACAATTTTGATTATAAGCACAATATTTGTAGAGAAACTCGTCGTGGCACGTGTAACTCGTCGCTCACATGTTATAACCAAAGATGAAAATATCGCCCATCCAGTTACTATTGGTATTCAAATTTGTAGATACACACGCACACTCATCGATATTGTTTCCAATATAAGTCAATATGGGTGATTGCCAATTTTTTCAAGGTTAGTAGATGAGTAGATTAGCTTGAATTTATTTGGTTTAGATTTGAGTTAAGTAGGAATTTAAAACACAATTAGGGTTGTGTGTGTCATCCTTGCTTATTTTTCCTCCTCCTCTCTTTCTATGTCAAATCAAGTATTTTCGCTATGTTTAAAGCTGGCATCTGGAGAATCTCAAGGACAAGGGAAAATTTTCAGTACGATAGAAGAAATTGTTTCACTCCTACTATCGGCTACACATGACTTTTAGTACGTACCATACAATATTGTTTAATTAGCATTAATATATCAGTGATTAAAGGTGATAATTAACTTGAATTTATTCGGTTTAGATTTGATTTTAGTAGGAATTTAAAACACAATTAGGGTTGTGTGTGTCATCCTTGCTTCTTTTTCCTCTTCTTTCTTTTTATGTAAAATCAATGTAGGATAAAGGGGAAATCTCGGTTATATTAGGGAAATTTTCGGATACGAGAGAAGAAATTACTTCACCCATACTATTGACAAATATTCCATCGTTAGTACGTAACACATGACTTTTAGTACCAAACAATTTCTACAGTCCCTTTTGAATTATAATGTACTCTCTTTACTGTTTTAAATCAAAGATCTATCGGCTGTTAAGGAGAATATTGTTTAATTAGCATTATTTTTCTAATATATCAGTAATTAAAGATGATAAGAGAGCAGTAATCACATGCAGATAATTACATAAATCCAAATGAATAGTGTACTATACTATTTTTTTCCCCTCCTTTTTCAAATCCTCCCCATGCGTACTTGTTTTGAGTTTTGACTTTTATGCCCAAATTATGGGAAGAAGGCAAACAAAATATGCCCGAAATCAGTCAGGCTCTGAGGTGAAAAGTGTTTTTGGATTTTTGCCTTGGGGTAGCCATTAATTTAAAGAGCGGTACCTTTTCTTGGGGTGCTTCGGTCGTCTTCATCCTCTGGTTTTTGCCTTTTGCTATGGGTTTGTTCTGTTTGTTTTCTTGTTTCGTTTTCAGAGAAAAAAATCATAAAATCAAAAGCCTTCACGGGCTTGGAAAGAAGGGTTCTGTCGTACTATTGTTATTGGCAAAATAATAATAATTATTGTGATAGTATTCCCTGCGTTTTGTATTGTTTGAAGGCGCCTGATTTTTGTGGTCCAATAATCCAACGTCAACGCAAAATTGTTTGTTAATTAATTACAGCATAGTAACTTTTGTAGAGATGCCTTTGGGAACATGTTGGAATAAATCTAACCTTGAATTTCGCAGATATTTTGTTCTTCTGTTAGCAATTTGCTTCTGGACAAGGGAATAAAGAAGTCTCCCTTTCAAATGTAGTTTAAACCCCACTAGGAAATTTTTTTTATGGATTACGACGAGAAATTAAATTGACGTGTGAATTATGTACGTTGATTGTTTTGAAAGTAACATTTGTAAAGATACCTTTGGGAACATCTTGGAATAAGTCTAACCTTGAATTTCACAGATATTTTGTTCTTCTGTGATCAATTTGCTTCTAGACAAGGGAATAAAGAATCTCCCTTTCAAATGTAGTTTAAACCCCACGAGGAAATTTTTTATATGGATTACGACGAGAAATTAAATTGATGTGTGAATTATGTACGTTGATTGATTTGAAAGTAAATTTTGTAAAGATACCTTTGGAACATGTTGGAATAAATCTAACTTTGAATTTCACAGATATTTTGTTCTTCTGTGATGCTTCCAGACAACGGAATAAAGAATTCTCCCTTTTCAAATGTAGTTTAAACCCCACGAGGAAATTTTTTTTTTTTTAATGAATTACGACGAGAAATTAAATTGATGTGTGAATTATGTACGTTGATTTGAAAGTTTAAGAACTAAAATGAGGATTTTAAAAAAGTTTAGGAACCACTTGTTCATACATTTTCTTTCATCAGTCTTCCTCTCTTCCTTATCCCTCCTTTCCTCCAGTAGATTTAAAAATTAAAATTAAAAACAAAATGATGAACCCTTGTTTACATGTTTTAATATTTGATTCTTATTTTAATGTAATCTGTACATAATGAAAATTTTATTTCTCTTCGTCCTCATTACCTATTCCTCTACCCCCTGACTCATTTTCCCCCATCCATGGCCCACCCTCTGTTACTCCTCATAGCCATGGTTCAACATACACGACTTGGAAAAAAGATTGCATATCACGAGAATAACACTATTTTGCTATTTCTGACCAATCACGTATTTTAATATTTTTTATAAATAAAGCATCATAAATTTTAGATAAAATTCATTGAATTGAATCTGGCCTCGAATGACAACCTGCTGAGCCATATTAATGCATGCACCTTACAACTTATAATAAAGATTATATTGAAGAAAATAGGACAAAATTATTAATGTGGGATGCGTTACAAACTTGAAGGAAGCCATCCGCCCTGTTTTTAATTAATTTATGTCTTCAATTCGATGATCACAACAGTTCTTCTATTCGATAATCTCGTGACGTTGAACTCTGTGCCTCACGTGCTTTATCCAGAAATAAATATATGAAATTGGAAATTACATAATTATTTGCATCCGTACCATACCACATGGAACTTAATCATTTGCCTTCTTTTTTAATTGGGCAGGTCCACACTTTTGAGCTGCAGCCTACATAGGGTGGGCTACCTAAAGAAGGTATTGGGGGAAGGGTCCATTTTCTTTTGCCAAAAATAGAAGGGTCCCATTTTCATGACTTTACGAATTTGGTTAATATCATCAAATTCCAAACAGCATAATTTGATTTGGGCCGTTGGTAATGGGCTGTTGTCAACTTGTATTGGGCTGACATTTGCAAATTGATAAGACACTGCGGGCGAATTTTTAGGAACTCTATCTGCTCATTTGGAAGGAAAAGAAAATGAGAGAGAGGAAGAAAAGAAATGTATGAAGGATGCAATGAGATGGGAGGGGTAGTCGCCCAAATTGGGTCGGAGAGAGGGCAACCGCCGACCACTGAGAAAACTTCCTAATTTTTAAGAGCGGGGTATTAGTGCCCCGAGCCTTAGCTCAATTGGAATGAGACCAATGAGGCGACAATAGAGATCCCAGGTTCAATTCTCCATATAACAAAAGAGAAAAATAGAATATGATGAGTGTTATAAGTCATTGGGTGTCTACAATAAATATAAGGGTGTGCGTAGAATTACACAAATAATTATTTGAGCCCGCCCATGACGAGCTGGTTCGATCGGGCCTAGCCCAATCTAATAACTGGCTTTAACAATTTGTTTACGTGTACTATGGGAAATGGTCTGTCACACTCCTTCCGTTAAAAAGGTGATCTCAGTATCTTAGAGCTGAAATAACCGTATCTTTGATCCATAAACCCCATCACAGGTTCTCTCCCCGCCACTCCACCTGTTTGGTTCCGGAGAAAACTGTGGAAAATGAAAAGGAAAATCCACTTTCCACACCGACTCCTCAGTCCCCTTAAAAAGTTTCCTACAGAGAAGTAGTGGTGTTGCAGATACTGAGATACGGAGAACAAAAAATGTCACAATTGTCAGCCCCAGTATTGAATAGCCTGAGGCCACGCCCGCCCAGTGCTTGTAGCTCAACGACAATGGCTTCGTTGTCGTATGGAACACAGACCACAATAGCTTCTCTGAAGGTCTCTCCCGGTTTTTGGGGCTCGGCGGAGTTCAATTCGTGCCGTTTGAGCGTTTTGGGGAGTGATCGGTCTCGGAATTTGGCCGTGGTGAGGGACAGTGCAGAGAGAAGTGAGGGGGGTGTTGCTATGGAGACTGTTGGTGACAATCAGGTGAGGAAAGTTAGAGGGACAGTGTTAAATGCAGTGATAAATATAAAGTTAGAAACTTTTTGAAGTTTTTCTGGTTTATTGATAGGTTGAAGATTCACCAGGAAAATTGGAGGAGCGTGATTTTACTGGCACACCTTATGTTCCTATCTATGTGATGTTACCAGTGAGTTTTTGATGCACTCTTTTATACTCTGTGTTGGCTTATTGTGGTTATCTTTTGCTTATGTGCATTTTCAAGTTTTTAACCGTCAATCAAGAACATTGATCAAGTGAAACAATATATGTATATGTGATCCTAATTAACAAGTTAAACCATATTTTTGTTGGGTTTCTGTCGTTCAAATTTATTCTTATTGGGTTTCAAACGTTATTGAGATTATTGATTAAGTGAAATCATGTTTGAATGTGTAATCTTGATTAACAATCTTGCTATATAATATAAACATACAGAGTGTATGTATAGCAACACAATGGTACTCATGTATGTACTTTTAATCCGGTTCCCGTTCAAAATCATATGGGCCTCATTCACAATATCACTGTTAAATTTGTATTTATTTGTTTATAATCTTCTGCATGATACTATGTTATTACAAGTCATGGCTAAATGCAGTTGTTCTTGTGTTTCATGGTGGCAGTTGGGTGTCATCAATATGAACTGTGAGCTAGTTGAGCCAGAAGTTCTGTTAAATCAACTAAAAGTACTGAAGTCAGTTGGTGTTGATGGTGTTATGGTTGATTGCTGGTGGGGAATAGTAGAGGCACACAATCCGCAGGGATACAATTGGAGTGGTTATAAGAGACTTTTCCAGATTGTGCGTGAACTTAACCTCAAGTTACAGGTGAGTGGTATAGAATTGTACCAGCATTTCTTTTTTCACTTTGGGTGTGCATTTCAATATGCCTTTGCTTCTTGTGTTTCTTGTTTCCTAATGAAAACAGTAGTTCTTAAATCTTGAATGGGTCTTTAAATAAAATTCCGGTAAAGATTCCAAATTTCCAGTTTACACAAATGTTAACCTGAAATAATCTCACAATTTTGGTTTGTTTTATAGAACTGATACTGTTTGGCATCATAGCAGAGGAAATGGTTCTGGAAGTGTCACATATGTTTCTGACTTGGTGTGCTTTTAGTTGCTTCAGGATATCCATTTGTTACTAAATAGGTTAAGTCCTATGATTTTTTGAAATTAAATTAAGCAAATTAAACTTCATCATACTGCTTATCCTGAAGGTTATAAACATACATTCATTACAATGGTCCAGAAACATAAAATTATTTCCTTTACATCGTCTTGGAAACATTCTTAGAGCCAACATTTGTCAGTCTCTCAGTCAAGATACTTATTCTGAAACAGTTGAAAAAGCTTTGATTTATACAGATAATTCATTTGGGTGATTTGTACTAAAACTAGCCTTTTGATTAGTTTTCATTAGCAAATGGTTGGTTACTGTCCTTGGTAGGTAGCATTATAGTCTTGAGTGGATTGATGAAAATCAAATATATCAGTAGTTCTCTTTTTGTATAATAGTTTGTGAGACTGCTTATCTGTTAAATCTCATTTTATATAGGGTATAGCTTTTCTGCTTTATAGTTTTCCTCTGGAGATGGATATCAGATATGGTTCCATTGTCTAACTCTATATTGCCATAGGTTGTGATGTCATTCCATGAATGTGGAGGCAATGTTGGGGATGATGTACATATCCCACTTCCTCACTGGGTGACAGAAATTGGTCAAAAAAATCCTGATATATATTTTACTGATAAAGAAGGGAAACGCAACAATGAATGTCTCACATGGGGAATTGATAAGGTGCGGGTTTTAAGAGGCCGGACTGCTGTTGAGGTATAGCATTCTAGAACTACTAAATTATGCTGTTTTTTTTCTCTTTCTACAGAATGTCATTGCTCTATCTATATATGTCTTGTTTTAAAGGTTTCACTCATGTTATAAAAAGTAACTTTTGCTAAAATCTTTTCCTTTTGTATGCTATGGGAATTATAACTTATCTTTTCCCACATTCTTTTTAAGACATTTTCTGCTTGATGCAGAACTCAAATCTGAGCTTCTATTTTGTTATTTTATAATGAAACTGATGCAGGTTTACTTCGACTACATGAGGAGCTTCAGAGTCGAATTTGATGAATTTTTTGAGGGAGGAATAATCTCGGAGATTGAAGTTGGACTAGGTCCATGTGGGGAGCTACGCTATCCTTCTTATCCTGAAAATCATGGATGGAAATATCCTGGTATTGGTGAATTCCAGGTAAATTAAAATGGTGACTATTCTACTTTTCACTTTCCATTACTGGGAGACTGATAAGGTCTTGGCATGCATGATAATTAGTCACAGATTATGTTAATAGCCATTCGTTCATCTTGGTTATGACCTTTAAGCCTAGCACGTTTAATTTATCATTTCTATCTAAACTGTGCAACAGTTCTCTGATTCGACCTTGTTCAGTGCAGTGTTATGATCGGTACTTGATGAAGAATCTGAAGGAGGCTGCAGAAGCAAGGGGCCACTCCTTCTGGGGCAGAGCACCGGATAATACAGGTTCTTATAATTCCCAACCACATGAAACAGGGTTTTTCCGTGATGGAGGTGATTATGATAGCTACTATGGCAGATTCTTCCTCAACTGGTACTCCCGTTTTTTGGTTGATCATGGTGATCGTGTACTTGCTCTGGCCAATTTAGCTTTCGAAGGCACTTGCATTGCTGCAAAGGTGAGTCACTTTCTTGGAGATTAGTTCTTCACATGTTTTCTTTTCGTGGAGTTGCTTTATTTGATGTATGAGCAGGTATCAGGTATTCACTGGTGGTACAAGACTGCCAGCCACCCTGCTGAGTTAACCGCTGGATTTTACAACCCCTGCAACCGTGATGGGTATGCTTCAATTGCAGCAATGTTGAAAAAGCATGAGGCTGCCCTGAATTTCACATGTGTTGAAATGCGTACATTAGACCAGCACGAGGGCTTTCCAGAAGCACTGGCAGACCCTGAGGGATTAGTTTGGCAGGTAGCTAGCACTGATTTAATTTCTTTCTTGCTTGGGTCTGGTATTTATATTTGAAATTTAACCAAGTTTCTGTGTCAGTTTGTGTATACTTCTGTACAGAAAAGTTGTTTGTAAAGCATTTTTGTTTATTTGATGTATTTTTTTTCCGGAATTCCTTTTTGTGGTCAGGTGCTGAATGCTGCATGGGATGCTAACATTCCAGTTGCCAGTGAGAATGCTCTTACATGCCATGACAGAGAAGGCTACAATAAGATATTGGCAAATGCTAAGCCCCAAAATGATCCAGATGGCAGGCATTTATCAGCGTTTACCTACCTCAGATTAAGCCCTGTTCTCTTGGAGGAGCATAACTTCATGGAGTTCGAACGATTTGTCAAGAAAATGCATGGTAACAGAACACACATAGTCTAGTGTTTTCTTTCTTTCTTTCTTTTTTGCTTTTGGCCTGATCTCATTCTGCAGGGTTTTGAAATCATGATTTATCCATGCCTCACTTCTAAAATAATTGCAAATGCAGGGGAGGCCGCACCGAAATCCTGATCTTTAGATGAACTCAAATGAATGAAAGGGATTTGGACACACGGGACCTCGAGTGCATTGATGTTACTCTTAACTACTTGAGCTAAAGCCCCTTGCTAAGTCCAGAGCAGTTTAATACTGTATAATAAGGAATAAAATGAATGTATAGCATTCTACAAGTTTGTGTTGGTCACAAACTGATCAAACTGTGGTTACAAACTTGTTCCTTTCCTTATCCTAAATTATAATTATTTTAGAACGTCGTTATCTACAGTTGATAATCGTCCATTCTAAATTGATATATTTAACGTTGCATAATGCACAACAATACCCGTCAATGTTACAGTTAACGTTGTGGAATGCATGCTCAAACATGTCAACAATAACGACGGTCCATCTAAAACTTTATAATTAACAACAAATAATTATAATTATAATTATTTAATTCCTAACTAATGGGGTCTGATATAGTGGAAAAGGATTTTAGTTCATAGACCATCATCTTTATTTTATAATTTAAACTATCGCTTATATATATATATATATATATATATATATTTTTTTTTTTGAAAGGACTCATAATCGTTCATCCACGTGGTGACATTACCGTTCACATTCACACAACATTTCACTTTCACAACAGTTTTACAACTACGTGGCGCCAAAAAAAACAGTTCACGTGATTGCACCATCAGGATACACCCAAATCTCGTGTTCCGGATCTCTCAAGCCCACGCTCTGGGCACGTGCGACACGTGTCACTCCACACGCCCAACCCGTGAAACGCATGCCCTTCACATCACTCGCTCATACACACACGCCTCGTTCGTGCCAAACAAACCCCCCCAACGCACGCTCACACGCGTGACAATCCCTAAGCCCCCTTCCTCGCATGCTCGCTCGCTCGCTCGCACGCTTCTCCTTCTCCAATCCCTCTCCCGCCCGACCCGACCCGCCGACCCCCTCAGTCTTCCTTGTCGGAGCCCCGCCTTCTCCCCCTTAAACGACGCCGTACTCCAGTTCCGGTCGCCGGAAAACTCGGGCACGATTTCCCGGTGAATCAGTTCTGGAAATGGAAGAGAAGATGGATCGGTGAAATGAATGGTGGCGTGAGCTTTGACTGAGGACGAGAAGGTGGAATTCGAGGGAAAAATGGAGCTTTTCGGCCAATGTGGAGTCGATTTTGCGAGACTTGGGTGTTCCGAGCTGGTTTGAGAAGGTAACTTAGCTCAGGACTTGGAAATTTTTTTGCTTTTTGGCTACTGAGAAAGTTGTTTCCGAGAAAATTTCAGAGCTTTCTCTTTTGTGAGCATAGGTGCGTGGAAAGTAATACCAATGAAGAATGAAGTCTTCTAATTTCTGTCTGTTCTTTAGCTTTGGTTTTTCATGGAAGTCAACTTATTTAAGCCAGACAGGTGTAACCTAGAGTATTTTCTGTGTCTCTGTAATTTTAACTAAAGTAGAATTATTCTTGTTCATTTGAACCTCCAACTGTTCTGTCTCTGTCTCTGTTCCCCTCCCCTACTCCCTCCTTTTGGCGCTATGTTGGTTTTAATTAATATGAGATATGGCTAATTTTGAAGTCCCAATTTTTGACAGAAAATTCTAAATTAGCGTGGAACTCAGAATCAGTAGGATGATTTCTGCATTGTTTGGAACAATTTAATCCTTCCGGTGGTTGTGTGGGAAGTTAAGCAGTTATGGTTTCTACATTCATGATAGAAGGATCAAGAAACTAGGATAATCAGGGGGTCAAAAGTGTAGGATTAAGGGAATAAGCAGAATATGGCTACGGATATCCAGAAGTTAATTGGAACAAGTGAAGAAGATGAGGACGAAGAAATGGAGATGGACGTGAAAGAAGAGGGCGATGATGATGATGAAGAAGATGGGGAGAAGCATGTTGATGCCACCTCTATGATTGCGGGGGTTGATGGAGGAATGCCAACAAGAAGTAGTAATAATAACCGGTTTCAGCAGCACCATCAAATTCAAGAACAAGTGGGGACCCCAGGAGGGGGAGGAGTCAGGAGGTGTAGACCGATAGAGGAGAAGGAGAGAACCAAGTTAAGAGAGCGGCAGCGCAGGGCGATTACTGCAAGGATCTTAGCAGGGTTACGGAGGCATGGAAATTATAATCTTAGAGTTAGGGCTGATATCAATGATGTAATTGCGGCTTTGGCTAGGGAAGCTGGCTGGGTTGTTCTTCCAGATGGAACAACGTTTCCTGCAAAATCTCAGGTACTTGTCTCTCAGGGAAGAAGCTTGTTTATGCTGTTTTGAAAGTTTTTGCTTTGTTTATATGAGAGAGAGAGAGAGCACCACTGCATCAACGAATTCACTTGTCTCTCAAGGAAGAAGCTTGTTTTTGCTGTTTTGAAAGTTTTTGCTTTGTTTATGAGAGAGAGAGAGAGAGAGAGAGAGAGAGAGAGAGAGAGCGGGTGCATCCTATTGTGATTCTCATTTCTAACAAATTTCAGAATGGGAATGCTTTTTATTCCACTTTTACAGGGCCCAAGGCCTGCTGGTGTCAATTCTGCGGCAGTATCTTCCCAAATGGTGTCCCCACAAACTCCTGCTTCCCTTAAAGGAGTTACTTCTGCCTATCGGAGCTCTGGGGAGCTTAATGCTTGTAACATGAAAGGTGTTTTTATTCCTAGTTCATCACCTTATGATCTCCCCTCAAGTGCTCGGTCACAAAATTCATCCATTGTGGGAGATGGAGGAGGTCAAACAGATAGCCATCCTCTTATTGGTGGTTCCATGGATAATGTTGGTGACAAACAGGTACTATGACTAGAGCTATGCTACAACCCACACCTACAAAAGAAAACGATATCATAAAATTCTTTTACTTCGTAATGTGACACATTATGTGTCTTGCCATCAAGCGTGGTGATATGTGTGTGACACATTCAGGGGACAAGTGTGAGTGAATTGTGTGGCAATCTATATGAGTAGCCACATTACAAAGTAAAAGAATTATGTAAAGTTCTGTACACATAGCATTTTCCTTATGACTAAGTTGTTCAAAATTCAATCTCCTAAAACAAAGTTGTTTAGACTTTAATGGTTATATCTCTTGGTAAGCTGTTGTTAAATTCTAATATATGGTCATTCTTTGTATCATCTTGGTTGATTTTGCTATCACATATCACATAAGGCGATAAATAACCTATTTAACACTAGCCTTTATTAGAAGATACATGGAGGCATGGCTAGTCTCTGGTAGCCTGTTGGAGTTGTGCTACATACACAACCCAGCAGGTCCTGGGTTCGAGACTGACAGGTGTTTCTCTAAACCAATGTATGGAGGCGGCATGACTCTGCAGCAAATAATGGATGTATACCTTCTTCATTTATGATTATAACTGCATTGAATTTACTAGTACCCTATAAGTAGTGAAATTCTGTTTCTCATATAGCTCATTTAAATTTCTAGTAATAATCATTATTTGAATGTTAAGTTGTTGCTTCCTTGTTGGGCAGTGTCACATCCTTAAACGCACTTCGAAATCTTTCTTGTAGATTGTTGACATGCCCCTGAAGTTACCAGAACGTGATTACTCCAACACCGCATGCATTCCTGTTTATGTGATGCTACCTGTGAGTTGTGCAATTTTACTTTATTCTTTTGCTATCTAAGTTATAATTTTTCTTCTCTAGTTTTTCAGTACCGTGCTTTTCTACTCAATGTCCTGCATTAGAGGTTGCCATGTCAAGGAGTGCAAGACTTATTTGATAGATATGGTTGTTTTTAAATTTTAGTCTCTGATATTTATGGTTATATTGTGTCATATCTTTTGGTGGCAGCTAGGTGTCATTAATATGAAGTGTGAGATGGTTGATCCAGATGGTCTACTAAAGCAGCTAAGGATATTGAAATCAGTTAACGTTGATGGTGTTATGGTTGATTGCTGGTGGGGAATAGTAGAAGGACATGCTCCAGGGGAGTATAACTGGAATGGATACAAGAGGCTCTTTCAGATGGTGTGCGAGCTTAAGCTGAAGCTGCAGGTCAGTTTTATATGGGCATGTTTTTTCACTTGCAGAATCTTTTTGCTCTTAGTGGTCATGTAAACATGTGCGGTTAATAGTTGCTATCTTCGTGGTCATCTGTATCTTTTCCATAGTTTTCCTGTAATTCTTGGCAAACGTCTGAGACTTTGTCTGTACAATGTGGGAATCAAGGAACTTAGTCCCCTTTATCGTACTGTGAATTCACTCACTATTAACCATTACTGTAAAGTGTGGAGATAGTTTATTCATTTAGACATGGTTCTTTGGTTAGTTCTTCTGAAAATTTATTCCGGGTCTGATGGGAAACTTCCCTGTTTCAGGTTGTGATGTCATTTCATGAATGTGGAGGCAATGTTGGTGACGATGTATGTATTCCACTGCCCCATTGGGTGGCTGAAATTGGTAGAAGCAACCCTGACATATTTTTCACTGATAGAGAGGGAAGACGTAATCCTGAATGCCTTTCATGGGGAATTGACAAGGAGCGAGTTTTAAGAGGCCGAACAGCTGTTGAGGTATTACATTCAGATATGATAAATCAGTCATTAATCTTTCTGTTTGAATTTGGTATTAAACCTGGTAGTGATCAACTCTGTACATCTATTGATCTATAGACTTGGTTGTGTGCGGAAAATTTCATTACTGCCATATATATGGCAGTAATTCTATATTAGTGAACCATGTTTTGAAGGGTAGTCCTATGTAGGCAGCGCCAAAATGCTAATGTTTTAACTAATATAGGTGTACTTTGACTGCATGAGAAGCTTCCGTGTAGAGTTCGACGAGTACTTTGAAAATGGTAATATCTCCATGATTCAAGTTGGACTAGGTCCGTGTGGGGAATTACGATACCCATCTTGTCCTGTAAAGCATGGTTGGAGATATCCTGGCATTGGTGAATTTCAGGTAACTTTTTGAAATATTATCTGTTTATCAAGTGAATGAGTCTGTCGATTGCTGCAGAATTGGAGCACTGCATTTGCAAGTTGCGTTCTTCACTCTGAACATTTAAAAACATGCAGTGTTATGATCTGTATTTGCTGAAAAGTCTGAGGAAGGCGGCAGAAGCAAGGGGACACTCCTTCTGGGGTAGAGGTCCAGATAATGCAGGTTCTTATAATTCCCGGCCACATGAAACCGGTTTCTTTTGCGATGGGGGTGATTATGATAGCTACTATGGCAGGTTCTTCCTTAATTGGTACTCTCGAGTTTTAGTTGATCATGGTGATCGTGTGCTTTCTCTAGCAAAGTTAGCTTTCAATGGCACCTGCATTGCTGCAAAGGTGAGTTAGCTTCCATCATTTTGAACATACATGAAAGATGAATTTTTTATATCTGATATTTGAAAGGAAAAAAAATGACAATTATGCTCTTTTCCTTGAAAATGCGGACAAAGCATTCAAAGGATTCAAAGAATACCTTTAATTTCAAGTTCTTATCAACATATGAAGAATGTTATGCATGTTCTTCATGCCTAATGTCTTTAAGTTTTGAAAGTGTTTTTTCCCCTTTTGGGAGTGGGGGTTGGAAATGAGAAGTTATTTGGTTAGCTATGAATTGATCAGTCAGTTTTCTATTTTAATTGTTAAGCAGCTATCAGGTCTTCACTGGTGGTACAAGACAGCCAGTCATGCAGCTGAATTGACTGCAGGCTTCTATAATCCATGCAATCGAGATGGTTATGCTGCAATTGTGACAATGCTAAAGAAGCATGAAGCTACTTTAAACTTAGCGTGCACTGAATTGCACATGTTAGACCAGCATGAAGACTTCCAAGAGGCACTGGGAGATTCTGAGGGTTTATTCTGGCAAGTAAGCATCAAATTTATCTGCAACCTTGCGGTTAACACTAAATATCATGATTCCAATCCGAGACGCAACAATTGTCTTAGTTAAGTTATCATTTCATTGGCAGACAGGGACTCTTATTGAATATAAGAAGTCTGTCTGTTTTGGAAATTACTGGGACTCATTGTGAAAGAAATACCATTGATTGAACAATATATGCATGTTCGTGGTGGAAATCTTTGGCACTTAAAATTATAATATACTGTTTCAGGTGCTGAATGCTGCATGGGATGTTTGCGTACCAGTTTCTAGTGAGAATGCTCTTCCTTGTCATGATCATGTCAGTTACAAGAAGATATTGGATAGTGCCAAACCCTTGACTGATCCGGATGGAAGGCATTTGTCATCTTTTACCTACCTTAGGCTCAGTCCACTTCTCATGGAAAGACACAACTTCATGGAATTTGAACGATTTATTAAGAGAATGCACGGTAAGGAACTTTTTTTGGGTCAAATCATAGCAATGCATTATTCTATGATTTAGCTTGATGCATTCATGATCTAGTAATGGCAAATAACGATATCCCTGTTCCACATTGGAGAACAAAAATAAATCAGAATCAAAACAGTTCACATGATTGTAAAAACTGTTAATGTTGGAGAACATAAAAAAAATTAATAAACAAAAAGAATCAGAATTAGTTTACATAATTGTTGCTGTCCTTTTTCTGAATACGGTTATGAGTTGTAGCTTTGAATTTCACTGCAGGGGAAGCTGTTGGCCTCCAAGTATATAGCAACTAGAATGAAGTCTCTCCGGATAGTGTTTTATTAATTGCTGTTGAAGGAAGAGGTTTGTCCAGATAGCGTATTATCTTCTTCTTTCTCAGAGAAAAAACATTTTATCCCCAAAAAATGTTGTGCCCATTATTCCAGATGAGGTATTAGTATTAGTCAGTTACCTATACTAGTTGATAGGACAGTGGCTAACAACGAGATTGAACTTTTTTGTAGTCGAACACCGACCATGATTCATATGTAAAAGTGATTTAAATGTAAAATCCTCGTAGTCTTTTAGAAAGCATTGCTAGCAGAACTCGCATTTTTCTACCAAATTACAGTTTTCAATGTGTTCTCTTGAGTATAATAAGCGGACACTAATTTACTCAAGATTATTGTGGTCGCGGCCATAGCATCGGTGCCGCCCCCCCCCAAAGCAGTTTCTGGCCAGCTGCTGGTTCCGATCAGCATTGTTCTTCACAGAAATTTTATACACTATTGAATTTGCAATAAGAAAATTATTAAAAATGGTAGGTAGGAATCAGAGCATCTGTTCAAAGTAAGGCGCAGGAATCAATGATCACAAAATCATGAGCGGAAGATCTTAAAATATAATCATTGGGATTTTCTAGAATTGATGATGGCATGGCAGACCAACGTTTTATGTACAGCTACACTTCCATACGCTGCCTCTCTTGCCCCTTCCCCACCATCAATCTAAAACACAATCATGAACCCCCAAAGAGGATGGTTCACAAGAATCAAAGAATTGCTTTCATCGGCCAAGTTATTACTTCTTGAACACCATGTCACCAGACTCATCTACATCGAAAAGCCGCTCCACAAAGTCATTCCAGCTTTCTGTCCTCTTTTTTAATGATTCACAAGGAGTCTCCCCGTTCGATCTTCCAGAGTTCTCCCCCTCTTCCGTTTCAGTAAATGTAAATGTTCCATACGCTGAATCAGAGTAGGCATGATGGATATCCAAAGCTATTGCTCTCCGAAGTGCTGCCTCGTACTCCAGGCTATGTTCATGGACAAGGGACTTTCTTCGCTCCATCCTCTGCTTTGCCGGAACTTCCATAGTTCTGTCTTCCTCGAGCATTAACTGACCTCATGGGAAAAATAATACATCATTACTAGAACAGGGATAGAATCTCAGATCTTGAAGCTTAAGCTAGGTGGGATTATCATTTAGAAACCTTGCAGAAATTCAAACTGTAATGGAGGGTCTAAGGACTTACATCAAAAGCCTTTTGTGCTTCTCTCTCTATCCAGATTATGGCATGGTCAGAAGTAATATTGCAAGAAAGAACTATGTGCTCAAACCTCCCATCCACAGGCACTGCTGTTTTCACAACAGGCGGAAACCTTCCAAATCTGCAACCAGTAAGCTCCCAATGATTGACTATTCAATCTATTTCTCACCCAAAAGTTATCAACTTATTATATGATGCAAGTGCCATTTAAAATTTTACAACACAATCAATACACAAAAGTTGTAATGCAACTACATTTGAATATACCTGAAGGGCTTCCGCTCAATAATGTGATAGAGACGCCCGGGTGCATATAATCTCCTTGGATCTGTAAGCATATTCTCTTCTAGCGTGCACGTTTCCTTCAAGCACATTATGCAAAGAAAACATGGCAAACTGTGCAAATGAAGGAAAGCAACCTCACTTAGCATCTCTAGAAGATAATACAGGTACAATCTGAATTGTATGAGTATATATTGCATTGGGCTACTAAATGCACGAAAGGTGACAAAAAACGTACTGTGTTTTACCAGAAAAGTGATTTGAATAAGTTGTCTAAAGCGGTTGTTGTCCGAGGTAAGAAATCATCCTGGTTCATTATAGCAACTACATTAGAACATTGAGGACCTATAATCATATCCATGCGCAAAAAGGATATATTATATCCTGCCTGGTGAAGAACATTGACTCATTTTATGTGGCCAGCCTTATTTACTAATTGGTGGCAATTTTGCCTATCCGACATATTAGATGTACAGTCCATGAAGGTTTTCTTTTCTTAACCATTCATGTTTCACTACATTATTTCGATAAATTAAATCGTGTAAGCATTCGCCAATATACGTGGACCAAAGCACACAAGTTTAGAATCAAATGCGATAATCATACCTGAAGTACAATAGAATTGATAACATCTGCATATCTGACAGCCAGATTCAGTGACATACATCTACAGGGGGCTGTAGCATAGCATCTAATCTTCTTCCTCTCAATATTTCCCAATTTTTTCAGATCCTGAAGTACCAACAATGTCAGCAATGCCACCACACCAGCCCCAAGGGAATGTCCAGTAAATGTCAGGGTATAATTTGGATACTTCATTACCAATTCCCTCAAAACTTCACACTCTGCATCAAACATCCACTCTGCTGCTTTCAATAGCCCATTGTGGACATAGCCACCATCAAATTTTGTCTGCCCAAGTTTGTTGTCAAGCATAACTGCATAATCACTTTCCTTAGCTAAATTGAGTCCCCTAACTACCAAGACTATATCAGAATGATCATGATCAAGATAGACCATGTAGGGAGGAACACGGCCAAAGGTTTCTTCGTAGTCTTTACGTAAGATTACCCAATCAGGATTAATGCCATAACCTCCGAGGGGTGCCCAAAGCGGGTTACAGAGATCTTCCTCGTAGAGTGCTAGAATTAGGCGACAAAAACGAGGTACAGGCTCAAATTCTTCAGCAGTGGCCAGACCCCAGTTTTCACTTTCACGCCCTGCAGTGTAGAGGCATTTCAGCCACACCCAACGAGCACAGGCCAGACAGTATACAGACTCAAGGATAGGAAGCCCACAGCAGATTGACATGGACGCCTATGAAGCAAAGCAAGTAAACACATATAAAAAAACTTGATGTGAAATCAAGGAAAAACAAAGCAAACAATTACTTGGGCCCTCCGCCCAGCTCAATAGATATACATTTGGGAATGGATTAAACTGAATTATAAATGGAAAATAGGCGTTGAACACCTATATTTGGGTGAAATTCTAGAATCTAGTTGAATTGCAGAGCAGATTAACAGAAACAGCTTTAGATATAAACTAAACAAACAAAAACTAGGAACTCAGATAGAGATCTATAGTTCAAGGTTTTCAAACAGATTATCTCTATCTATCAAAGAAACATTCTTCATTAGAATACCAACAGCTAAACAGGCACTCTATGTAAGAATCAAGTATCAGAGATGTGTATCAAAGTTCAAAGTGCCACGAGCTTGCATCTAAGCAGAAACATTTGCAGAATCTGTAACTTTGCACAGAACAGAGTTGCAGCTAAAGAACAGCAGTCTCAGACCAATATGGATCAAATCCCATGAGTCAAAAGTTGTATCTGAACAAAACCCAGGTTCTGAAAATTTGGAACAGGGAAAGGTTGAGAATGAACAACCACCATAAAGATCATTAATTAGCTAAAACCCAGGTTCTGAAAATATGTTTATGGAAAGAAAATGGGGTTTCCTATAAACAAAAGGGGTTTAGTGGTGGCTTGGGAGAGGTAAAGTTTGAGTCTTCTGTTCTGTGCTAACTTTGGATTGTTGTTCCATGAGAAAGTATATGACATATATACATGTATCTATCTGTATAAATTTAAAAGACAGACCCAAAGAGAAGAAAGAAAGAGATCTGCCCACTAAATTTGTGCCGAGGTCTTACCTGCAAGTCAAACTCATATCTTTTTGGGTTGCTTCAAGAATCTACTCGCTAAAATGCTTTTATTCCACAAGGCTTGTACGATCTTTAATCATTGTTTCTTCATTTGGTTTTATATTCTTAATTTTATTCTAAAAGATGATTGGGCATTGGCTGATTAGGCTTTGAGCCTTGAAATTCAATGCCAGTTAAGTGGTTGGGTGAGAGTCCATTTATACATTGATTGGCCCAACATTTTCAGAACATGGGCTTTGTTCTGATTTGGACACTTCCTTTCTGAACTTGAGAGCAGTGAGTCAAAACAAAACTTCAACGTCATAAAAATTGCAGTAATTTGCAACCATTTAAATAAAAAAAATTGTGAGTTTTTTTTACATTTATTTTGGGCCTCAAAACAAGTAAGGGTTTTGACCAAACACAACGAAAAATATCTTGTTATTGATAGATTCTTTTGTGTGAATACAATTCGAACTCGGGCGCAGAGTGAAGAATACATTCACTCTAGCTAACTTGACTAAATCCATATCTGCGTTATTGATAAATTATAATAGTTGTAAAATATATACAAAAACTCGTTGCATTTGAATGGAGAAAATAAATTTAATTTTGGACAAAATGTTATTGTTGAGAAGAGGGATTCAATTAAGAAGAAATATTATTAGATTAATTTATAGTTGGTAAGGTGAATTTAAATCAATATAATGATTGCTTTTTAAAAAATTCTATTTTTTAAACTAGAAGGTATAAAACATGATTATTGTCATTTCAAAAAAAAACTTATCATGCGAATGTCTTAAATTATTTTATTGAAGTCAATAATAGTTTCCTAGTAATTTATTTATACTTTTCTCGCACTCATGACTTGTTTATTATAAATAAAATAAATTTTTATTAAGCAAATATAAGAAAAAGTAATTTATATGATGAACATATTACTGAAATTTTTTACCAAAAAAAAAAAACATTACTGAAATTGAGATTGTGTAAATTATAGAACCTCATCATCAATGATACTTATGTCAGCCTCGAAAATAGCAAAACGGAATACGGATCAGTCTGTTTTCTGGAAGCACCAATCTTTCTCTCCCGCGTAATTAAACACGTTTCTTTTTCTGCCCAACAGTTCATTGGCCAAGGCACGTCAAGTCCAAACTTTTACCATACACCGCGACGCACCAGATCCAAAAACCATCAATTCAACCATATAGTATAGGCCTCTTTCTCTCTCATTTTCAGTTGAAACGATTGCAAGCACTTTAGCTTCACCAGTCACCACCATGGATTCCGAATCAGGTCTGTCGCGAAAGACCAAAATTCAAACCCTAATTTCAATTATCTGTTTAGTCTCTGAGCTTGTTTCTCTGTTTTCGTTTGTCTGTTTCATTTGCATTTTGCAGTGATTGAGTTCCTGGGCTGCGTTCCTCTGCTTCAGAGGCTTCCCAGCTCCTCTCTCAAGAAAGTCGCCCGGCTCGTCATTTTGAAGCACTACGGTCAATTCTATTATCTGATTGCTTCTTCTGCTGAATTTAAGCTTGGTTTCTATCGATAAATGTTTATACTTTATGTGCACATATACATATGTAATACTGGGTAATTGTGAATTCACTTGTTTGTATAGTTTTTGTAATGGTATTGAAGATTTTGAGCGTGTTTCTTTGTGCAGATAGTGGAGAGTATGTTGTTCGTGAAGGTGAAACTGGAGATGGGGTTTACTTCATATGGGATGGAGAGGTTAGTTTGATTGTTTCATTACTTATTAGTTACTTATATTGGATCTTAGAGTGAGCTTATAGTGGTTTTCTTACACAGGCTGAAGTTACTGGTTCTGTTAATGCTGATGAAGGAAATCGACCTGAGTTCAAATTGAAACGATACGATTATTTTGGTTATGGTGAGAACTGAGAACCTTTTTCTTTGAATTTAAGAAATTGGGTTACTTTCTGATTATGGTTTTGGTGATGCTTACATGAGAATGCGTCAAAAAATTTTATCTATAAAAGATTTGAGTTTCTTGGATCAGTCCCTGGCCTGCAGGGATTTCTTGATTTGAGATTGTCAGAGGGTATATGGAGTTGTTATCTTGGTGCATTTCTTATGTTTAGGTGTCATGTTGTCATGAAACCAGACACATGTAGTTGTCCCCATTTTCTTGAGATGAAGTCTTAGTTTGGTTGAGGATATTGATTATGTATCTTGTACTTAGGACGTTTGGCCAATGATTTGCAATAATCTAGCTGGGATTGTAATTGTCACCATCAATTATCAAGGAAGTGTAATGCGAAGGTAATTTTGCAGGTTTTGCAGCATTGGAACATCAGGCTGATGTGATTGCTTTATCTAAGGTAGTTGAAATGTATATATATTAGTTTAGCTTTTTTATTTCTTTTATTTATTTTTATTAAGCTTTGGGTGCTTGGAGATGGAAATCTACCAGGCTGGGATTGAATAGTAGATTGGGCGGCACTTGTAGGGACTATTGCCTTGTTTTTCTGTGGCAATTACATCTTTCTGGTTGCTCAAGCTCACAAGGTTTTCCTTTAAATGTTGTTTTATGTATGCTAATAGTGGCTTTCTGATGTGTTGTTACTTATGGCAGTTGACATGCTTGGTGCTGCCCCATGAACACTGTACTCTTCTGCAGCCAAAATCAATCTGGAATGCTGATAAAGCTCATGATACATGCTCTCTTGTTGAGAATATATTGCATTTGGAACCAATTGAAGTATGTATCTTCGAAGTTTTTAAGAGAATACTCTTATTATCTTTTATATTTTCAGTTCAGTGCTATACTGCTGTGTAGGAGATTTGATATATTGATTGTTTAGTTATGATGTGATGCTTATAGTGCCAATTGTACAGTGCTATCTGACTTTAGCGATTGTAGATTTTTCTGCATGTCTAAGTCCACTATTATTTCTCTTCTGGATATGCCATATGTAAATTGATTCGGAACTTTGATTCTTTCTGCTTAGAAATATAGACTACTTAATAATCGTTTCATGGTGCCTGTTGACAGTGGCATTCTAATGTGATTTTCTTTTATGTTTTGATTTGTTTTCAAAGGTAAACATATTTAAGGGGATTACTTTGCCAGATGCACCAAGATTCGGACAGGTTTTTGGAGGACAGTTAGTTGGACAGGCATGATTAAGTAACTTTTTCTCTTCCTCCTTAATATTTTTCTACTGGATGTTTCTCAATGAATGTATAGTAGATATAAACGATATTGAAATAGTGTGATGAACTGTAGAACTTAAACTTGCATGCATGATCCTCCTAGTTCTGCCCCCAAAAAAAAAAAAAAAAAAAGGGGGAAAGCACAAAAGAGTACATCCTTTCTAAGTGGACAAAGTTTAACTCCGCACTTGTTTGAAATTGATTGCTTATATTCACTTAACAATCTTCTACAGTGATTTATGTTTGTTCAAATATTAATTTTCAGTTGTACAATAATTTTTTATTGAGATTTCAACTTTATTTTTTATAAAATAATTCAAATGTGCTTATGAAAATATTGATATGTTTACACACCCAGTTTCTACTTAATTCAACTTGATTTTTTAAATAATGCAAAATTTGTTATAAACACTGTAAATGCAATGTTCTTTTTTCTTAAGTGAATGGCCATATTTGCTTTTTCTCTAATTTCCTTTCGCTTCATAATAATATCTGCAACTCGAAATGATTGTTCTTTTATCCATATAGTTTTGAGTTCATTCAGGCACAAAAGTTGTATCATGGCTGGGAATTTATTTAGAAGCAGTTCCATAGCATGCTTGTTTCTAATATATCCTTTAAAATGCAGGCATTGGCTGCAGCAACAAAAACTGTTGATTGTCTTAAACTTGTCCATAGTTTGCATGCGCATTTTCTGCTTGTTGGAGATTTTAACAGTAAGTATATGAGCCTAATATACGAAGATGAGAATCTTAAATGTGGAGGCGATATAAATATGTTTAGAAAGCTTATGTCTGTAATATTGCTTTTGCAGCACCAATTATATATCAAGTTCACAGAGTACGTGATGGGAAGAGCTTTGCTACTCGAAGAGTGGACGCAATACAAAAAGGGATTAACATTTTCACGATACTGGCTTCATTTAAAGTATGTGTTTATTTAGTCAGTTTACAAATGATCAGAATTTTGTTTTTGGTCGAACAAATGATCAGATAAAAATCTTTTGAATATTACTTTCTTTGCTTGTCATTATGTTTTGCATATCAAAGTGGCTAGGAGGTCAAGTCTTGATCAAGATTTGTTTATCAGATTGCAAAAGGTCTTAAGAACCATGCCTTAATAATGGTATCCAGAGAGTCAATATGCCTGCTGAATGATGTTGTATAATAAATCTTGTGTCCTAATAAATATTGTAAATTTGCTTATCTTGAATGTATGCTAAAGTGGTAGCTACGGTTGAACTGCTGCATTGTTGCATGTTGGTTTTAAGATTGGTTAGATTTATTTTGCAGAAAGAAGAAGAAGGGTCTGTCCATCAGGAAGCAAAAATGCCATCTGTGCCTGATCCAGATAGGGTAACATTTTCTTGCTTATTTATTAACAATTCTCCAGCTGATGTTGGCTGTAAATGTTGAACTCTTGATCCATAACAGCTTCTGTCAATGGAAGAATTACGTGAAAAACGTCTGCTTGATCCGCGTCTTCCAAGGTAAGATATAGTTGCAGTATAGTTCTCTGCTATATGCAATCAAGCCTGTTCTAATTTCGCCTTGTAATTTACTAATTTGTTTTTTTTTCTTCTTTTTCCTTTCTGGGTATTGGGGAGTTCAGTTGGGATTTCTATATAAACTTTGTTTTTAGAGTATAGTTGAAACAGTCACATAGCTATGCATTTTACACTTTTAGCCTTCTGGAACAGAATATTCTGTCGGATACTGTAAAGGCTCTTCCCCATTTGTATGAAAAATTAGGGATGGTTCATGGATCTGGACCTTTCATGGAACAGAACTTTTGTTGGGTGGAAACCACGGACAATAAATGTCTTTCTCTGGACTGGCGCCTTCCATTTTGTATGAAATTGAATTTGCTCAAGTGGATGTGACATTTTCCTTTCTGAAAATATAGTATCATTTGGATTTATTTTTGTTCCAAAGATATTGGCTTTGAACAGAACAGCCAGAGCATTCTGTTTAATGTTTTTGTAAATAAAAAAATTCAGAAAAGTTGCTAGCTGTTTAACTTTTTGTATTAGGCTTCCTCCATTAGCACACAATTTAGTGAACCATCTTAAGTTTTATGAAAGTGTAATTCAAGGGTTTTTGCTTTTGTTGGAGAGTTTCTATAACTTCTATGGAAAAGTTCCGTTGCCAAAAAGCTATGTTGGTTGATAGCTGAAGGAAGAAATTGTTTGGTAAACATTTTATAAAAGCTGCGGTATGTAGTAGAAACTTTGTGCATAGTATTTCAAGAAATTTAATAGTAAGTGTTGTGAAACTTTGTGCATAGCTTTACTAAATGATCAGAATGATCATCTATTTTTCACATCATCATGATTTTCGTTATATGTGAAGCTTTTCTTTTGTTGGATAATTGATATCTCAAATTTATATGATACTAATGATTACTTGATTCAGGATTTACCGAATCAAGGCAGCTGCAAAGAAATATGTCCCTTGGCCTATAGAGATACGATTTTGTGAGCCTAGCAGCTCAACCAATCAGACTAAATCCCCACCAAGGTTTGCTTGCTTTACTGTGTTTCGTAATCTAAATTTTATTGTGCCCTCAGTATGCTTCACACTATGTGAAGATGAATATTTCTTTTTTGTTTCGTTGATTTACCAGTTTTGGTACTGAACTCTTTATCTAAGTAGAATTTAGTGACGTTGCAGTTTGAGGTTCTGGTTTAGAGCAAAAGGAAAACTTTCAGATGATCAGGCTTTGCATAGGTATGCACCCATTTTATCAGTAAGCTAAGCTGATAGTTCTCTTTTTTTTTTTATAGGTCAATTATCGGGTTATTTATGTTTGTGAGTATCTAGCACATTTAGTAAATACATTCACAATGTAGCTCATTTTGGGCCTCCCTTTTGCCCCTTTTCATACATCCAAATGTAAGTAAAATTTCATGGAGCATTCAACATGGATTACTGATTATTGTTTTCCGATGTGGTGATTGTTTTGTATACGATTGCTTTCTGTAGATATTCTTTTGTTCATATTTCGATATCTGTATGTAGATATATGATTGATTGTTGTTGTATGATTATTTTGCAGATGTGTTGTAGCATATGCTTCAGATTTGATATTTTCTGGTGTAAGTTTGAATCCCCATCGTAGAAGAGGAGTTAAGTCATCCCAAGTTAGTTTGGACCACGCGTAAGTCCTTTTCATATATGCAAGAGTTTGCAAGAGCCATAAATTGCATGGTGTCTCTTTTTTCTTCCATGCTGGTAGTGATTGAGAAATTCTTATTATATATGTGTGTGTATGTATATATATATTCAATTTCTCTCAGGATGTGGTTTCACCGCTCAGTTAGAGCTGATGACTGGTTACTCTATGTGGTAAGTCTCAAAATCGATATTCTTTCTCACATCGTTTAGTTTTGTTAAAATGCTGATGCATGCATGCCTTCTTTTAACAGATAGTAAGTCCCATTGCCTATAATGCACGTGGATTTGTTTCAGGCCAAATGTTTAATAGAAATGGAGAGGTAAAAACTTTGCTGTTAGGTTTGTATTCATCCAAGCATTGCTTGAGTGTGTGATGCACTAAAGTTATTGCATGTTTTGATGGCAGCTCATTGTTTCATTGACTCAAGAGTCCCTGAATAGGCCAATTAGACCAATTTCTGCTCCGACATCTAAGTTGTGAGCTGGTGTTGCAGTATACCATGGCACCTAAAAGCACGGCCGGCGATCATGTCCTGGTGAACCAGTTTTAGTTCAGGTTCCGGGTTTCTGCCCCGGGTTTTACAGCTAAATAGAATAATGGAATCATAGTATTTGTTATCAAAATGCTTGCAAGAAGTGTGTAATTTCAATTCTGTTAAGATGTAGCAGTTGCCCAGATTGCTGAAATTGTCAGCCTCCAAAACTGTAGTCCTTGGCCTAAGCATCATAAATGAACTAAAGAATGTTTTTACAGTTTTATGGAGTGAAATTAAATGTGTAATCGAATGTTTAAACGTTTAAGTGAAGCAACCTCTTCAATTTTTTTAATTTTTTATGATTACTCTTGTTTTGGATAGGTGGCTTGTGGTGGATGAATCTACTTCATTACATATCTGTATCAAACAAAAAGCTGAGGGATGAGGAGAGAAAAAGCTTAGCAGAGGGTCCGGATCCTTGTCGGAAATCAGATAATGTCCATTTTCAAGTAGTTTCTCATGTACATGCTGTGATGATGGCTTTGCCTCATCTTCAAAATATATGACCACTTTGTAGACGACATTAAGATTTCTTAAAAGACAATATAAATTAAAGATTTCTATACACTATCAATTTATTGACGAAATTAAGATTTCTTAAAAACAAATCTCCTCATTCACAATATATTTTTTTTAGTTTAAAAAAAAAAGTTCTTCATTAAGCTCGGATTATCTATCTTACTTTTATTTGGTACCAAATGCATGCTAGCTCCGTTTAAATATTTTTCTAATGTAAAGCTTTAAATTCTAAACTTTAACCCAATTTCTACAAGATTATTATTATTATTATTTTTTAAATGGTTAGCCGAGTATGGCAGATAAAATATGAACGAGAAATTTGCATAAATACCACTTGAACTTTTAGGTAAGTGCACCATTATCACATGAACTTTTAATTTTTATTTTCAACCACCTGAATTTTGTTAAGTGTTGCAATTCACCACCTATGTCTAACCCTGTTAAAGTTTCCGTTAAGTTTAAGGGTATTTTTGTATGTTCCATATAACTAAAAATAAAATTTAAGAAAAGGAAAGAAAGATTTCATTACTGCTAATCCACCCCATGCTGCGTTCAACCAAAATTTATTTTGGAACACTTCACCAGCAGTCACCCCCTCGCTTTTCACCCCCCTCCCATTCCACAATGTATGATTCTACTTCTTTATTATTTGCATAATAATAGGAATATACCTTCACTTTTTTTTTTAAACACAAAAAAATAGGAATATACTGGAGCAATGTATTACGAAGAAGAAGTTATAAGATAGAAAATTTAAACACTTCTCTTCCACTTAATATCAGATTGCCATGGACCATGGTCCTATCATTAAATCTTTTGCCTTCCTACATGGACCATGGTCCTATCATTAAATCTTTTGCCTTCCTACGTTTCTTGGCTTGTCGTTCAATTTAATGAAAGTTTTCATTTTGAAAAAAAAAAAAATCAAATTGCAATTACTCTCTCTTCCCCTATATCTAGCGAATTCACAAAATTTAACATTAACAACTAAAACTTGAATTTTTATAATCACAATTTTGGGAAGGAATCAGTTTTTTTCTATTACATACTAGTCTTGCTAAATATCCCAAAAAATTCATAAACATCTGCCGTTAGCAAACAAGTTCTAAAACAAGTGCAGTCCTTATAATGGACATGCCTATAATAAACGGCAAGTTAAAAAAAAAACATAAAAATAACCAAGTAGTTAATCTCTCTATGATCTCCAAATCTTTGTCTTCTTAGCTGGAGACTTAAGCCTAAATTTCCTTTGATGTGTGGGTTGTCACAGAAAAAATGGGTTGTGATTCCAGTAGCAAGCTAGAGCTTGGTTGGTCTATAGCTGTATTTGCAATTCAATTTCAACAACCCACGTCAAGATTCTAAGAGACAAAGACAGTACGATATGGTAGAGGTTGGGGAAGGTGTGGTATAATTAGGTTAACTTTATATATAATTTTTTTTTGTTTTTTACATTTATTTTAAGTTATAATGAACAGACAAAAATACCCTTAACTGAAATTTTAACGGAGTTAGACATAGGTGGTGAATTGCAATACTTTATAAAGTTCAGGTGATTAAAAATAAACATTAAAAGTTCAAGTCGTAATAGCGCACATGCTTAAAAGTTTAGATGATATTTATGCAAATTTCCCAATATGAATAAACAAATAGGTTCTATTTTATTCTACATTTGTGCATTTTTGCACTATTTCTTTCCTTTTACTTTTAGTTTAAACTTACCAAGAATTAGGTAAGCTTCGACCAAAAAAGAAAAAAAAAAGTAAACTTTCTATTACTTAAGAAAAACAGAGCTTAATCAGAAAGGTTTTGTAATTAATTATTGTATAACTTGACGTGTTCTTCAGCTCTTGAGCCATTCTCAGGTTCCTTTTGAATCGATTGGAGGTAAAGAAGAATGTGGTTCCAGTAACCAATCAATCAAATCCCCATTTCTGAGACTCACAGGTCAGTTTCCGCCAAATCGTTTCTGTTTTTGTCTTCTTATCAAATATGTTTTCTTTCTCTTGCGAACGGTTATTTATCGATTCGGTCAAATTAGGGTTTCAATTCAACTCGTTAGGTTTGGTATTTGCTTTTGAATTTTATTGGTTGCTGTCAAAAAAAAAAAAATTCTGCAAATAAAATCGAATTGAAATTGTTTCCTGACAATTGGTATGAATTTGCTTTTGAATTTTATTGGGTTTGAAGAAACTTCTGGGTTCTATATATGTCCGGGGATCAAAGACATAGCTTCGGTGACAAATGGCCACTCTGTGAATAACTTAAATGGGAAACTGGTATGAAGAACAAGAGAAATGAAAGAGAGAATGTTTCCCGAACTGTGTGACTTGGAATTGGATTTTTGGTCTTGTTGCTGTTGCCTATTTTGTCGAATTGTGGCTTTTTAGTCGTGTACTGAGTGTTTAAGTTAATGTGGATTTGAAGAGTTCTGCTGCTACAAATGAGGAAAAGAGAAACTTTAACTTCAATTTCAATTTCTTTAAGGGCTTTATTTATTCAGAACTTACATTGAGGTGAAAATATGGTAATTACATGCAATGCTATATGCTAAGCTACTAGATTGGAGAAACATATAAGTTCTTCCATTCCATAAAATTATAAAAGAATAAATGCAAGGTTAGAGAAAGAATGCCTCATCAAGAGGGGGGGAAACGTTTGTGGCAGTGTTTTGATTTGCAGATGGTAAGGGTAAATTTCAAATAGATTCTCCAAAATTAATCAGCTGTAAAAAAACCTATTGAAATTGCAAGCTTTATTGGAGGAAAGGGAAAGTTTGGTGTCCCATTTTAATTTCAAATAGTTCTAGTCTTGGCGTCATAGCTGAAGGTGTAAGCTGGCTTGCATATTACTAAGATTGGCTTATATCAGTCTTACTTATCTAAACTCCTTATGGCTCCATTTTAATTTTTCAGGCGACATTAGAATGTATCAGCCAGGTGTTATATTAGAGGGGATCAATCAAATGGAACTGAGCCAACAATTGCTTATATCTGGCCTTCCAGATGACATTGCTCTCTTTTGCCTGGCTAGGGTTTCCCGGAAGTATCGTACACTCCTAAAGTGTGTTTCAAAAAGATGGAGAGACTTAGTGTGCAGTGAAGAGTGGCATTCTTACCGTCAAAAGCATAAACTTGATGAGACTTGGATCTATGCTTTGTGTCGAGACAAGTTGGACCGACTTTGCTGGTATGTGTTGGATCCCAACTCATCAAGAAGGTCATGGAAGCTTGTTCATGGACTTCCGCCTCGCGTCTTGAAGAGAAAAGGCATGGGTTTCGAAGTGCTGGGAAACAAAGTTTACCTGTTGGGTGGTTGTGGTTGGTGTGAAGATGCTACTGGCGAGGTCTACCGTTATGATGCTTCCCTGAACGCTTGGAGTGAAGCTTCCCCATTATCCACTGATAGGTAATACTTCTCACTTGTACTTTCTGCAGAGTTTTTCATGGGTTAAAGCTGGAATAATATCTCCCAGGTTCAAATATATCACATTATCTGCTGAGAGAACACTATATTTCATGCAATGCTAAAGATTGGCGATTTCGTCTTTTGACCTGTCAGAGCATATATGCTGTCGTGATGAATAGTAAAAATTCATGCAAATTAGTTTGCCTTTTGTCATTATTATAATTGTAAAGAGCCTTAGCTTTATTTGATTTGTGCATGCAGGTGCTATTTCGCTTGTGAAGTGTTGGATGGAAAAATATATTCCATTGGTGGTTTAGGTTCAAATTCAAGTGATCCACATTCTTGGGACATCTATGACCCTTGCACCAATAGTTGGAAATTTCACTCTGACCCAAACATTGTCCCTGAAATTGAGGATTCTGTGGTCATGGATGGGAAGATCTACATTCGCTGCGGGACTTCTGCTGTAACTTCTCATGTGTACGCTGTTGTTTATGAACCATCAAGTGGCACATGGCAGCATGCAGATGCCGACATGGTTGCCGGCTGGCGGGGTCCAGCAGTTGTCGTAGATGGGACCCTCTATGTGTTGGATCAGAGTTCAGGAACCAGGCTGATGATGTGGCAAAAGGAGTGTAGGGAGTGGATTCCTGTTGGGAGGCTGTCATCCTTGCTCACCAGGCCGCCCTGTCAACTTGTAGCAATTGGGAAGGAATTTTACGTTGTAGGAAAGGGGCTTAGCACAGTGATGTTTGATGTTGAGAATGCAGGGAATATGGAAGGGGTGATGGTTAGTTCTTCAATACCTAAATTGAATTCCGATGATGATGTAATCAGCTGTAAATGTTTATCAATTTGATTTGAAATTATTGTTGCCGAAGGAGTCTTGTAAAACTACCATTGTATAATATCTTCAGTGTACATGCTTGGATGTATTTGGATGTCTCATAAAAATGAAACTATTTATAAGAATTTTTGGTTTACCATTCTTGATTAAAAAGTATAAGCTAAGAAGCTATTTATGACACTTGCACCGCTTGACATCCCCAAGGGTTTGATTACGTCGTTTCTTTTTAATAACCGACGTTGTTTTCCTTGCAGATTAATTAAAAATGGTTTCGAAATCTCAAAACAAGGAAGCTCAATCGTCAAATGCCAAATCAGGTTCAAATGCACAAGGGGATGAAGCCAAATCAGTTTCAAAGGCTCAAGTGGAAGAAGAAAAATCAACTCAAAGCAAAGCCTCGAAGAGGATGAGATTTTCCTCAACCTCCGAGAAAGACTCGAGCACAGCCACATTTGTTGAGGAGCCAAAATCCGGCCGCGGTATCAGCACAATGAGCCGTGTTGTGAAGAGGAAAATTGAGAAGGTTAAGCCTGTGGTTGAGTTCAATAAAAAGGGGAAACCACATGGCAAAGCTGCTGTTGAGATGCAGTCTTACATTGGTGTTTTGGCACGCACCAGAGTCCCTCTTGTGGACAAGAAATGGACTCAAATACCCAAGGACGTGAGGGAGCAGATTTGGGAAGCTGTTCAAATGTCCTATGTTATTGGGGATAGGTACAAGAACATGGTCTTGTCGTCTGCTGCCAAAAAATGGAAGGATTTCAAGTATAACGTAACTAAGCATTATATCCTTCCATTCACACATGACAAGGAGAAGTTAAAAGAAACCCCTGCGCTTTATAAGTTCATAGAGAAATCGCAATAGGATGCCTTCGTAGCTTCAAGGTTAACCCCAGATTTTGAGGCTAAGCATGCTGAGCAGAAAGAGAGGAGGGAGAAATTGGAGTACAACCATAGGTTGTCTAGAAAAGGGTATGTTGGTTTGGAGGACCATTTGATAGAAATCATGCCCGATGTTGAAGAAATCGATCGAGCTGTTCTATGGAAGAAGGCAAGAGAAGATAAAACAGGAAACATCCCTGATCCAAAGGTTGCAGAGAAGGCAAAAATAATCGTAAGTCTCACTAACTCTGTTCTAAATTTGAAAAACAGAGTGTTTTATTTTGGTATAGACGTCGTTTATATTTAAATAAGCGACGTTATAAAATAAACATCACGACGGGCTTAATTTACCGACGTTTAAAAATGAATAGGACGTCGGTTTTTGAATAAAGTAGACGTCTATATATAATTAATACGACGGATTAAATTCCTCTATGAACTGCATTTTTGTTTTAAGTTTACTCACGCACACACTCTCCCTCTCTCTGTCTATTTCACTGAAATTTGTGGTGCACAATTTCTGGAAAAGAATGCATATTTCAATCGAGTTTTTTCACTTCTTCATTAAAATTTACGACGGTTTTATCTTATCCAGACGTTAGAATGTTTATACAACGACGGTAATTTTGTGCAGCCGTATGAAATTAAGTTCTACGTTTGTTTGTTCAATAGTCCGTCGTCTTACTTTAAATACTACGACGGTCTTTGATTTATGTTTTAATCTGTTTTATTTTGAACATATGACGGCTTTTTATATCACGACGTTGTAAATTATTAACAACGACGATATTTAAATACAGACGTGTTAAATTAATACTACGTCAGTAATTTAAGAAAACCGTCGTTGTATATAATTACGACGTCGGTTTTTTTTATCTGTTTTACACCCTGCTCAGTTTCTAACAATCTCTCTTTCTCTCTTTTAGGATGATTTGCAAAAGCAAGTCTCCGAAGGCACTCTGACTGTCTCCGGGACCAATGATGTCTTGACTCTTGCTTTGGGAACCCCCGAGCATGGTGAGAGAGTCAGAGGAGTTGGTGCTGGCGTTACCCCAACTGAGTTCTTCAATTTGCCGAAACAGCAGAGAGTGAAATTTGGTGACAAATTGAAGGAAAGTGTGAGGGAGGCAGTCAGAGAAGAGACCTTGAGGATTGAGGCGAAGTCAAGGGAAACTATAATGGAAGCAGTCAGAGCAGAGAGGGAGGCTATGTTGGCATATTTCCGTCAACTAGTTCCTAATTTTGATCCCAGCCAGATGCTCAAAACCCCAATTTCTCCAATTCCTCCAATTAATTTACCCCCTCAAGATCAAAGCCCAAATAATCCAATGTCTGATAAGGCAAGCTGCTCTGGGGCCACTGGTATCAGACCCCTAGCTTTGGAATTAGAAGATCTGAAGCTTGAAGCTGATACTGCTGGAAAACATAAAGAGGACACGGTAAAATCTCTGCTATTTTCTATTTCTGCCTTTTAAATTTTAAATAGACGTCGCTCCTTTTAATATCCGACGTTAAAATTTAAAATAACGACGGTATATACGTCTTTTTCTTACAAGACGCGTCGTGTTTAGTTAAATACCACGACGCTTTTACTTGTTTTGCAAATTATTGGACATTAAAAATAACGACTGTGTTTTCTGCCGTCGTCTAACTCTTTTATAAACCGTCGTCTATTTTATGATTTCATTAACTGCATTTTAATTAGAATACCTTTCTATAGTATAGCGACGTTATAAATTCCACACAACGACGGTTATGTATTTACCGACGTGTATAACCTTTCCTCCGTCAGTATTTACTAGAAACCGTCGTCTATATTATATACCACGTCTGTTTTTTGGGTTTAGTTAGAGTCGTTTATTTTAGTTCTCACACAAACTAACTTATATTTCTTTATTTATTTCATGTAACAGGATCTCTCAAAGCTAGACATGCCACCTCCTCTGTTAGCCTTATGCCAACATGTCCAGACCAAGTTGTTGCCTGCTAAGGAGGCTGTGGCAGTTCACATGCCCAAGGAGGTGTTTGGCTTTGAGCATGATACCTTTCTCTTACCTGATGATATTTTGCAGTTTGGTTCCATGGTTGAGATTGGAACCACAGTGATATCAGTAATTCTCCCTAATCCCATTTTGTTTTACATTTTCCTTTCTTTTAAATTAAAATCTCATTTAATTAACTTTCATATATTTAGGTTCCTATTTGACTATTTAAAAATGGCAAATATGGTAAACCTTGTTGGCTTCGTGGACCATGGGCTAGTGAGCTCTCAATCTGGATCAATATCAGACCGAATAAAAAACCTGTCAAGCCGCCTGAAAACAGCAGATGGGAATCAATTTTTCTTGGTCCCTTATAATCCAGGGTTAGTACCATTTAAAGTATTTTCCTAAGCTTGTAATATTTTTCTTTGTAGTACTATTTAACCTATATGAATCATTATGTGCAGGGGTCATTGGGTGATGGTAATTGTGAGACCAGCAACGGAGACTGCCTATTACATGAATTCACTGCCAAAACGCATGGTTGACGACGACATGAAAAATATAGTGAATACGTAAGTTAATTTCTTCTGATCTAAGATTTTTTTTTTCCTTTAAAGTATTTAAATATACGACTATTTTTAATAATACCGACGTTATAATTAAAATATAACGACGGTAAGTTATTACCGACGTGTTAAATACTTTATTACGTCAGTATTTTCTTAAAAACGTCATTTTAATTTAACTACCACGTCGTTTGGGTTTTATTTAAGAATGTTTTAATTTTTTGTGCTCAATTTTTTGTTATACGACGTTTTACTCTTACCAACGTTATAATGTTACACAACGACGGTAAGTTTTTACCGCCGTTTGAAACAAAATATCACGTCTTTTTTAAAAAAACTCCGTCGTTTTGACTGATTTACCACGACGGTTACTATTTGTATTTAAATTTTTTGTTTTGTCATTAACACCCTTTGTTTTCTTGTAACAGGTCAATTAAAATGTTTAACATTCATATTAACAAAAATTCACGTAAACAGCAGGCCATTTGGAAAAATCTACACGGCACTCCTGAACAACCAACAAGTGTAGAGTGTGGCTATTACGTGATGCGATTCATGAGAGATATAATTCATGGTCCAGACCTAAATTTCGACAAGAAGGTAAAACGCAATATTTTAAATACACTTTCTTTATTTTACTACGTCGGATTTTTGTTTAAAATCGTCGTTTGTATCTTTATAACACGTCGGTTTTTTGGTTTATTTTGCAATTTGAGAAGAAAAAAGATAAAGTTCAGTATAAACAAGAGGATATTGACGAAGTTAAGCATGAACGGGCAGAATTCGTGAATAACTTATTACCGAAGGATAATTGATGTACATAAATATTTATGAACAATGTTTAAGTTTATTTTAGTTTATTTAAAATGTACATAAATATTTTGTTGTAATCAAGCGAAGAAACATCAAAAAAATTAAATTTTGTTTTAAAACTTGTTTAGTTCCCAAACACCGACGTCTGATTCTAATTTACACGTCTCATACGTGTACACAATGGTCGTCTTGCTGTAACTGGAAATATAACATTGACGGTAATTCTTAAAAACGACATGTAATAGTCATAAAAACGACGGTTTATAATTAATTCATCTTGTATAAATGAATTTTGTACTTATATACTACGTCGGTTAGTATAACCTTATCGACGTCTTAATAATATACAAAGGCGAATATTCTTAAACATCAGCCTTTGTATAATTAAACAACGTCGGTTATATACACTAAAGTGACGTGGTAATACGATAATCCACGTCGGTTATCCAAAAAAAGACGTCATTTTTATTAGTTTCGACATCTAATAATTTTATGACGTCAGTTTGTGATGTTTAACGTCGTTGTAAAAGGATACAACGTCGGATAGGTCATTTTTCATTTAATTTTTAATGACTTTTATATTTTATTTAATTCCATATTAAATTCAAAACTAAATCCAAAAATTAAACTGAAAACTACCAAGCATTGAAATATTGTCTCTATCCTGAAGCTTTAAAAAATATAATTTTAGAAATATTTTTTTATTGTATTTAATTACTAATATTAATAATATATTCAAAGCAAAATCCGAAAAATATACCAGAAAATTCTATGCACTGATTGAGACAATATCTTGCCCGTTATGGCCTGAAAAATGTAATTTTAGTTTTCAAAGTTCAAATGATAACAAAATTCAAACAAATTTAGATAACATAACCCTAAAGTTTATGTGATCCATTGGTGCCCATAAATTCAAAATTATGAAATCCATATTTTAGCCTACTATTGTAGAAGGCATTGTTGTAAGGAGTCCATAGCAATTTTCGGTTCATTTTTCTCATACTTGTGTATTTTTTTAAAATTATTGTAAAATTTAGGGTTTAGGGTTTAGGGTTTTTTGAAACGACGCCGGTTTTCTCCCGCTGTTTTTGGTCAACTACATAAACGAAGACTAATTATATTCGGTTTACGACGTCGGTTATTAAATAGCGACGTCCGTTATGTTTACAACATCGATCGTGTATGGAAACCGCCGTTGTAAGTAAGAATTAGACGTCCATGTAAGTATTGACCGTCGTCGTTGAAAAACGTGGTACTTTAAAATTTTTTACCGCGACCTAAAATTTTCAGAATTTCCCTTTAACCCTCAAATAGTTCATTCTCTCTCTTCAACATTAATTTGTCTGAAAGTTTACGCTCTCTCTCAAGCAGTTGTTATGTTCTCCCAGCTCTCTCTCAATGTCCAAATGTTTATTATACGTTGGTTGTTCATTTACCCCCGTCGTCTGAGTTTTAAGCCGCAACTGGTAGCCTAAAGACGACTGTTTCTCCATTAAACGTCGTCTTTAGGCTACCAGAACCCCGTACAAATTTCTGGGTTTGGGTATCTTAATGACGATGGTGACTATAGATGCCGTCGTCTGAATTTATATTAAACGACGATTATTTTGTTCAAACCGTCATCTTGTCCATGTTTTATATTTAATTTTCATTTTGTTCTCTGCTATTTGAATCAGGTAGTGTTTCATTGCTGGTCTTCCACTTTAATATATATATATGAGAGTTTCACTAAAACACCCAAAATGGGGGCTGAAATTATAAAAAAACCCAACACCCAAAACACTTTATAAACACACCCAAAACCCATCATTACACACACTCAAAACCCATTTATAAACACACCCAAAAAATATACAATTGTTGATTTTGGGTGTGTTTCTATGTTTAAATAGTGTTTGGGTTTTTTTATAAATACATATCTAGGATTGGGTTTATTTATAAATTTCTCTATATATATTTATATGAATTTTATAGAGTGTGAGATGGATAAGTCATGGATGCATGCAGATAGAAGATCGAAGGCATATGAGTTAGGGGTGGAAGGATTTTTGAATTTTGCGTCAAAAAATCTTGGAAATACAACTGAGATTCATTGTCCATGTGTTAAATGTGGGAATATTCGATTGTTTGGGGTTGGAATTATAAGGGAACACTTATACTTTAATGGAATTGACCAAAGCTATAAGATTTGCACATGGCACGGAGAACCTTGGGAATGGACTACCAATGCTAGTAGAAATGTGGAAGAAGATGAGCAAAGTAGGTTCAGTTATGTTTCTGAAGAATTAGGGATGGATGATAATGGTTTTGCCAATTTTGGATCTGATCCTTGTGAGTTTGCCAATGTGATTGGGGATGGCGAAGAACCCTTGTACCCTGGTTGCAGTAAGTACACGAAGTTGTCGGCTTTGGTGAAGTTATATAATTTGAAAGCAAAACATGGGATGAGTGATGTTTGCTTTACAGAATTATTGATACTTCAAGGAGAATTTCTTCCAGAAGGAAATACACTACCTTCATCTATGTACGAGGCAAAAAAGACTTTGTCTGCTTTAGGGATGAGTTATGAGAAAATCCACGCATGTCCCAATGACTGCATTTTGTATCGGAAGGAGTATGAGAATGCAACTAATTGTCCTACTTATGGTATCTCAAGGTGGAAGGAAACCAAAGATGGGTTCTTGAAAGAGGGTGTGGCAGCGAAGGTGGTGTGGTATTTTCCTCAAATTCCAAGGTTTAAAAGGATGTTTCAATCACATAAGACAGCTAAGAGTTTGACTTGGCATGCTGCAAGAAAATCAGTTGACGGTTATATGTCTCATCCAGCGGATTCCCCGTCTTGGAAACTTGTTGATGAAAAATGGCCCGACTTTGGTAATGAGCCAAGAAACTTGAGATTGGCTCTCTCATCTGATGGATTCAATCCACACAGTTCTTTAAGTAGCAGATACAGTTGTTGGCCAGTTATGTTAGTTACATATAATCTCCCACCATGGCTATGCATAAAGCAGAAGTTCATGATGTTGACCTTACTAATTTCCGGTCCAAAACAGCCCGGAAATGATATAGACGTCTACTTAGAGCCTTTGATTGATGATTTGAAATCTCTGTGGGATGGGATTAGAGGAGTGTATGATGCCCCCATAGGAGAATACTTTACACTCAGAGGTGTATTACTGTGGACAATTAATGATTTTCCTGCCTATGGAAACTTATTTGGTTGTGTCGTTAAAGGATATAAAGCTTGTCCAATATGCGGCGATGATACACCTAGTCATAGGCTGAAAAATGGCCACAAAATTTGTTACATTGGGCATAGAAAGTGGTTACCAATCAATCATCCATATAGGAGGCAACGTGCAGCTTTTAATGGGAAACCTGAATATGGCATGCCTCCCGAGCCATTAACAGGAGAAGAAGTGCTGCATATGGTTGAAGATATTAATTACATATGGGGCTCGAAAAATGGGGGAAGTAGTGTTGGTGAGAATGATGGTGACAGAGTTTGTTGGAAGAAGAAATCAAAATTCTTTGATCTCGAGTATTGGAAATACCTCCCTGTGAGGCATGCCCTAGATGTTATGCACATTGAGAAGAATGTTTGCGATAGTATCATTGGTACATTACTAGAGATCCCTGGAAAAAATAAAGATGGGATTGCTGCTCGGTTAGACTTATTGAACATGGGGGTAAAAATTGATTTGCAACCCGAGTATGGAGAAAGACGTACTCACTTGCCTCCAGGGCCCTGGAATTTGTCAAGAGCAGAGAAGAGAGCGGTTTGCAATTCTTTTTATGGTATGAAGGTTCCTGAAGGTTATTCTTCAAATATAAAAAATCTTGTATCTTTAAAAGATTCAAGACTTCTTGGCCTTAAATCTCATGATTGTCATACCTTGATGCAACAATTGCTCCCTGTGGCAATTCGTTCTGTTTTGGAGAAGCCTGCAAGGTATGCAACTGTGCTTCTTCTTCAATGCTATATGTGCAAAGACGGTAGATGTTTCCAAGCTAGATAAGTTGGAAAAAGATGTAGTAGTTACTTTGTGTTTGCTTGAGAAGTACTTTCCCCCTTCATTCTTTGATATCATGGTTCATCTAGTAGTACATCTTGTCAGAGAAGTTCGTCTATGTGGGCCAGTATATTTTAGATGGATGTATCCGTTTGAAAGATATATGAAAGTGCTAAAGGGGTATGTTCAGAATCGTACTCGTCCCGAAGGTTGCATTGCTGAGCGGTATATAGCTGAAGAAGTTGTAGAGTTTTGTACCGAGCATTTATCTGATGTTAGTACAGTTGGAGTGCCTTCAAGCCAGAATATGGGAGTTTCAAAGCCATTATCAGGTTGCACAGTGAGCTTAGTTGATATGGACTTGTTGAACCAGGCACATCTATATGTCTTGGAGAATACGGAGGAAGTCCTACCTTATATCGAGTACGTATGAGTTTAATTTTTCATATGTAGCCATTTTAAATATTATTACTCCTTATGTTTATCTTATATACAAGGGACCGTAATGCATGTTTTTTTCGTGTCAATTGTAGGGAACATATGATCCACATCAAGACCACTTATCCGAAATTTAGAAAGAGAACAAAGTGGCTACAAGATAAGCACAATAGCACTTTCATTCAATGGCTACGCTTTAAGGTATATATGTTATTGAATGACATATTGAACTTATTTTAATTTTCTTTCATTTCTATATATATGTTAGATTGAATTAAGATATATGTTTAATTTGCAGGTTCAAAGTGAATTTAATGGGGAAGACAATAATGGTATATCAGAAAATTTGAGGTGGTTAGTAGCTGGTCCAAGCATGGCAGTGCCATCATATAAGAGCTATCTTATTAATGGTGTCAAATTTAACACCAAGGCACAAGATGATGTGCGAACTGTCCAAAATAGTGGAGTTTATTTACTTGCACATACTATGCAAGTTGCTAGTGCCAAGGATAAAAACCCTATTGTCTCCAATATGGGTTTTTATGGGGTTATTCAAGAAATTTGGGATATTGACTACCAAAAGTTTAGAATCCCAGTCTTGAGGTGTGATTGGATAGATAACACTTCGGGCCTTGTAGTTGACGAACTTGGATTTACCCTTGTAGATCTGAGTAAAATTAGACATAGGAATGACCAATTTGTTATGGCTTCTCAAGTCAAACAAGTATTTATGTTGACGACCCAATGCATCGTGGTTGGTCGGTAGTGTTATCAATGCCTAATAGAGAATATAATGATGTTATTGGTGATGATGTGCTAGGTGATATTAGAATTGAGTGTGAGCCATTTACTAGAGGGATACCAAATGTTGACACATTTGATGACCTAGTGGGTGAGTTTGGGAGTGAGAATATTAGAGATGGGTGTGAAGATATATGGATTGATTGATTGTTGTAATGTATGACATTAGTTATGCAGTTAATTGTATGACATTAATTCATAGCTCTGTATATCATTTTAATTCTGATCACATTTTCATTCTGCAGGCTTTGGGCACGACAAATCAAAAATTAAAAATAATCAGTTAAAGCTGAAAATACGACGGTCAAGTTACAAAAATCGCAAAAAGAGACGTCTACAAAACAACCAACGTGGAATGACAACGCAAAAATGAAATAAAAACCGCCATTTGAAAAAGAAAACACGTCGGTTAATTAAAATTCATTTCAAAACGGTTAATAAATATTTAAAACAACGACAGTAAATAAAAAAATCAACGACGAACAATAAAGTATAACACGATGGCAGAGTTCAAACCGACGAATTTACGGATATAATCAATTGATGATTAACGTCGTAAAAACATTGTTGCACGTCAGTTATAATTAAACAATTGATGTCTCGGAGAATACACACGTCAAAAAAGGTTATAAAAGAGACTTAACAAAGACTAGCCACGTCATGGAATAAATAAATAACCGACGTAGTAAGAATATAACAACGTCGAATAATTGAATTCTTGGGACATAGTAAAGTATAACCACGACCTTCATTTTACAATAACCGACGTCAAATCCATAACTCAAGGCGTTTCGTTACTTATTAACGACGGTTAGGCTAAAAGCAACGACGTCTCAGAGATTACACACGTCTAAGTGGCTCACAAAAGAGACTTTTAAAATGCCAACCACGTCAAAGTCTACAACCACCGACGTTGTAAAATACTAACAACGTCCTAAAATGTGACTCCTAGGCCGTAGTAAATGGATTAAACATGACAGGTATTTTAATTAACCGACGTGTAATGTTAAATCCACGTCATGTTTTTCTGTGTTCAAGCCGTCAAAATAATTTTCAACGTCTGTGGTGACCTAAAGGGTCGTGGTTATTTCTTTTTTACGTCCGTTCAATTAAATATATGCCATGTTAAATATTTAAGACGTCACTTTTTTTGACAAAAGTGACGTCTAATTTACCATGTTATATGTTTTAGACGTCAGTTTTTTTATTTAGTGAACGTAGTATTTATTAACCACGACGGTTTCTACGTTTTACACGTCGGTTATGTTTTATTTAGAGACGTTGATAAAAATATTTACATCGGGTTTGTAGTTGTTTTTGACATTTAACATTATTTAAACGTCTGTGTTTTATTAAAACCGTCGTCTAATATAGTCGAAAGTTATCTTTTTATGCTTTTATGTATGAAATAGACGTCGGTTTTAGTTTTTTTTTATGACGTGTAATATATTAACCACGTCAGTTATTTGCCGTCGTTATTTCATGTGTTAAAAGACGGCGGTCGATTTCACGTCGGTTGTAAAACATGATACACGACGGTGGATTCCCGTCGTCTATTTCGTTTTTTGTAGTAGTGTCATTTACTATAAAATAAATGGTTCCTTTATTTCAGTGAGATCCCTTATCATCATCACTCAAGTACTTGAATGCTAGTACAAATAGCAGTCCTTCGTCTCGTCCATCTTCAACTGAAGGGAAAGAATGTCGTCTCAAAGGTGCATGCGCTAAAGATGAAGGGAAACATAATTATAACCAGTGAACAAAATCATGCATGCATGTTCCTTTTATATAGCAAAAGAAAGAAAGTTCATATTTCCTTTTTAAAAAATATTAATTGTGTTCTATAATTTCTACATGCATTTCGGGACAAAGAACAACTAACTTGCATCATTGAATTTCAAAAATAGTATGTGAGAGAGATAGTAGTAATTACCATTTATCTAGTATTAGGCATCCTTTGCCTGATGATTTCTGCCTTCACGTACAACCAATTTGTGAAACAAATCCAGAAATTGAAGTATGTATATCTGCATGACCTGTTGAATAGAAGAGTGCCAAAAACTCCCCAAAATCCAACAGCAAACCCAAGCCCCAAGCTGATGTAAAATCCTTGCGATATGAGCCCATCTTTATCGTCTTGATTCACCAACACAGTTTGTCCTGGGCCTTTTTCCTCCTCATCGCATGTTCTTAGGAGTGGCAGTCCACAAAGTAGAGGATTTCCACCATAAGAAGATGGACCAAAGCTTTGGAGCTGAGTGCCTATTGGAATTTTTCCAGACAAGTTGTTTTCTGACAAGTCCAAGTAACCAATACGATCTATCCGAGATAGACTGTTTGGAATTCTGCCATTAATTTGGTTTCTTGATAAATCAAGGGAATCTAACTCCTGCAGCATTCCAATCCTTGGAGGTATTTGACCTGTTAATTGGTTTCTTGACAGATTTAAAGAAACCAAATCAACAAGATCAGTGATTTCACTTGGAATCTCCCCAGTCAACTTATTGCTTGAGAGATCAATACTCTTTACAAGTCCCAGAATACTTTTGTATTTAGACCTTACCCCTTTCCATGTTAAAGATGCTTCCTCCTCATAATCCCAACTATAAAGTACTTCTCCCAGCTTAGTCATATATGAATGTTGGATAATTCGACTTGAATTTCCTTTGTGAGCCAAAACAATCAAATTGTTGAGACATTTGGGTATAGTTCCAGAGATGTTATTCATCGACAAATCCAAAATTTGAACGCGTGTTAGATGGCATAATTGGGGTGGGATGCTTCTATAGAATTGATTATCTCGAAGGATTAAGATAGCCAAATTTGGAAGACTAGCCCCTAACCACTCAGGTATTGAGCATGATAAGTTATTTTCCCCAAGATCAAAAAGTGTCAACTTTCTACAATTCTTCAATTGTGAAGGCAACTCTCCCACAAATCTGTTGTTACTTAGTCTTAGTGTCTCGATACTAAACAAGTGCCCCATCGTGGTGGGAATTTTTCCAAATAAATAGTTATTGCTCAAATCAAGGAAGACTAATTTTTTAAAATGGATCCAATAATCAGGAAGTTCTCCAGATACATGATTGCTTGAGAGATCAAGAAACGTTAAATTACTATCCTTGCTTGCACACAAAAAAGAAGCTGCCCCTGAAAAGTTATTATAGGAGAGATCTAGAACTGAAGCTTTTGATAGAATTGAAGGGATTGGACCCTCCAATTGATTCCAACTCAAATTTAGGTACGGCGCAAACTCCAATCTAATATTTCCAACTGTTCCTCTCATTTGATTGTGAGAGATATCCATATATATTAATTTTTGTGACAAATCCCAAAACCAGCTTGGAATGGTATCAGAAATTCCAGCATCAGAAATATCAAGCGATGTATAATTTTTTTGAGTTTGAAGCCATTTTGGGAAAGACGACGGCCACATCTTACAAGACATCAAGTCTATGTATCGCAATTGGAAGGGAGGAATCCAATCAAAACTGAAGTTTAAAAGTAGTGAGTTAGATGATAAAACCAAATAACTTAATTTGGAGAGTTTTGAAAAATGAGTTTCTGAAATCACTCCTTCCAAAGAATTCCAACCAAAATAAATAGCCTCCAGCTTGGACATCTGTCCAATACTTTCAGGTATTCTTCCACTTAAGTTATTGCCCGTGATATCCAAATACTCTAATGTGTTTTGAGCGCACTCAGACAATATTTCAACAAAGTTTGTAAGTTGTCCACTAAGACTATTATCCCCAAGGGCCAACTCTCGCAGCCTACATAACTTGGCAAAGGAATTCGGGATCCCTCCTTCAAGTTCGCTAGAATAGATATGAAGATATTCAAGAGAGCTCATGTTTCCAAAAGCTGCAGGAATTGAGGAACCTCTGAAATAGTTCTCAGAGAGATCAAGATGAACAAGGTTGGTATGAGTACCGGACAACCATTGGAAGATTGAAGAGTTGAGATTGTTGAAGGAGAGATCGACATGAACAAGAGATTTAGAAGAATTCATGAGAGAAACAGAGGATATAACTGGAGGAGGAAGATTACACATCTGTAATGTTAAGTTTGTGAGTTTAGGAAGCATATTAACTGCTTCCAGCCAACCAACAACATCACTGAGATTAGTGTAACTTAGGTCCAAGTGTTTCAGACCTGAAAGACTAGGGAGCCAATTGAGGTTTTTTGCATGAAAAGAGTTCTCAGGGCGTATAAAAGAATATGCATTATCGCTGAGATCGAGATATTGCAAGTGTGTAAGGTTTCCAAGTTGGTTTGGAATTTGACCTCCAAAATTTGCATGAGAAAGATTGAGGTATATTAAATTGCTCAGAGATCCAATGAAATCTGGAATTTTGCTCCCACTGAAATTATTGGAACTAAGGTCCAAATACTCCAAATGCTGCAAGTGAATGAGTTTAGGACTAATCTTACCTTGCAAAAATTGGTCTCCAAGATCAAGCTTAACAACATGACCAGTTTCGTTGTTGCAGTAGACTCCGTCCCATTGGCAACAATCTTTGTTTTGGGCTTCTCTTCCCCATGAAAGGAGGAGATCGCCGTCGTCACCCACGAGGCCTTGTTTGAGTGCAAGGAGTGCTTGCCTGTCCCTCTCGCTACATCCAATGCAAGGACTGCTCATGTGTAGTGCAAGCACCACCACAATTGCATAGAGGAGTTTGAAGCAGCACCTTGCTTCAACCATGTTAGCTACAGTCATGATCAAGAAGAACAAGGGAAACTCTTTAGGAAAAATGTAAAGCGCAACCAAAGTAAGCGTACATGCAAAACTGGTGAAGTACATATATATATGCTTGTATGATTAATCACAATACGCAGAGACTAGCAAGGTCTCTGCTACCACAATAAGCATAGTCCAGTCTGTTGGGCGATGTGGCATTAAATGATGGTTGAAATTGAAGACAATTTTGGTCTTATAATTTGCTCTTGCTAACTGGCAGCAAGCGATTGATGTGAAAGACGAGCATGCAAGAGATGAAACACAGGTTGCATTGAGAGATAAACCAAGAGCAAAGCAAGAGATAAGAAATACAAAAAGTTCTTGTTTTTATGTTGATTTAACTCAAGTGTATTTTGTACTGTTATTATTCTCATAGTGAATTCTGTCCAAATACGTGTATAATAATTCTACTAAACCACATGGTTGACACAGGTAATTCACCAAACATGGGTCAGTCTTTAGCAAACTGACTTTCCACCTAGTAAACTACTACATTTCCAAATTCACTGAGGCATAGAAATCAGTAAAGCTCCTCTGTTTAGCCTAAAAAAGAATTATGCCAAAACCACGTTTTCCAGAAGTGAAATTGTGAACTCTTGAATTAGAGATGAAGGTTGCTTTGAGAGAGATGAATATCTTGCCTGAGATTATCACATTTAGTGCACCTATGATAGACCGGCAAGGTCTCCGCTACCAAAAAAATTAAGCTGACTGCTACCAGAGAAATTAAGCTTGCAAGGTCAAAAGAGTCCAGTCTGTCGGGCGATGTGGCATTAAATGATGGTTGAAATTGAAGACAATTTTGGTCACATTGAGCCAACTGTCTATTAATGGGCAGCAAGCGATTGATGTGAAAGACGAGCATGCAAGAGATGAACACACGGGTTGCATTGAGAGATAAACCAGGAGAAGAGCAAGAGATAAGAAATAAAAAAAAGTTCTTGTTTTTATGTTGATTTCTTTAAATTGTAGTAATAGGCTATCTGAAAGAGAAAAAGTAAAAATAAGGAACAGAAACATAAAGTACATGCGCATAGGATCTTTCTCTTGATCACCTTTAATGCATGAGGATATCTGAAAGAGGAGCTTTCTGGGAAATTGGCAACAACATTTATGGTACACTTCAAAGCACGCTTTTCTTGAGTAATTACATCATCATATACGAGTTTTGATCGTACGAATCAAATTTGATCAAATTTCAAAACATGTATCATTCTACATCAATCAACAGGTGATACAGCAGCCATTCAAGGGTTGAAAACTCGATCAACTAGTCCTTTTCTTTTTAAATGCAGGATGTATGATTATGTTTTCAGAGTCTAAATTGTCAATCTTTGAAATACACTCTGTCATCCTCTTCAAAACAATAGGCAAGGCAGCAACATTGCTGGAAAGTTTATCTCTAAACAATTGCAACTTCTCAGAAGTCTGATCTCCATCAGCTAGTAATGCCCCCTTATTAGAAGCAACTTGACCTGCACCTGCAAAATATAAGTTTGTTAAGTGCTTCAACCACAACAGGAAATTTACCCTAAAAAAAGGAAATTCCATACTACCTCTCTTTTCTAACTTTGGGGGATAAGTAGGCACTGAAAACAAAGAGTGTATAGGCATACCCAATCAAGGTAATAAGGAAATCATGTAAATAAAGCACCAATCTATGAGCAAAAAACCATACAACAGTTTCTTAGAGACGGTTATTTCAAAACTTTAATCAAGCAACACCAATAGAGAAAGGGGGAAACCTAGTTGAAACAAAAGCTATTGCTTTTACTATCATAGTCCTACCATTGTAATTTATGACTCAACATTTTCACCATCACAATCATAAAATAGTTCACCCCTGCGGCCTGTGCCAAACAATAGCCATATATTCAACTACATAAAAAAGACATCATCTCCACTTGTGCGCTACCATTAATTCAACTAAGAATACCACTTTCACACGGTGACCACCGCCAATCTTGCCTTCAATAACATTCATCCATCAGTATTGCTACGCAACATAGCAACATACCGTTGTTTCACTAATTTCCCCCATTCTTCAAAGAGCATAATACAAGGGGGAGGAATTTTATCTCTCATGTAAGCATTTCCACCAATGAGTCTCCTTTCTTGCGATGGCAAAAGAGGCGCAGCATCAAAATCAGCCATGTTTGGTGTGTGAGAGCACTAATGCTAGCATGATCACTACCACAAAAGATGGATGCCTTAAACACTATGCCAACACAAGCTTTCCTATTTAAATCGTTATTGCCACAGAAACATAAAAATCCATTCAAATATCTTTGCAGCCACCAAAGCAAAATTAAAATCCCACTTGGGCTCCCAAAGGGGGTTCCTTGTACCAAGCTTCCATCTTCTGTGCAAACCAAAATTATATGAAAAGAAATTAACCTAAAGTTATAATTCTTGACATTTTCCAAGCTAGGGAGTCTTTCAGTTTCCTAACACACACACTTTACCTTACTTCACGCTTTACACAAAAGACCCAATTTTGATTCTGAAATTTCGGAGAAACCCAAATAAATCATGTCTAAATAGACCCAACTTTTCGTTCTCTATCCCAACCTCGTTTTTCCTACCTACCAACAATATCAATCTGATCTGAGAACCACGGCATTCATTATCCAACAACCCTAAAAAGTATACAGAACACAAGAAGAAGTTAGAAATGTACCCGAATTCGGAGCTCCGGAAGTCCCATGATCCGACCCATTCAGAAAAACGGGTTTCTGAGCAGCGATAATTGAGGCGAAGGTGTTCTTGAGCTGATCTGGTAAAGTGGCTCTGTACTCTAAAATCTTCTCTGCCATTTCCTTCACTTCACACTCCAGCACCTCCAGCTCTTCTGGGTCGGGTCCGCTTTCGGAACCCTGCCGCTCGTTCAACGCCATGTCTCAAATCCAGAGAGCGAGAGAGTGAGAGTGACGATGATGCGTGTCAAAATCAGGTTGGGGTTGATTTGGAGGGTAATTGCGCTTTTATTTCGACGTCAGGGATTTTTTGAAATTTGAAAATCCAAAGGAGGGTTTTTGAGAATTTTCAAATTCTTTCTTCATACTTTTCGCTTGTGGGATTATTTTTTATTGAGACATTCTGCTATTGCTTTTATTTATTTATTTCCTAGCATGATGAAGACAGTATCTTGAGGCTCTGCATTTAGAATTTACACATTTTCTCGCATTTCGCTTGATCTTAGTCGTCGTTATAATATAATGACATATAGCATGACACGTCAACAACTATAAATTTAGTTGGAGCCATAGTGGTAAAACATATGGTATGGGACATGCAAGCTTGTTGCCCTAGGATATGAATTAATGGGATTAGAAGGGAGTGAGTTCATGGCATCACCGCATATGCAAATTTATTTATCTTGTATGATTGCATAATTTGTATATCTTATGTTGTTTGATGGCGCCTGGTACTCGAATATTGGCTCGAGGCATTTTCTCTACCCCTTCTTACCCTGAAAAATCAGGGGCACCCCGCGTCCTTGAACCGATAACCATCTTTCGGCTAACCTAGCCTCCTCCGTCCCTCGGGACCAACAAGGGGTAGTACAGGAATATTCACCTGTTGTCCATCGACTACGCCTTGTATAACACTTTGATTAACTGTGATAGCTGACTTTGAGGGGTTTGACGGTACTCTACTGGGCATTAGAATGCTCATACCCTAATAGATTGTGCAGGATTCAAAAGATTAAAGAAGAGGTTTGAGGAAGCGGGTTCAACTAAGCTGCTGGGTTTTTATTGTTGATTTGTGTAATTAATATTTGTAAGTAGTCAACCGTTTGTTAAAGATCTTAGTGTGTAGTTAACTACAAGTTACCGCGACTTTGATTTTGTGTTAAGTAAATTTGTATTATTTGTGGCTCAATTTCTCATCGTATCATGATTGTAGGATTTTATTCTTATGACTATGGTATGACTCACACCATGATTCGGGAATATTCATTGTTTTCGAATCGGGTCGTTACACTTTTGCAATGGCTGTCACTATTCATGTGAATAGTAACATCCCTTGCCTTGCCCATGCCCTTTACCATGGTAAATGGGTGGAAGTGCTCTAAGAGAAAGAACTCAAGCAACAAAGTGCCACAAACAAATATAACAATATGAAAGATTGAAAAACAGTAATAGTCGAAACACCATAAAGCAACAGAACTGACGTCTCAGAAGCAGAGCTGTTGACGCCAAAAAGTGGTTCTCTGACTTTGAGGGTCAACTTAGTAACTTTTACGCCTTCGGTAATTCAAAGGCTTCGGTAGGGAGCGTGATCTGCAAAATAAGAGAACGCTCGGTAAGACCTAAGGCACCGGTGTGGTACCGGCCGTAGGCTCTCCGATGCTTAAGTAAGTTCGGGATTTAAAAGTTCAACTGACAGATCAATAGGCTTGTATGCCGTACATTCTGATTACCTCTATTTTGGGGTAGTTGGCCTCTTATATAGGGCTTGGGAGGTGTGTACTTGATGTAGAATTTCGATGTGGGACTGTGAACGTTGATTGTGAGCGTGCCACGTGTCCTGGGAGTGGGCGTTGCCCTAATGGAGGGATCGGTAGTTTGTATGCCGAAGGAAATCTTGACCAGTTTCTGGGTGCCGAAGGCGACTTTGACCAGATTCGATCCTGTCCACGTGTCTTTCTCTAATTGGCCGTTCATTATGGTGTAAACAGGAGTCCCTCAAGTTCTCAGGCGAGATTTCTCGGTTGGGGACTTGTTTGTTCTTCGGTGGCCGCTAAGGTTGCTCTACCGTTCGGTAGCTTGTCAAAGGGGGCGCGCTGGGGCTCGGTCCCCAGTGCCAATTCGTTCAGTACTCTTGCCTGGGAACCCAAGAGTCGCCGCTTCGAGGGTTACCGTTCGGCAGCATTTGGTGCGTTGAAGGGCTTCCGAGAGAGGCTTGCCGATTGCTCGATAACTTGGGCGAGTTTGATCTTTTCCCTTGCGATCCTCGCACAGGGAGGGGTAGTGATGGGACAGAGTGACGCTTCGTCTTATGTACCCAGCGTGCTGTCAGAGCCACCATGTGTTGTGCGACACGTGGCGCGTCAAATCATGCGGGGCGGCGCCATTAATGCGCCGTTTGGTTTTTCGAGGCATACCGTTGCAAACTCAGCCCTATAAATAGGAATGGTTTCTGAGGCATTGTTCACTTTGCGTTTGTGAGCGAGGCGAAAGCTCTGTCCAGGCGATTTCCGGCGAGTGTTAACGGTAATCAAGGCGATTTCTGGCGTGAACAATCGGCAACGAAGGCAATTTTCGACGAGGTCAATCGGCAGTCAAGGCGATTTCCATTTCTCACCCTCCAGTTCGCATAAGGTACCGTCCTGTAACTTTGCAAATTTATCTTTCTTCCTTGCGTATGTCCTTCCTTGGTTTGAACTAGACTAGAACTTTATTCAAGTGGGTATAGTTCGGTAGTCTAGTTGCCATAGGTAGAGACGTAGGCATCGGTAGGGTATCCCTCGGTATAGCCCTTAGCTTTCTTCCCTTGTTTTGTAGATGTCTGATAGTGAGTCTGGGTTCGAGAGCGAGCCCAATGCTTACGATGGGGAGTCTCCAGACAGACAACAGGATACCGAAAGTGAGGAGATGGGCCAGGATACCGAGAGTGATAGTGACTCTGAGGTTGAAGTCGTTGGTGAGAGGGTTAGGTCGGCACCTACCCATGGGATCGGCAAGGGGCTTATGACCAGTCAGCCCCTGCCGTTGAGGATCGTTTATAGCGACGGCAGGCAAGTTAGCTCGCACCCTCACCCTGAAGCCCAGGAGGAAGATATCCGGGTTCCAAATCAGCGAGCTGAATGCCGATCGGAAGCCTCCACGTCCGGTCGAGGGGGAGCCGATGCTGGGCCTTCTTCATTGCCGAGGGTCACAATAGTCAACCCGGGGAATCCTAGGGTTCCAATAGGAGTGCCGAAGGAGGTCTTATTTGCAGTAGATTACCTGGAACTAAACAAGATGACCTATCGGGAGTTGGCTAGGATCCGGGCCGAATATAGGATACCCCATTCGGTAGGGATGAGGATCCCGGGCCCTACCGAATCTCTGAGTGGTCCGAAGGACGGTGAGGTCGCCTTTTTCACTCACCTCCTTCAGCAAGGCGTTAGGCTGCCGTTGCAACCTGCGGTTCAGCGGATCCTCGCCCAGATTGGGTACGCTCCCGGCCAGTTCAACCCCAACTTCTGGGTGGCCTTGATGGGGGTGGTCACCGCGTTAGGCATGGCTGGGGAAGGAGAGCCGTCGTACGAGCAGTTCTCCTACCTCTACAGTGTTACGAAGTCGAAGAGTGCCGATCGTGGCGGTTGGGTCCAGGCCAACTGCCACAGGGCGTTCAAGCGAGGCCATTTTGTGAGCGCAGTGCCGACTTCCCAGAAGTCATGGAGGAATCGGCGGGTTATTTTGTCGGGGGACTGGGAGTCTCCCCCAGGGGTTCCCGTTCGATTCCACATCCCCAACACTTTCCAGATTACCGGTAGGTCTTGACCATACCGATTGGTAGGCATGTTTTTCTCTTGTTCGTTGCCTAACCGTTTTGTTATGTCTTCTGCAGGTAAGCTGAAGCAGCCGGTTCCCACCCAGACCAAGATTCGGCAAATTGACAGGGTGAGGCAGAGAATCCCTGCCGATTCTAGGGTTTATCCCCATTTTCTGTTCACCAGGAACTTGATCAAAGCCAAACTTGTCGACCTTGCCGAGAGTAAGCGTCCTTGTGTTTTTTTTTTTGCTTTTACAATTTGATCTGTACCTTGCTTACCGATTTTCTCTTTCCTTGTGCAGTGATCGAGGAAAGGAAAACCGCCGAGGCCAAGAAGATGAACGATTCATCAAAAAGGCGGCTCATGATGGGGCTGCAGGGAAAGAAAAAGACTCGGCAGGCAGAAGCTGCCTCGGAACCCCCGGCGTCGGTGGCTGATCCCGATGACCAAACTCTTGCCGATCGGCAGAGAGAGTTGGCTGCCGAAGCGCCAACCGGTCGAGCGCCTACAGCCCAGCCTTCGTCCAAGGATGGGAAGAGTGTCGAGGCCACAACTTCCAAGGCCTCCGGGAAGCGGCAGGCTTCAGTTGATCTGGAGGAGGAGACGACGCCTAAGCGCGGTCGGCAGTCAGAGCCTCCGAGGGCCACTCTTGTTGCCGAGGATGAAGGCGCCTCTCCCGAGCCCGTCACGCTAGCCTGTCCATCGAAGACGGTTCAATTTGCGAACCATATGATCTTGGGTTCACAAATGGAGCTGTCTGAGATAGACGAACTCCCGAAGAGGCAGCTTCGGGATGCGGCTGGGCATGCCTTCCGTCTTCAAGCTTCTGTAAGTTCCGTTTCCTTTCCATCTTTTGATTTCCGTTTCTTATATTACTTGTTAACTGATCCATTTGCAGGCATCCATGGACATGTGGCTCTGCATGAAGCGGGCGCTCAACGCTGCCGAGCGCTCGAGGAAGCTGTATGAGGACGGCAAAGCTAGGGTTGCCGATGCCAACAAGGCATTGCAGGACCATGCCAACCTGTTGCTGAACATGCAGGCTGCCGAACGGCAGATCAAGGCTCAGGAGGCTAGGATTGCCGAGCTGGTGTCAGCGCTTGGGGCGGCCGAATTGGCGGTGAAAGAGGCGGTGCAAGTGGCGCTGGAGGAATCTGAGCGGGCCAAAGCTTCCGAGGTTGAGGCTGCCGTTCGGGAGGCGGTGAGGACCTATCGATCGTCTACCGAGTTCTCCACTCTTTTGGATAAGGAGGTGGGCTCAGAGATGGCGGACCTCGTTTACCGTTTCAAACGGTACAATCCCGACCGGAAGCTCAATCTCAACTTCATCGCCGATCCTCCTCCCCTTCCCGAAGGCATAACGGAGGAGATGATCGAGGACTATGAGGGGGAGGAGGATCCTGTGGATGCCATTCCTTCCGAGGCCGTTGCCGTCTCATCTCAGAATGCCGAGGATCCTTCCGCTGCTGCCGAAGCCCCAGACTCTGCTGCTATTTGAAGATGGACTTGGTCTTGTAATATTTGGTTTTTTTTTTTTGTAATATGTGACTGCCGTTTGAGGCCTTTCCGAACATATTAATGCCGAGGGCATTTTTAATTTAAGTACCGTTTGGTTCAACCACTTGTGTTTTGATTGATGATGATTTTTTTTTGAATTTCATCCATGCTTGTTATTGCCGTAGGCTAATTACTGCTTAGGATAATTATTGATTTTTGGCCGTTGGCCACTTAGGAGTTTGTTTGCTTTGGATTAGCAAAGTGTCTCTACCCTCGGTAGGCAAACCCAGAGTTGTCGTGATACCGTTGTTGGTCTTGCACGGTGGGTATCAAGTCCCAGTAGTCCCTTTTCTGTAGAGATGTCGTGGGCAAGTCTAGGGTACCGTATTTGAGTTAAGTATTTCCAGAGAATACCGTAGGTATTTCCAGAGCGTGGTACTGCCGTTGGCTCATATCCAATGCCCGTTGCCAAGAAATTTGTAAAAAATGGGCCAAGGCATTTTTGAATCGGTAGTGAACACACAGAGTATAGCTTTCGATTGCCGTAGGCAATGTTGCTCTGGCTCGCAAATAATGAGCCCTACCGAAACATTTTTTTTTTTGAACAAGGTGCCGACATGCTATAATGTTTCAAATACACGTAACTGGATAATCTCATTTTATATATAGGTGCCGTAGGCAAGAATACAAACTCCACCCTTGCCGTTGGCTAGGGGGCTTTACTTAAAATAGCTCTTGAGATGATCCACGTTCCATGGGTGACCGAGGGTCTTCCCATCTGTGCCTCGGAGTCTGTAGGTACTGGATCGAAGGATTCCGATGACTTCATAGGGCCCTTCCCAGGAAGGTCCGAGGGTTCCTTCCGTTGGGTTTTTGGTTGCAAGCGAAACCTTGCGCATCACCCAGTCCCCGATTCTGAAGGAGCGGGGCTTGACCCTCGAGTCGTAATACCGAGAGACGCGCTGCTTGTATGCTTCGTTCCGAAGGTTGGCTACCGTTCGGCTTTCTTCGATTAAGTCTAGGCTAAACGCAAGCGCAGCCTCGTTCGCCTTCGGCTCGAAACCTTCCGTTCGGTAAGATGACTCGCCGATCTCTACTGGGACAACGGCTTCGGAGCCGAATGCAAGGCTGAAGGGAGTCTCCCCTGTTGAGGTCCGGTAGGACGTTCGGATGGCCCACAGAGCTTCGGGAAGCTTCTCCGGCCAGGCGCCCTTGGCACTGTTGAGTTGCCGTTTTAAGAGTTTCTTAATAATTTTGTTCATGGCCTCTACCTGTCCGTTCGACTGAGGGTGAGCTAGGAAGGCGAAAAATAGGTTGATTTTGAGGCGAGTGCAGAACTGCCTGAAGGGTTCCGAATCAAACTGCTTGCCGTTATCGGTGATGATGGCATATGGGATGCCGAAGCGGCAACAAATGTTGGTCCAAACAAACTCCTCGACTCTTGCTGCTGTAATGGTGGCCAAGGCTTCGGCCTCAACCCATTTTGTGAAGTAGTTCACGGCAACGATCGCATATTTAACCTGCCCCTTGCCTTGCGGCATGGGCCCGATTAGGTCAAGCCCCCACTGGGCGAATGGCCATGGGCTTATGATCGGCGTAAGAGGTTCGGTAAGCAGGTGCGGAACATCGCCGAACCGTTGGCATTTGTCGCACTTCCTCACCATCGCTATTGCGTCTCGATGCATCGACGGCCAATAGTAGCCTTGCCGGAAGGCTTTGTGGGCAAGGGATTTAGAACCGGAGTGATCGCCGCAGACACCACTATAGATCTCACGAAGGACGTATTCGCCCTGCTCTTCGGTGATGCATTTCATGTAGGGGGTCGTGTAGCCACGCTTGTACAGAACATCATTGATGACGATGTACCTTGCCGATCGGTAACGTAACCTTCTTGCCTGGGCCTTGTCCACTGGAAGGGTACCGTTCACTAGGTAGGTGTATATTGATGACATCCAGGTGTCTTCGTACCGAACGGTACATACGTCGACTGAGGTGGTGCTTGGCCGGGCTAAGATCTCGACATGGACCTGTCGACCAATTTTGTCATTGATCGCCGAAGCTAGCCGGGCTAATGCATCGGCATGGCTGTTCTCCGATCTGGGAACCTGCCGAATTTCGTAGGCCTGGAACTGCCGAAGTAAGAGGAGTGCTGATGACAGGTAGGCTGTCATAGATGCGTCTTTTACCGCGAAATCGGCAGTGATCTGGTTCACGATGAGCTGTGAGTCGCTGTGGATGCTGACCTGCTTAGCCCCCATGCTCTTAGCTAGCCGAAGGCCGGCTAAGAGGGCTTCATATTCGGCCTCGTTGTTGGACGTTCGGAAGCCGACTCTGATGGCATATTCCATCTTGGTTCCGTTGGGGGCGGTGAGTACCAGACCGGCTCCGCATCCCTGCTGGTTTGCCGAGCCGTCCACGTGTAGGATCCAGATAGGTTTTGACTGGTCTAACCGGCTACCGTTCGGTAGGCCTTCCAGTGGAGGGATTTTCCCGGGTTCCGAAGCCTCCGATGGTGTTAGTTCAGCGATGAAGTCTGCCACGGCTTGTCCTTTTTCGGCAGGTCTGGGTTTGAACTGTACGTCGAATTCTCCTAACTCGATTGCCCATTTCACCAGCCTACCGGACGTTTCTAGCTTTTGAAAAACCTGCTGAAGAGGCTGGTTGGTTAGGACGATAATGGTATGGGCCTGAAAATATGGTCACAATCGCTGGGCAGAAACGACAAGAGCTAAAGCCAGCTGCTCGAGTGGGGGGTACCGAGACTCTGCCCCCTGAAGGGCTTTGCTGACGTAGAAAATTGGTAGCTCTGCCTTCTTCGGGATCCGTATCAGTACTGAGCTGACGGCAGTGTTGGATACCGATAGATACAGGGAAAGAATTTCTCCAGGTAGGGGCTTAGATAGTAGTGGCGCCTTGGCCATGTAGTCCTTCAAGTCTTGAAACGCTTTATCGCATTCGGCAGTCCATTCTATGTGGTGTTTGCCCCATTTCAAGGCTTTGAAGAACGGCGCACATTTGTCTGTGGCTTTGGAAATGAAACAAGTGAGGGCAGCCACTCGTCCGGTAAGGCTCTGGATGTCCTTTTGTGTCTCCGGCACCTCCATGTCGAGTATGACCTTTATTTTATCGGGGTTTGCCTCGATACCCCTCTGGCTGATCATGAAACCGAGGAATTTCCCGGAAGATACGCCGAAGGCGCACTTCGTTGGGTTGAGTCTCATTCGGTAGTTCTTCAAGATGCCGAACATTAGCGATAGGTTTTTCAGATGCTCTCCTGCCATTCGGCTCTTTACTAGCATGTCATCCACATAGACCTCCATTGTGTTGCCGATCTGCTCGGCGAAGATTCGGTTGACCAGTCTCTGGTAAGTTGCCCCCGCATTCTTCAGGCCGAACGACATGACGTTATAACAGTATAGGCCTTTGTCAGTTATGAACGCTGTGTGTTCGCTGTCGGCAGGGTGCATGAAGATCTGGTTATATCCAGAATATGCGTCCATGAAGCTGAGCAGTTCATGACCGGCAGTGGCATCAATCAGTTGGTCAATGCGGGGCAACGGGAAGCTGTCCTTCGGGCAGGCCTTGTTCAGGTTGGTATAGTCTTGGCACATTCGCCATCCGCTCTTTGCCTTCCGAACCATGACCGAGTTTGCTAGCCAGTCTGGGTATATGGCCTCCCGAATGAAGCCTATGGTCAAGAGCTTGTCTACTTCGTTCTTCATAGCCTCATACCGTTCGGAATCGTAGGATCGGCGCTTTTGCCTGACGGGTTTGAAGGCTGGTGAGTGTTGCTTCGATTCAGCTGCACCAAAATGGATTCAGCTGCATCCTCAACTTTTGATACTCGCAAGTGCACGAGCCGTTTGGTAGTATAGCATATGTAAGTGCGAGGTCGATCCCACGAGGATTGGTGATTGAATGATCCAATTTGTTTCCCCTACACAAAATAGAAATGAAAAAGAAAATAAATAAAACAAGAAAAAAGAGAAATAACTCAAGCAAATAAGTTCCCAAGTTCAATTAGATTAACGGATTGATTCTAGCTAAAGTATGATTAAGCCATGGTGTTTGGTCATAACCTTGTGTTCCTAATTCCCTAATTTGATCATTTGTTGTCTAACCTAAAATTAAGCATTAGGAACCCATTAAGTATAGAAGAACAATTTAAACAACCAAGCATGTATCTAATCCCTGTTGTCGAATGTCCATACATACTCTTCCTATTCATAGTTCAATTCGAATTAAAGCATGGTGTCTACTTTTAATTCAAACCTAGATAGCTAACATGCAAGCCTAAATAGTGATCAATCATTCAAACTAGCATATTAACTTATAAGTATAATGAATAAGAACAAAAACCATAATTGAAACTTGGAAACTAATTAAACTTGAATACTTAAGAAAGAATGTACATTACAAATAACATTAAAGTAAAACTTGAAAACTTGAAGGAAACTTTAGTAAAATCATTTTGTTACAACAATTGACAACTTGAAAGGAAACTAAGAGAATTTGAGGGAGAGAATGGAAGGGAGCTCTAGAGAAGTGTTTGAGAGCTCCCCCCTTGGGGTGTGATTTATGAAGCTTGAGGACTTCTCTATTTATAGGGCTAAGAGGGAGGAACATCATGATGAAATTCAATACCACCATTCCTTCTTTAATACAACCCATAACTCCCACTTCATCTTGTCAATGTTAGTGTGGTTGGAATCAACTCCATCCCATACTTCTTTTGCTGCACCTCAAGCTTTCTTCACATGGGATTATCAAAGGTGTTCAATTTGTGGCTGCCTTTTGCTGCCAACCCATGTGGGTTTTCTTTTGGTTGCTGGAAATAAAAGATTCTTCTGAACTAGGCTTGGTGTAGGAAGGCCTGAGGTTTCAATATGTATCCAATGGGGATCAAATTTGGATATGTCATAATAGACACCCATTGGAACAACATGTATGAAGAATGTATTCCCAACTGAGCAATACAAGTGTATGTTTTGGGCCTTGCAAGTGGACTGCCGAAAATAGACTGGAATTGACTTCATTGCAGTCAGCTTGTGGGCTTACTTTGGGCTTGCTCTTCCCTCCTAAAAAATCTGGAAAAATCAGAATCTTCAAACCCTTTGAATTATCTTTCCAAGCATATGCAGCCCAGCGCAAGGAAAAATCGGAAAGCCCTTCAAATGTGATATTTGGCCCAGTAACGCAGATGCTGCCGAATTTGACCTTACGTTTCCAAAACTTGTATAACTTTTTCTAGAAGACTCGGAATCATGAACCGTAAAATTCTCCAGAAACTAGACTTCCGCATCTTTCCAATGATGTATGGCTCGTTATCTGGTTCTTCTTGAGCAAGTACAGTCCAATCCGTGAAGTTGAGTGATCTGCAGACACCGATGAGCTAACTTGTCTCCAAAATGCATTTAATGAGTCTCAAGCTTATTACACTGAAACAAACACAAAATTTATTAAAAGCACAAGTTTAACTCAAAAACATAATCAAATCATAAGTTATAAGGAACATCATGATGAAATTCAATACCACCATTCCTTCTTTAATACAACCCATAACTCCTACTTCATCTTGTCTATATTAGTGTGGTTGGAATCAATCCCATCCCATACTTCTTTTGCTGCACCTTAAGCTTTCTTCACATGGGTTTATCAAAGGTGTTCAATTGTGGCTGCCTTTTGCTGCCAACCCATGTGGGTTTTCTTCACCTTTGCTTGTTGAAAAAATGATTTTTCTGAACCTGTTTTGGTGTAGGAAGGCCATAGGTTTCAAAACGTATCCAATGAGGCTGAAATTTGGATATGTTATACTAGACACCCATTGGAACAACTTCTATGAAGAAAGTATTCCCATTGGAGCAGTAGAAGTGTACGTTTTGGCCATTGAAAGTTGGCTGCCGAAACAGGGACTGGAATTGACTTCATTTCATTTCATTTCTTTCTTTTGCTCACATGCATGCACATGCTTTCTCTTTAATAGCTCCATAATGTACCAACTTGCTCCTTTAGAATTTCATAGCTGGAATGCCTCCCTACTTCACTCATTATGTTGGGTACAAAGTCAGTTATAGCTAGGGTAAGGCACATGGCAAAAAAGCTGGCAGCTGCAAATCCTGCTGAGCAAGGTTGAGTGTTGGACGGGCTAAGCACTCCACATATGTCCAATTGGGCTGAAATTTGGATATGTTGTACTAGACACCCATTGGAACAAGTTTCATGGAGATCATCACCTCATTCGAGCCCCATAGCATGCTCATCCAAGGCCAAGAAGTTGACCTACGAAACTGGGCTGGCAAGGAGTTGTAGCCAAAATGAGTTTGTCTTTAAGCTCTTCTTCCATTCACCCAAATAAGGCCTTAACATGCATGGATTGCGTCATTTCCTATCCAAAGTCATCATTGTTACCTAAAGCTCAATGAACTGAAACATAAACACAAAAAGGATCAAAAGCACAAGTTTAACTCAAAAACATAACCAAATCATAAGCTAGAAGGGTACAAAATAATATATAAATATGCACCGATTAGTCGTCCAGGTGCGCATTTATCCTGATTGGCGATCCCTGCCGTTCGGTTTGCCGTTCGGCTTCCCGATCCAGCCGGTGGCGACAGTCGGAGTAGACTTTTTTCAGCACATGGGGCTTATTCTTTGGCGCTGGGACTACTAATTGCTTAGACGGTGCTGGCGTTGCCTTTGCCGTCTTCTTGCCCTTCCTCTGCCGATGGGGAGTCTGCAGGCTCTCGGAAGATCGATCAGTCTGAATATTTTGCGTCTGTTGCTGGTTCAGCAACTGCTGTGTTTCGTCCACCCTGGACGAGAGGAAATTGTTGTGTTCTTGCAACCTAACCATGTCCTGCCGAAGGGACACGACTTGGGCTAAAAGCTCCGCGTTTTCAACGGGTTGGAGTGCAGGTGGATTAGTTGCCGGAGTGTATGGGGGTGCTGGGCTAGCTCCGCCTGGCATACCGTACGGCATTCCCTCCTGCGGTAGGAACGTAGTTTTCGAGTTGGTCCCCATATATTTGGGATAAAGGGTCGATTCTATCGTTTCCCACAGACGGCGCCAAACAGTTGACGCCAAAAAGTGGTTCTCTGACTTTGAGGGTCAACTTAGTAACTTTTACGCCTTCGGTAATTCAAAGGCTTCGGTAGGGAGCGTGATCTGCAAAATAAGAGAACGCTCGGTAAGACCTAGGGCACCGGTGTGGTATCGGCCGTAGGCTCTCCGATGCTTAAGTAAGTTCGGGATTTAAAAGTTCAACTGACAGATCAATAGGCTTGTATGTCGTACGTTCTGATTACCTCTATTTTGGAGTAGTTGGCCTCTTTTATAGGCCTTGGGAGGTGTGTACTTGATGTAGAATTTCGATGTGGGACTGTGAACATTGATTGTGAGCATGCCACATGTCTTGGGAGTGGGCGTTGCCCTAATGGAGGGATTGGTAGTTTGTATGCCGAAGGAAATCTTGACCAGTTTCTGGGTGCCGAAGGCGACTTTGACCAGATTCGATCTTGTCCACGTGTCTTTCTCTAATTGGCCGTTCATTATGGTGTAAACAAGAGCACTTTGGGACCTCTAGCCTTTTGAAAGCCTATATACTTGGAGAGTAGGGGAGTCCATCGTTACCCAAGACAAAAATAAAGGAGGTTGGGTGTGGTGGGGCGGGTGCAACAACACCGATGCTGGGAGGGGGTGGGTTTGGTTTCTTATTTTGTTTTTTTCTTTCTTAATTTTATTGGAAGGGCAAAATTGGACTATTAGACTCTTAACATTAAATTGAACTTATGGTAGCTGCCATGTCATGTTGTAGATCGTTGGATTATTATAACGGCTAAGATGAAGCCAAATGCGGAAAAATATGTGGATTTTAAATGCAGAGACTCAAGATCCGATGGCGACTATGCATTGCATTCCTTTCCACTCTTTTTATTTTTTAATATTTAAATTTCATTATCTTGTTTCGTTTTAAGTTGCATTAAATCAGGATAAATGCTTTGAAATATCACTATTGTAGAAAATTGACAAAATATTGAAATTTTATTTGTGTCACACCTTTGTATTCGTCGTCCTTGAAAATGTATTATACGCTAATATTGTTTGCAACGTTAGTATACAGTGAGACGGCGTCGTTCCTCCTCTGGGAAACAGAAAACCCCGCCAACTCTGAATGTCCTCGCTCGCTCATCCGTTTGCCCTCCGAGGGAGAAACCTTACTAAAATCGAACCCGAGAAAACTCAGCATGGTTATCCCCTTCCACTTTCGCAGGAACCAAACAAGAAGTCAACCAAATCCTAACTTTAACTCAGCGAAGAGTACGAGGCGGCTCTCCTGCCTTTTTCGTTATAAAATCCCAGAAACAGACATTTAAGAGACCTTGTCGACTCCGACACAACATTAGAAATGCTCCTCAGACATGCAACTCCAAGCATTATCTCTAATTAATCACTCTAAGCATTCCCTTAAACATATTCAAAATCACACTTCTCTACTTAAAAGTGTTTTCCTGATTTCATCTCATGGAAGATTGCAGACCTCTTTCATCATCTCAACTGTCATCCAAGGTGATCAATTCTCATCTTTTCAAACCAGTCTGCATTTTTTGTTGTTGTGTGTGAACATTGGAAAGCAGAGCAAATAGAGGGTTGGATTGAAATTTCAATATAATTTCACAGCCTGAAGTTACAACAAATTGTTAGCTTATAGGTATAGATGTTAAGCAAAGATGTGATTGAAGTGTTATGCAGCATGAGTTTTCATTTATCACAAAGTTATACGCAAAAAGTTTGAATTTTTTTTTACTTATCATCATGCAGAAGTGTCAAAAAGTTGGCCTGGACAGCCCGTATCGGCTGCTGTATTGTTCAAGCAAGGGTGACAAAGCAGGGGTGATGCATGAGTTAGAGAAAGGTGTGAAGCCCAATCTGGCTGACTATGATAAGAGGACAGCTCTTCATTTGGCATCCTGTGAAGGCTGCACTGAGATTGTTGATCTACTCCTTCATAAAGGTGCTGATGTGAACTCCACGGATCGCTGGGGCCGCACTGTAAGTTCATCCAAAATTTTCCAATTATATACTAATAATATGCTTTCTCCAATTATATGTAAAGGATTAAGCCATTTGTTGTTAATATGAGTGATCTTGCAGCCACTGTCAGATGCTCGTAGCTTCAGTCATGAGGCGATTTGCAAGATATTGGAGGCTAGAGGTGGAATAGATCCGGTATTTCACTTTCCTAATGCGTTCTCACATTTTACAGAGATCAACAGATTATATTTGCTTTATAGTCTGCAGTCTGCATTTCTTCTCAATCGATTCATTTATGTGTCCTTACATATCGTTCGAAATTCGAATGTACTTACTGGCAAATGTAATCATTTTATATTTTATAGGTAGGACTTGACTCCCAACTTCCGTGCTATGAAATTGAACACACTGAGGTGAACATGGATGAAGCGACGCTTATTGGAGAGGTAGATTTTGTTAGTTCAGTTTCTTCTGGAACATAATTGCGACAAAGGCACCTCAGCGCACCATTATATTAGTGTGGAGCAGCATTGCTCCATTATATTAGTGTCAAGCTCTATGGGGTCTTTTTTTCTTTGGTTTTATGCTCCCAAAATGGCCCCAGATTGAGGAAGTGTCTGCGTAATTCTTTGAGAGAGAGTTTTTATATTTTATATTTTTTATATTTTTTATATTTTTTATATTTTTAATACAAAAATACCATTTTTTTGGTTTGTTTTAATACAAAAATACTATTTTGCCCTTACATTTAAAAGAAAAAGTTAACAAACTTGACGGCAGGACCATTTGCCCTAACGAAAGTGAAGTTAAAGGACCACTGGAACGATTCTAGAAATTAAGGGACCCAAATGCAAATTGGGTCAAAGTTCAAGGACTAATAAGACGATTAACCCTTTTAAGTTATAATGAACAGAGTTAGACATATATATGTACATTACTTTACAAAGTTCAGGTAGTTAAAAATAAACATTAAAAGTTCAAGTAGTTAGGTTCATTTTGAATAAACAAATAAGTTCTATTTTATTCTACAATGTTCCAGAAAACGACGAGGCAGGCGGTGATTAAGCTTTCTGTTAATTAAGAAAAACAGAGCTTAATCAGAAAGGTTTTGTAATTAATTATAACTTGACGTGTTCTTCAGCTCTTGAGCCATTCTCAGGTTCATTTTGAATCAATTGGAGGTCAAGAAGAATGTGGTTCCAGTAACAAATCAATAAAATCCCCATTTCTGAGACTCACAGGTCAGTTTCCGCCAAATCGTTTCTTTTTTTGTCTTCTTATCAAATATGTTTTCTTTCTCATGCGAACGGTTATTTATCGATTCGGTCAAATTAGGGTTTCAATTCAACTCGTTAGGTTTGATATTTGATCCACTTGTTTGCTGTGAAAAAAGAAGAAGAAGTTTCTGCCAATAAAATCGAATTGAAATTGTTTCCTGACAATTGGTATGAATTTGCTTTTGAATTTTATTGGGTTTGAAGAAACTTCTGGGTTCTATATATTTCCGGGGATCGAAGACATAGCTTCGGTGACAAATGGCCACTCTGTGAATAACTTAAATGGGAAACTGGTATGAAGAACAAGAGAAATGAAAGAGAGAATGTTTCCCAAACTGTGTGACTTGGAATTGGATTTTTGGTCTTGTTGCTATTGCCTATTTTGTCGAATTGTGGCTTTTTAGTAGTGTACTGAGTGTTTAAGTTGATGTGGATTTGAAGAGTTCTGCTGCTACTAATGAGGAAAAGAGAAACTTTAACTTCAATTTCAATTTCTTTAAGGGCTTTATTTATTCAGAACCTACATTGAGGCGAAAATATGGTAATTACATCAAATCCTATATGCTAAGCTACTAGATTGGAGAAACATATAAGTTCTTCCATTCCATAAAATTATAGAAGAATAAATGCAAGGTTAGAGAAAGAATGCCTCATCAAGAGGGGGAGGGGGGGAAACGTTTGTGGCGGTGTTTTATTTGCAGATGGTAAGGGTAAATTTCTAATAGATTCTCCAAAATGAATCAGCTGTAGAAAAACCTATTGAAATTGCAAGCTTTATTGGTGGAAAGGGAAAGTTTGGTGTCCCTAGTTCTAGTCTTGGCGTCATAGCTGAAGGTGTAAGCTGGCTTGCATATTACTAAGATTGAGAAAGTGAATCCATTGTTCAACATACAAGCTGCTTGTTGGCTTATATCAGTCTTACTTATCTAAAATCCTTATGGTTCCATTTTAATTTTTCAGGCGACATTAGAATGGACCAGCCAGGTGTTGTATCAGAGGGGATCAATCAAATGGAACTGAGCCAACAATCGCTTATATCTGGCCTTCCAGATGACATTGCTCTCTTTTGCCTGGCTAGGGTTCCCCGGAAGTATCATACACTCCTAAAGTGTGTTTCAAAAAGATGGAGAGACTTAGAGTGCAGTGAAGAGTGGCATTCTTACCGTCAACAGCATAAACTTGATGAGACTTGGATCTATGCTTTGTGTTGAGACAAGTTGGACTGACTTTGCTGTTATGTGTTGGATCCCAACTCATCAAGAAGGTCATGGAAGCTTGTTCATGGACTTCTGCCTCAGGTCTTGAAGAGAAAAGGCATGGGTTTCGAAGTGCTGGGAAACAAAGTTTACTTGTTGGGTGGTTGTGGTTGGTGTGAAGATGCTACTGGCGAGGTCTACTGTTATGATGCTTCCCTGAACGCATGGAGTGAAGCTTCTCCATTATCCACTGCTAGGTAATACTTCTCACTTGTACTTTCTGCAGAGTTTTTCATGGGTTAAAGCTGGAATAATTTATCCCAGGTTCAAATATATCACATTATCTGCTGAGAGAACACTATATTTCATGCAATGCTAAAGATTGGCGATTTCGTCTTTTGACCTGTCAGAGCATATAGATTTCTCATTATTGAATGCTGTCGTGATGAATAGTAAAAACTCTTGCAAATTAGTTTGCTTTTTGTTATTATTATAATTGTGCTTTATTTGATTTGTGCATGCAGGTGCTATTTCGCTTGTGAAGTATTGGATGGAAAAATATATTCCATTGGTGGTTAGGTTCAAATTCAAGTGATCCACATTCTTGGGACATCTATGACCCTTGCACCAATAGTTGGAAATTTCACTCTGACCCAAACATTGTCTCTGAAATTGAGGATTCTGTGGTCATGGATGGGAAGATCTACATTCGCTGCGGGACTTCTGCTGTAACTTCTCATGTGTATGCTGTTGTTTATGAACCATCAAGTGGCACATGGCAGCATGGAGATGCTGACATGGTTGCCGGCTGGCGGGGTCCAGCAGTTGTCGTAGATGGGACCCTCTATGTGTTGGATCAGAGTTCAGGAACCAGGCTGATGATGTGGCAGAAGGAGTCTAGGGAGTGGATTCCTGTTGGGAGGCTGTCATCCTTGCTCACCAGGCCGCCCTGTCAACTTGTAGCTATTGGGAAGAAATTTTACGTTGTAGGAAAGGGGCTTAGCATAGTCATGTTTGATGTTGAGAATGCAGGGAATATGGAAGGGGTGATGGTTTGTTCTTCAATACCTAAATTGAATTCTGATGATGATGTAATCAGCTGTAAATGTTTATAAGATTTGTTGATTTACCATTCTTGACTAAAAAGTATAAGCTATGAAGCTATTTATAACACTTGCACCAGGGGTTTGAACTCGACGTGATTGGTTGTGATGTTGTGGTAAGATTTGTGTATTATATACCTCTTGAGACTTGAAGTAGATGTATGGCCCGTCTAGCTCAGTTGGTAGAGCGCAAGGCTCTTAACCTAGAGGTCTTTGGGTTGGAGCCCCACGGAGGGGCTTACAAATGTTTCAATCTTTTTTTTATTCATACACAGAAGAACCTTTAAAAACAAAAATAAAACAAAAATAAAAACAAACAAAAAAAAAACAAAAGAGAAAAACTTTAAAAAATGCTAGACTTTCGAAGTAAGTATTTTCTTTCTTACACAGACAAAAGATAATGTCAGTAAAGTGCCTTTACCAGATTGACAACCCTTTCATTTCTATGATTGAATCACTTAACTCAAATTATTCCATTGTTTTATTCATATGAGCAATACAGTAAAAGGCACTTAAGTGTCTACATTTCCTTACATTGAGATAACATGCTCGAATCAGAAAAAACCATGAGGTACACAAGAACATCATACCAAATACTTCATGGGCGAAGTTCCCATTAAGTTTTTACAAATAATGGTACAACTCATTTACTATAAAATAAATGGTTCCTTTATTTCAGTGAGATCCCTTAGCATCATCCAAGTACTCGAAAGCAAGTACAAATAGCAGTCCTTCGTCTCGTCCATCTTCAACTGAAGGGAAGCATGTCGTCTCAAAGGTGCCTACACTAAAGACAAAGAGAAGCATGATTATAACCAGTGAACAAAATCATGCATGCATGTTTTTATATAGCAAAAGAAAGAAAGTTCATGTTTCCTTTTTTTTTTTTATAAATATTAATTATGTTATGTAATATTTGCATGCATTTCGGGATAAAGAACAACTAACTTGCATCATTGAATTTCAAAAATAGTATGTGAGAGAGATAGTAGTAATTACCATTTATCTAGTATTAGGCATCCTTTGCCTGATGATTTATGCCTTCATGTGCAGCCAATCTGTGAAACAAGTCCAGAAATTGAAGTATGTATATCTGCATGACCTGTTGAATAGAAGAGTGCCAAAAACTACCCAAAATCCAACAGCAAACCCAAGCCCCAAGCTAATGTAAAATCCTTGGGTTATGAGCCCATCTTTATCGTCTTGATTCACCAACACAGTTTGTCTTGGACCTTTTTCCTCCTCAGCGCATGTCCTTAGGAGTGGCAATCCACAAAGTAGAGGATTTCCACCATAAGAAGATGGACCAAAGCTTTGGAGCTGGGTGCCTATTGGAATTTTTCCAGACAAGTCATTTTCTGACAAGTCCAAGTAACCAATACGAGGTATCTGAGACAGACTGTTTGGAATTCTACCATTAATATGGTTTCTTGATAAATCAAGGGAATCTAACTCCTGCAGCATTCCAATCCTTGGAGGTATTTGACCTGTTAATTGGTTTCTCGACAGGTTTAAAGAAACCAAACCAACAAGATCAGTGATTTCAATAGGAATCTCCCCAATCAACTTATTGCTTGAGAGATCAATACTCTTTACCAGTCCCAAAGTACTTTTGTATTTAGACCTTACCCCTTTCCATGTTAAAGATGCTTCATCATCATAAAGCCTAGAATATAATCCTTCACCAAACTGATATGTATAGCGATATTGGATAGTTAGACTTGAATTTCCTTTCTGAGCCAAAGCAATGAAATTGTTGAGACATTTGGGTATACTTCCGGAGATGTTGTTCATAGACAAATCCAAAATTTGAATGCGTGTCAGATGGCATAATTGGAGTGGGATGCTTCTATAGAACTGATTACCTCGAAGGATTAAGATAACCAAATTTGGAAGATTAGCCCCTAACCATTCAGGTATTGAGCATGATAAGTTATTTTCCCCAAGATCAAAAAGTTTCAACTTCGTACAATTCTTCAATTGTGAAGGCAACTCTCCCACAAATCTGTTGTTACTTAGTCTTAGTGTCTCAATACTAAACAAGTGCCCCATCGTGGTGGGAATTTTTCCAAATAAATAGTTATTGCTCAAATCAAGGAAGACTAATTTTTTAAAATGGATCCAACAATCCGGAAGTTCTCCAGATACATGATTGCTTGAGAGATCAAGAAAGGTTAAATTACTATCCTTGGTTGCACACAAAACAGAAGCTGCCCCTGAAAAGTTATTATGGGAGAGATCTACACCTGAAAATTTTGATAGAATTGAAGGGATTGGACCCTCCAATTGGTTCCAACTCAAATTTAGGGGCGGTGCAAACTCCGATCTAATATTTCCAACTCTTCCTCTCATTTGATTGTGAGAGATATCCATACAATGTATTTTTTGTGACAAATCCCAAAACCAACTTGGAATGGTATCAGAAATTCCAGCATCAGAAATATGAAGCGATGTATAATTTTTTTGAGTTTGAAGCCATTTTGGGAAAGATGATGACGGCCACATCTTACAGGAATTCAACTGTATGTGTCGCAATTGGAAGGGAGGAATCCAATCAAAACTGAAGTTTAAAAGTAGTGAGTTGGATGATAAATCCAAATAACTTAATTTGGAGAGTTTTGAAAAATGAGTTTCTGAAATCACTCCTTCCAAAGAATTCGAACCAAAATCAATAGTCTCCAGCTTGGACATTTGTCCAATACTTTCAGGTATTCTTCCACTTAAGTTATTGCCCCCGAGAAACAAGTGTTTCAATGATAAGAAGTTCGTCAGATCAGGCAATGAACCCGAAATGTTATGATTATAAGAGATATCCAAACACTCCAATGTCATTTGAGCGCATTTGGACAATGTTTCAACAAAGTCTGAAAGTTGTCCACTAAGACTATTACTCCCAAGGTCCAACTCTCGCAGCCTACATAACTTGGCAAAGGAATTCGGGATCCCTCCTTCAAGTTGGCTATAATTGAGACTAAGATATGCAAGAGAGCTCATGTTTCCGAAATAATCAGGAATTGAGGAACCATTGAAATTGTTCCGAGATAGATCAAGATGAACAAGGTTGGTGTGAGTACCGGACAACCATTGGAAGATTGAAGAGTTGAGATTGTTGCCGGAAAGATCGACATGAACAAGAGAGTTAGAAGAATTCATGATAGAAACAGAGAATATAGTTGGAGGAGGAAGATTACACACATGTAATATCAACTTTCTTAGTTTAGGAAGCATATTAACTGCTTCCAGCCAACCAACAACATCACCGAGATTAGTGTAACTTAGGTCCAAGTGTTTCAGACCTGAAAGATTAGGGAGCCAATTGAGGTTTTGTGCATGAATAGAGTTCTCAGGGCGTATAACAGAATCATAAGAGCTGAGATTCAGATATTGCAAGTGTGTAAGGTTTCCAAGTTGGTTTGGAATTTGACCTCCAAAATTAGCAGAAGAGAGGTCGAGGTGTCTTAAATTTCTCAGAGATCCAATGAAATCTGGAATTTGGCTCCGACTCAAATTATTGAAACGAAGGTTCAAATATTCCAAATGTTGCAACTTAACGAGTTCAGGACTAATCTTACCTCGCAAAGATTGGTCTTCAAGATCAAGCTTAACAACATGGCCAGTTTGGTTGCTGCTACAGTAGACTCCTTCCCATTGGCAACAATTTTTGTTTTCGGCTTCTCTTCCCCATGAAAGGAGGCGATCGCTGTGGTCACCCACGAGGCCTTGTTTGAGTGCAAGGAGTGCTTGCCTGTCCATCTCGCTACATCCAATGCAAGGACTGCTCATGTGTAGTAAAAGCACCACCACAATTGCATAGAGGAGTTTGAAGCAGCTCCTTGCTTCAACCATGTTAGCTACACTCATGATCAAGACGAACAAGGGAAACTCTTTAGGAAAAAGATAAAGCACAACCAAAGTAAGCATACATGCAAAACTGGTGAAGTACATATATATGCTTGTATGATATCTCAAGATTGACGAAACCGCTTTGCCACTTATTGCAATCAATAAAGCCCCATTATCCTAAAACAGAATTTTGGCTAAATGTTTTTCATTAACCAAATTTAAATTTCATATAAAACCCAATGATGAAAAAAATATTTAACCCTCTTTTTGTTTTTTAAAATTCAACTCGATTGTGGTTTGCGTTGTAGTGTTGTTATTTCTAAATCTCAATTTAGCATAGTAACAATTTCCAAGTTCCAACTTGTTATTAATAACAATATTTATAGCGGTTACCATAACCTAAACTCGTGTATAATAATTCTACTAAACCACATGGTTGACACAGGTAATTCACCAAACATGGGTGAGTCTTTAGCTAACTCAATTTCCACCTAGTAAACTACTACATTTCCTAATTCACCGAGGCATAGAAATCAGTAAAGCACCTTTGTTTAGCCTAAAAAAGAATTCTGCCAAAACCACGTTTTTCACTAGTGAAAGTGTGAACTCTTGAATTCGAGATGGAAGTTGCTTTGAGAGAGATGAATATCTCATTGCTACCACAATAAGCATACAGTCAAAAGAGTCCAGTCTGTCGGGCGATGTGCATTAAATGATGGTTGAAATTGAATACAATTTTGGTCTTATTTGCTATTGCCAAAATTGGTACAGGAAGGAAAAAAGAGCATTGTTTTTTCACATTGAGCCAACTGTCTATTAACGGGCAGCAAGTGATTCATGTGAAAAACGAGCATGCAAGAGACGAAACATGGGTTGCATTGAGAGATAAACCAAGAGCAAAGCAAGAGATAAGAAATAAAAAAAGTTCTTGTTTTTATGTTGATTTAACTCAAAGTGTATTTTGTACTGTTATCTTCTCATAGTGAATTCTGTCTAAATACGTATATACACATGATTATGTCAAACCTCATAAATCTCTCGTGCACTAGTATTTTTACTCCTTGTTTATTTTATTTTGTTTAATTGTGATTTGCATTGTGGTGTAGTTATTTATGAATCTTGGTTCAACACAGTTAAAAGCAAAACAATAATAATTATATATCTTACAATTACAATTGTAAGGAATTGATTATGTTTACAATTTACTTTCCACCTAATTAACTGTTTTTTTCTGGTTCACGGACGTATTGAAATTGCTTGAGGCCCTTCCCTAAAAAATAATTTTCCAAAAACATATTTTAAGTGATCTTTTTGACTGAAAAATCTGTGAATTTCGGGTGTCCCTTTGTTAAAGATAAGCGGAAAAATCAGCTCCCATCATAAAAGCTTTAACGTTATTTGGATAGGTGCTTATTGCATAAATATGGGCCTTGAGTTTGGTTGGCTTGAGATAGGGATATTTCTCAGCTTGTGATTGAGTCTGACTTTGTCTATTTGTTCTCCTTATGCCAAGGGTGATTTTTTGGACACCCAATAACTGTTTCTGCGAGTTGACCAACCAATCATTTTCTAAGGACGCCCAGGAAGTGGAGTGGCGGACCCAAGAAATTCCAGCAAAGAAAGGGCAAACAAAAGGCAAAGCAACGGCAAAGGGCACGACCACATCAACTGAAAGCGAAGTAAGCAAAGGCAACGTTAACGGCGGTAGTAGCGACAACGGTCATAGCAACAACAGCAGAAAACGACAACGACAAATTCTTCCATATCAACTTTAGCTCATTCACACAGATATAACTTCTCTTCAATCCTCCTCTCCCCCTGAAGAGAAGAGGTTGTCGTAGTCAAGAAATAAGCAATATCTTCTTGGGAATACTTCAAGGTAATGGGGATACGTTAATAATCATATCTTTTTTCACTCTCCCTCCCCCCTTGAAGAGGAGGGAAGGAGCGCACTTAAATTGCAAGGAGAACGCAAGCACAGGTCACAAGAAAACCACACTCTGATACCAAATCAAACAAAATAGGGCAAATATTCAGATATGCTCGTATATGCTCATATTATTACTCTTCTCCAATATGGAGGTATTTATACAAGTACAAAGATGCGTTAACCTAAATAAAATAGGAAATATATCTAAATTACAATAGGAAATAAATCTCATTTATAATAGGACTAAATAAATGGTAAGTAACCAAAATCCTAACTAAATAAGGACTCGCCAACACTCCCTCTCAAGTTGGGGTAAAGATATTCCGCATGCCTAACTTGACAAGCTAGTCATAGAATACTGTGGGAGCAAATATTTTCGTCTCCAATTAGAGCACGCCGCGTGGAAAAGAAGATTATCCCTTAAATTAATTAATTAAACCATTTATTGGGATAATTAATTAATCTGGATAATATCTTAATTATATGGTTAATTGGGATATTATCATAATAAAGGGATATTATCTTATAATTAATGAGATAATATCAATAATTCGGGTATTATCTTATCAAAGGGATAATATCCTAATTATACGATATTATCTTATAATTAACAAGATAATTCAGATATTATCAAAGTCCGACTCAATCTCTTCGAAACCCTAGCCCCGAGGCTACGAAACCCTAGCCCTGAGGCTCCTATAAATAGATGACTTCAGTCATCATTCAAGGTACTTCAAAAACCCTACTTCTAAACCTAGCTCCAAAACCCGAGAAAATACTCGAAGCTCTCTCTCTCCCTCTCCACTCTCCATATTTTCTCCACACGGCTCCGGCCACCACACACAGCTCCGCCCGCCCAGTTTACACCATACAAACTCCGTACCCTTTGCTTAGCTATTGTTTTCCTACAAACACTCGAACTAACTTAGGCATCGGAGGGCCTTTGGCCAACATCCCTCGGGTGTGGTCTATTTACTCCAATCTATTTTACAGGAATCGAGGAAGAGAGAGAAGGAAGATCGAAGGTTCAAGGATCTAGAAGCAAATATTCTCCCGTGAGATTATTTGCACAAACAAATATCATACTTGACATTGACCAATCGAACAACTGTAGAGAAGGCCTTGTCATAAAAACCCTAACAAAGAGGACACATAAAAGAACACATAAAAGCAGAACACAGAAACCCTGTGAGCACGGCAGTAGGTAAGACAAAACACAGAAACCCTGTGAGCACGACAGTAGGTAAGACAGAACACAGAAACCCTTTGAGTATGGTAGTAGGTAAGGCAGAATACTGAAACCTTGTGAGCACGGCAGTAGGTAAGGCAAAACACAGATACCTTGCCCTATGAGCATGGTAAAGGCAAGGTTTCCTAAAAATAAGGTAAGGCAAGGCAAAAGCAAAGAAAGGGCAAATAAAGGCAAAGCAACGGCAAAGGGCATGACCACATCAACATCAACGACAATGACCACATCAACTGAAAGCGAAGTAAGCAAAGGCAACGTTAACGACTGTAGTAGCGACAACGGTCATAGCAACAACAGCAGAAAACGACAACGACAAATTCTTCCATATCAACTTTAGCTCATTCACGCAGACATAACTTCTCTTCAATCCTCCTCTCCCCCTGAAGAGAAGGGGTTGTCGTAGTCAAGAAATAAGCAATATCTTCTTGGGAATATTTCAAGGTAATGGGGATACGTCAATAATCATATCTTTTTTCACTCTCCCTCCCCCCTTGAAGAGGAGGGAAGGAGAGCACTTAAATTGCAAGGAGAACGCAAACACAGGTCACAAGAAAACCACACTCTGATACAAGTCAAACAAAATGGGGCAAATATTCAGATATGCTCGTATATGCTCAAATTATTACTCTTCTCCAATATGGAGGTATTTATACAAGTACAAAGATGTGTTAACCTAAATAAAATAGGAAATATATCTAAATTACAATAGGAAATAAATCTCATTTATAATAGGACTAAATAAATGGTAAGTAACCAAAATCCTAACTAAATAAGGACTCGCCAACAGTCTGTACCCAAAAAAGTACAAAAGATGAAATTGTTCTCACTTTTATGAGAGGAATTTTGAGTGGTTGGTGTATTGCCTAGTTTTAGCCAATGGATTTCACTCAAAACTCACCAAAGGACTCCTCCCACCCTATTATGACATTAGCCAAGTTTTAGGCTCGATCCGAAATCAATAAGTCTAAGAAATTGGACAATTTAAGTTCGTACCAAGTTCGTTCTGTAAATAGAGTGATTAGTGTATAGCCTAGTTTTAGAGATTGGATTTCACTCAAAACTCACCAATAGAGTGTTGGTTTACCATTTTTGATTAAAAAGTATAAGCTATGAAGCTATTTATAACACTTGCACCGCTAGACATCCCCAAGGGTTTGGACTCGACGTGAATGGCTGTGAGAGGTAAAGTTTGAGTCTTCTGTTCTGTGCTAACTTTGGATTGTTCTCTGAATTTATCCTCGAGTTTTAAATATTTGTTAATTATATTTTTACTTAATTGTTTTGAAAAATCAAATTGGGAGTGATTGTGATTGTATATATAGAGACATAAATTGGGAGGTCGTGCATGCATGACTTTGAATGGTACTAGTCGTTGGTGGTGGTGACCACTGACCCGTCAAAGACTTCCAGCTGACTTGCGAATTGCATATGCTTGCAGCTGCATATGTTATATTCATTGGTGGTCACTGTCATGTGGATTATTCAAAGGGAATCAACAATCAGGTTGATGTGACTTTGTTTAATATATACATACAATTCTACATAGGCCCCGTTTGGTTCACGGAATGGATTTGAGGGGAAATCAATTCCCATGTCATTTCCCAAGGAATGGGAATGAAAGATTCCTTTCCCTCGTTTGGTAATGTTGGGAAAGTAATCGGGAGATTTCACTTTGTTTCCTTTCCCATGTTTGTTTTAAGTAGGAATGGAAAACAAAATTTGTATAATTTTCCAATTATACCCATATTAAATCAAATAAAAAAAGAATGCATTTAATGATACGTTGTAATTATAAATTGTTCATAGGGACAAAATAGTCATGAAAATTGTGCATTGAATGTTGGCACATTTTCCCAAACTTTCCCATGAGGAGGGAAAACAAAACCCAAGTTAAGAGGGGGGCATCACTTTCCCCCCTACTTTCCCATGTGCCAGGAATCCGTTTCTCATTCCCGGACTTACCAAACATGGGAAAGCAATTGAATTCCCATTCCCATGCTTCCTTTCCCATGAACCAAACGGCCCCATAGGGTAATGCTAGCCAATGTCTTAAAAATCGACAATATCGCCGAAATTTCGTCGATAATGTCGTTATTTTGGGTAGGCGACAATCTGGGAACAAACCAAACTGTTTTCGTGAAAATATCGATATTGTCGCCGATAATATCGCCGATATATCGATTACGGATATTATCGAGCAACGTCAACACAAAACAGTGATAATATCGAGATAATATCGATAATATCGAGATATTATCGATATTCTCGCGATATGTTGACCCAAAAATACTTGAAAAATGCTGAAAATTATCCTTGTTAGCGCATGAAGGGATTCGAACCTTGCCTCTGTGAGAAACAGCCGAGCACCTTATCCAACTCAACTGCGTACATATTTGTGATTATATTTTAGGAAAATTAGGTATTAGACATAATTAACTTTAATAATTAGGATTTGAGATATTGGGTATTTTGGTTTGAGTTTTAATACCTAGAAAATTATTGTTATTTTGGATTAGGCCAAAGAGGAGGCCCAAATTCGTTGGGTCTGTCTAAATAATAAAGGTAAAATACAATTGTACCCTTTTTGTTTAAAAGCCTTCCAAAATCAGATCTCACCCTTTCTTTCTCTCTCTTAACAGACGCGGCACAACGACTGCCTCAAATAAAAATCCTCCATTTTTGACCACTGTCCTAAACGAGTCTTAACTTTGTCTTCGACTACGTCTCCGTTTCCTACATATCTCTCTTTCTCTCACCCAATTTGCTCAGAGAAAATGGACGCCATCGATTCAGTAGTGGATCCGCTCAGAGAGTTCTCGAAGGACAGCATTCGGCTCGTCCAGCGGTGCCACAAGCCTGATCGCAAAGGTGACTTTATACGTATAAATATTCAGATCTATATCTTTCCAGATCGGGTTTAATGGAAATTACAGTTTTCGATTTTGTTATCTGTAATTGATGGATTTGATGATCAATTGTGGTGTAGAGTTCACAAAGGTCGCGGTCCGTACAGCGATCGGGTTTCGTAGTGATGGGATTCGTTGGGTTCTTCGTGAAGCTGATCTTCATCCCCATAAACAACATCATTGTTGGATCTGTTTAGGTATGAAATTATATATGAATCTTCGTCTGATCGAATTCATTGATTGAAATTATTGAGATTAATTTGCATGCATTTGATGTCCACTAGTTGCGCTTGTGACTTCTTGCATTTGATATCTTTAACATTTTAGTCTGGTATGTGATGTTTTGTGACTGTGACTCAACTATGTTTATTGCACATACATGGATCAGGAATAAGAACGTTCATATTTCACAAGATTCTAAGCCTGCATCCAATGTTGGAGATGACTCTGTGTTGACATCACTTCCAGAGCCACAAGATATTGCAGAAGGGGATCTAGAACCATCTCTGAATAGTGACCCTTCATGTTCGAAAGACTCTTTGATCTGGAAGGAGGAAAGTTATGATGCTCCAAATAGTAAGTTCATTCTACAATCTAGGATCATTGCTAATGTTTCTTCATTTGTCAAGGACGAGCTTTGATCAAACTTGGATTCTTGTGTGTGTTATAATCATCTTTGTGCTGCACCATGTACCTGTGGAACACAATCTCTACTTTACCACACACTTTCTAAAAGTAGTATTTGGGGTCAGTTGATCTGTGGATTTATTTCAGATTGACACAATTATACATGGATAAGGCCCTAGGTTTTGGTTTAGGTTCTAAAAGGGTAGGGTGGGTTGAAGTTGGTCATGGGTTCAAATCTTTCTAACACGTGTATGTGTGTGTTGCTTGGCGACTAGCTTTTGGTGATTTAATTGATGCTTCTATAATTTTTATTCTTCAAATTTCATTGTTTGAGTAATATTGAATCCATCAATTCCAATTACTGTGCTGGTTATTTATGATATGCAGTTCCAGAATGTTATACAAAGGTTGCGGAGTCACAGTTTCCGGTAATTTTCTTTTCTTTTTGGAATAATCACATTATATTTATGATTTTTTACGCTTGTGATCTCTGGTTTAGCCTTTTGGTGCATGAGTTTGAACTTTTGAGTGTTTCACCACATTATGAGTAATTATAGGGTTTGGGGTAATTGGCCATTGGTTTTGCCTATGTAGATGAGGGGATGTTGTAATAGTAAGATTTTCTTCTTGTGGCATGATCGAGAAGTTTGAGTTCTGGTTTTACCATGTTGTGGTGTGTTCTACTGCCTCATGTGTGTTTTACTTTTAAAAAAAAAACTGTTCTATTGCATCAATATCTGTCGTTGAAACTGTTATATTGCAAAAGTTTAATTCTTTGGATTCTTTTAGCATTCAAGAATGCCGTTCTCTTAGCTCTTCTGTCTTACATTTCATTTGCATATATCTCTTTTTGCTCTTTGTTTCAAAATCACGAGCCAACTAATGCTTTCGTCTGCATATATCCCTTTTTGCTCTTTGTAGAAAATAGAAACTGCATTGCAGAAAACGGAATGTGCAATGCAAATAACAGAAACATGAATAACCTATTTTACATTCTAGGTGGTTTTCAGTCTGATTCCCTCTCTCCCAACATGTTTTGAATAAAAAAAAAACTATTGTTTTGTTTTGTTTAACTTTAGAGCTGAGCATTTTTGCCCAGGCTCAGCATTTCAGTGTCTATTTTTGTATTGCAGTTTTTGTTTCTGCATCGCAGTTTTTGTTTCTGCATTGCAGTTTCTATTTCTGCATTGCAGTTTCTGTTTCTGCATTGCAGTTTCTGTTTCTGCATTGCAGTTTCTGTTTCTGCATTGCAGTTTCTATTTCTGCATTGCAGTTTCCATTTTAGTACTTTCATCTTGGTTCCTCCATTTTGCTTCTGATTTTTTTTTAATTTTTAAAACCGTTGATCGTTTATATAAATATTGTTTAATTGAATAAATATTACAAAATCAAGTTTGGTGTAGTGGTTTGTGAGTGAGCCCCCTTCTTTTGAGGGTCAAGGTTCGAGTCCCTTTAATGACACAAAATCTTCTTTTTTTTCAAAAAGTGAATAAGGGGCGGCAGGTGGCTGGTCGGAGGTGGCCGGCGGCGGCTGGTCGGAGGTGGCTGGCGGCGGCTTGTCGGAGGTGGCCGGCGGTGGTTGGCCGGAGGTGGCCGGCGGTGGCCGGCGGCGGCGGCTGGTCGGAGGTGGCCGGAGGCAGGTGGTTGGCCGGCGGTGGTGGTTGGCTGGATGTGGACATGTGGCATAGTATGCTTGCCTTAGAAGGAATGGCATTGTGTGTAATTTTGATATTTTTTAATGATATTTTTGTAAAATTGGGTACTCATTTTGGTCTTTGGCCTTATGCTAATTAGATGAAATTGTATTTCTTTCTACTAAATTAGGAAACTATATTATGGTTTAAAACTAAAGCTCCCTTATATTTTCGGCGTGTAATATTTATAACGTCTTTAAAATGTCTATAAGCTAATATTTATTATATATGATAAATTTTTAAATTAAAAAAGACACCAAGGGGATTCGAACCCCTCCCATTTTACTCATTCAACACTTTAACCACCATATCACTTATGTTTTTGTGAAAATATGCTAAAATATTTATATATATACATGGTTTTGTTGTGAATTTCTTTTGAATTCTTTTGACCATTCCTTTTGCAATGTATAAAGTGTAAAATATTGTAGTAATTCATTATATATAAATGATTATGGTGTGTTTAATTTTTTGTCATTAATTACTATATATTTTCTACACTCACAGTGTTTGCCAGCTCGCTATATAATCAACTTAAATCAGTTAAATCCATCATGTAATGCATTTCCTTCCAATTTTTTATGATAAACTAATAGATAATTGCCTAAATAAACATCCTATAAAGTTTCAATAAAAATTTCCAAGTTTTTCTTACAATTTCCGTGGTTTTTATTCAATTTTTATCGATATCGATAATATCCCGATATTTCCATCGAAATTTCCGTATTTTTGGCCTACCGATATTTCCGATACAACCGATATTTAAGACCTTGATGCTAGCTAGGCTTACCACATTTTTCATACCACATTTGTATCATATCTCTAATAGAGGTGCCCACCGTTTTCATGCCCCCTCTTTTTCCCCTAAAAAGTAATTGTGCCAAAACCACCGTTTTTCAGAAGTAAATTACCATTCGAGTGTGAACTCTGAATTTGAGATGAAAATTCCTTTAAGAGATGATGATGTTGCCTCTTTTATGTTAAAGAGTTATCATAATTACTAGTGCATTAATGTCAATATGAAGAGACTAGCTAGGTGGCTCCACCAATTGACAATTTGTTCTATTCCCATATTATACGCATGCACATGCAAACACAAAAACGTCATATTGATAGATCACGTTCGGTCTTTAGGATTGCTTTGGATGAGATAACTTAGTAGAATCAACATATCTTGAATTAAGAAATGAAGTAGAGATGAAGATTTTTATAATTTGTGGGGATTGAAACGGATAAGTTATAAGATATTATTAGATTCCTACTATTTTATAACGGTTAAAAGGGACAAAGTTTTCTTCAAGAAAACACAGAATGTAAAGTGTAATGGAATTATAGAATAATTGAGAATGTAAAAGTTATCTTGTACAGTAAGCAGAAAATGAAAATTCTTTGAATTAAGCCGATTGCTATGACAATAAGCATACATTACATCAACAAGAAAGAACGCGTGTTAAAAGAGTCTAGTCCGGGCGACGACATTGACTATGGGTAAAAGTGGGAAGTGTTGAGATTGGAAAAATCTTATGCAATTTTAATGGGACCCTATGTAGTAAATGGTGCCGCAAGTCATGTGGCATCAAATCATGGTTGAAGTTGAAGACAATTTACTTTCCACCTAATTAGCCGTATTGAAATTGCTTGAGGCCCTACCCTAAAAAATAATTTCCCAAAAACACATTTGAAGTGATCTTTTTGACTGAAAAATCTGTGAATTTTGGGTGTCCCTTTGTTAAAGAGAGATGGGAAAATCAGCTTCCATCATAAAAGCTTTAATGTTATTTGGATAGGTGCTTATTGCATAAATATGGGCCTTGAGTTTGGTTGGCTTAAGATAGGGATATTTCTCAGCTTGTGATTGAGTCCGACTTTGTCTATTTGTTCTCCTTATGCCAAGGTGATTCTATGGACACCCAAGAACTGTTTCTCTATCTCTCTCTCCTCTCTCCCTCCCTCGATTTGGGATTACCGACTCTCAACAAGGCCTAGGAAGAGATTTTATGAAATCCGGATCTTTTTAACAGAGTATTGCAATTAAATATGCAAATTCATAACTGAAAATTAATTGGCCACAAATATTGCATATGAAAATCTTATATGTGCCTGTCAACTATAGAACCTAGTAAAAAAAAAAGGTGTGTGTGAGGAAAAGAGAGTGAGGGGCGGCTGCCAGCTAGCTATTCTTGGTTTCTTATTGTTGGTTCTAAATGTTGTTGCCTTTCATTTTGTTTACGATTTTTGTTCTAATCTTTCATACGGTGCAAGTCTTCAACCCACAAAGAGCCATGCCCGTGCTTAAAACTCCAAAGGATATACTGCAAGGAGATAGTTGCACAAAAATGAAGCTACAGAGTGTCCAAATAAGAACATTGGATTTTCCTTGTGTTCCACAAGTGCTCTTGAATAGGAATTTCATTGAATTTAGGGAAATTAATGGATGACAAGACTTGTGGAAATAAATGGATGAGAGAAGACTTACGGAAAGAAATGGATGAGAAGACTTGTGGAAATTTGGTATTGGGAGACTGAATGCGTGGCTCACAAGAAAAGTACAAAAGATGAAGCTCTTATTTGTACCCAAAAAAGTACAAAAGATGTACCATTGTATAATGTCTTCAGTGTACTAAACATGAAATTATTTATAAGATTTGTTGGTTTACCATTCTTGATTAAAAAGTATAAGCTATGAAGCTATTTATAACACTTGCACCGCTAGACATCCCCAAGGGTTTGAACTCGACGTGAATGGCTGTGAGAGGAAAAGTTTGAGTCTTCTGTTCTGTGCTAACTTTGGATTGTTGTTCCATGAGAAAGTATATGACACATATACATGTATCTATCTGTATAAATTTAAAAGACAGACCCAAAGAGAAGAAAGAGATCTGCCCACTAAATTTGTGCTGAGGTCTTACCTGCAAGTCAAACTCATATCTTTTTGGGTTGCTTCAAGAATCTACTCACTAAAATGCTTTTATTCCACAAGGTTTTGTATGATCTTTAATCATTGTTTCTTCATTTGGTTTTATATTCTTAATTTTATTCTAAAAGATGATTGGGCTTTGAGCCTTGAAATTCAATGCCAGTTAAGTGGTTGGGTGAGAGTCCATTTATACATTGCTTGGCCCAAAATTTTCAGAACATGGGCTTTGTTCTGATTTGGACCCTTCCCTTCTGAACTTAAGAGCAGTGAGTCAAAACAAAACTTCAACGTCATAAAAATAAAAAAATTGTGAGTTTTTTTATATTTATTTTGGGCCTCAGAGCAAGTAAGGGTTTTGACCAAAAACAAAGAAAAATCTCTTGTTATTGATAGATATTTTGTTTTGAATACAATTCGAACTCAGGTGTAGAGTGAGGAGTACATTCACTCTAGTTAACTTGGCTAAACCCATATCTGCGTTATTGATAGATTTATAATAGTTGTAAAATGTATACAAAAACTCATTGCATTTGAATGGAGAAAATAAATTTGATTTTGGACAAAATGTTATTGTTGAGAAGAGGGATTCAATTAAGAAGAAATATTATTAGATTAAGAACTAGTTGTTAAGGTGAATTTAAATCAATATAATGATTGCTTTTTAAAAAATTCTCTTTTTAAAACTACAAGGTATAAAATATGATTATTGTCACTTCAAAAAAACTTGTCGTGTGTATGTTTTAAATTATTTTTTTGGAGTCAATAATAGTTTCCTAGTAATTTGTTTATACTTTTCTCACACTCATTACTTGCTTATTATAAATGAAATAAATTATTACTATGCAAATATAAGAAAACGTAATTTATATGATGAACATATTACTGAAATTTTTTACCCAAAAAAAAAAAACATTACTGAAATTGAGATTGTGTAAATTATAGAAAGTCATCATGATACGAAAAATAGCAAAACGGAATACGGATCGGTATAGTTTTCTGAAAGCACCAATCTTTCTCTCCCGCGTAATTAAACACGTTTCTTTTTCTGCCCAACAGTTCATTGGCCAAGGCACGTCAAGTCCAAACTTTTACCATGTACCGCGACGCACCAGATCTAAAAACCATCAATTCAAATTCAACCATGTAGAGTCCAGTTTTCCTGTTTCCTTTTTGCCTGTGCCCACCTGTTTCCCCCTTATTCTTCTGACATGTGTCCTCTTAACTAACAGAATGTTAACTCTGTTAAGTCTTTCAATTTTTATTAAAATTTCATAAAATAATTCTTTCATCTTCATCTTCCCTTTTATAAAAATTAAAAATAAAAATTGTTCATCTTCTCTGCAACCAGCACATCTCAGCGACAGTCCCCCTCTGCTCGTCACTGCCCAAAGCCTCCTTTCTCTCTCTTTGAATTTCTGCACCATATCAAGATAGTCTGAAATCAGCCTGACTCTTCTCCCACTTCGAATGCATCATCAACCACTGCCAGCTCTCTCTCGTTTTCTCTTGTTTCCATTATTTTCTTTTGGATTATTTTATGTCTTTAAAAATGGGTTCTTTGATCAGTCGATCATCAACGTGACAAATCCTAAGAACAATCGTGCCTGGAGATCACTACGGAGAAAATGAAATTTCAAGTTTTTTATTCAAAAAATTAAACATAGAAAGAAAAAATAAATTGCAGTATAATTTATCAGTTCTCACAACATTTTGGGGGGTTTTTGTTTTTTAGGGTGTGAAGAGAGTTTTGTGCTTCTTGTTCCAGATCTATTTCCTCTCAAAATCTTCATATTCAGAACACCTCCACTCCATGGCTCATCTTCTGAGAGAGAGAGTGGAGGAGGGTGGGTGGTGACTGTGGGGGTAGTGTCGGTTGTCAGAGTTTTGCTTGGGTTGCTGCTAGGTTTTTGGATTTTTATTTTTCATTTTATTCAAAGTTAACAACGTTATGTTTGATGTTAAGAGATGACAGGTGTCAGAAGAACAAGGGGGAAACAGGGTGGGCACAGAGAAAAAGGAAACAGGAAAACTGGACTCTAAAGAATGTTTTACAGTTTTATGAAGTGAAATTAAATGTGTAATCGAATGTTTAAACGTTTAAGTGAAGCAACCTCTTCAATTTTTTAAAAATTTTATGATTACTCTTGTTTGGGATAGGTGGCTTGCGGTGGATGAATCTAGTTCAGTGCATATCTGTATCAAACTAAAAGCTGAGAGGTGAGGGGAGAAAAAGAAGAGGATCCGGATCCTTGTTGGAAATCAGATAATGTCCATTTTCAAGTAGTTTCTCATCTTCAAAATATATGACCAGTTTGTTGACGACATTAAGATTTCTTAAAAGACAATATTAAAGATTTCTGTACACTATCAATTTATTGACGAAATTAAGATTTCTTAAAAACAAATATCCTCATTCACAATATATTTTTTTAGTTTAAAAAAAAAAAAAAGTTCTTCATTAAGCTCGGATTATCTATCTTACTTTTATTTGGTACCAAACGTATGCTAGCTTCGTTTAAATATTTTTCTAATGTAAAAATTTAAATTCTAAACTTTAACCCAATTTCTACAAGATTATTATTATTATTATTATTTTAACACATTATTATTTTTTAAATGGTTAGCAGAGTATGGCAGATAAAATATGAATGAGAAATTTGAATAAATATCACTTGAATTTTTAGGCAAGTGCGCCATTACCACTTGATTTTTTATTTTTTATTTTTAACCACCTAAATTTGGTAAAGTGTTGCAATCCACCACCTATGTCTAACCCCGTTAAAGTTTTCGTTAAGTTTAATGGTATTTTTGTATGCTCCATATAAAAATAAAAAAATAAATAAAAAAAAACAGAATTTAAAAAAAGGAAAGAACGATGTCATTACTGCTAATCCACCCTATGCATCAGTGTTCAACCAAAATTTATTTTGGAACACATCACCAGCAGCTAGAGGTGTCAAACGGGACGGGCCGGCCCAGCACGGCACGAGCCCAGCCCGTTTAAATGAGGGACGGCACGGCACGAGCACGAATATTAATGGGCCGTGCTCGGCACGGCACGAAAACTTGGGCCGGGCCGGGATTAAGAAATAGGTCCAATGGACCGGGCCGGCCCATGGCCCGACATGGGCCGGGCTTGGCCCGAGCCCGCTTCAAGCACGGCACGAGCCCAGGCACGAGCCCAAGCACGACCCAAGCACGGCCCATTTAGCTTTTTTTTTTCTTTCAAAAAGTCAAAATGCAATAATTTGACATCTAATGTCATTGTTTATATGTTTTTTTAAAAAAAAAAATCATAAACATATATTTGATGTCTTTCATTTTAGGGAAATTACTTGGGTCCTTAGTTAATTAAACATATCAACTACAAATTAATTAAACAACATTGGACTTAATACATATGACATATACACTTCTCCTATAATCAAAGCAAAACATTTCTTCACATATAAAATAATAAGTTGTTTAAAGATGAAAAGTTCAAGTGGACTTTGTGGAGTTGGACATTTTTTGCCCTTCGCCCCTTCATATTGTTTGGATGTTTGATTGATTAATGTTTTCAAATAGTTCATAATTTCTTGCCTCTAATTATATTTTTAATATTTATAATTTGAATTATCTAGTGGAAAAAAAAAATCCAGTGAAAAAAAAATCAAATTAAATGGTTTGGTTCTTGGGCCCGAGTATGGCACGAGCACGAGCACGGGCACTGCACGAGCCCGCCCCGGCCTGTTTGAATATGGACATGGGCTTTGGGCCGGGCTGGGATCAACGATTTTATTAAATGGGCCGGCACGGCACGGCCCGATAAATTAAATAGGCCGGCCCGGCACGGCACGAAAATGTTACAAGCACGAGTTTAAATGGGACGGGCCGGCCCGGCACGGCCCGTTTGACACCTCTACCAGCAGCCACCCCCTCGCTTTTCACCCCCTCCCATTCCACAATGTATGATTCTCCTTCTTTATTATTTGCATAATAATAGGAATATACCTTCTTCTTTTCTTTTTTTTCAAACACAAAATAATAGGAATATGCTTAAGCAATGTATGACGACGAAGAAGTTATAAGATAGAAAATTTAAACACTTCTCTTCCACTTTATATCAGATTGCCATGGTTCTATCATTAAATCTTTTGCCTTCCTGCATTTCTCAGCTTGTCGTTCAATCCAATGAAATTTTTTTATTTTGAAAAAAAAAAAAAAAAAAATCAAATTGCAATTACTCTCTCTTCCCATATATTTAGTGAATTCACAAAATTTAACATTAACGACTAGAACTTGAATTTTATAACTTCATCACAATTTTGGGAAGGAATCAGTTTTTTCCTATTACATACTAGCCTTGCTAAATATCCCAAAAAGTTCATAAAGATCTAAAACAAGTGCAGTCCTTATAATGGACATGCATATAATAAACTGCAAGTTAATAAAAAAAACATAAAAAGAACCAAGCAGTTAAGCTCTCTATGATCTCCAAATCTTTGTCTTCTTACTTGGAGACTTAAGCCTAAATTTCCTTTTTGTAAGGGTTCCATTAGCAAGCTAGAGTTTGGTTGGTCTATAGCTATATTTGCAATTCAATTTCAACAACCCACATCAAGATTCCAAGAGACAGAAATATAGAGCATGGTAGGGAAGGGGTTGGGGAAGGTCTGGTATAATTAGGTTAACTTCATATATAAAAAATTCTGTTTTTCACATTTATTTTCAGTTATAAGGAACAAACGAAAATACACTTAACAGAAATTTTAACGGAGTTAGATATAGATGGTGAATTGTAATACTTTACAAAGTTCAGGTGATTAAAAATAAACATTAGAAATTCAAGTCGTAATAGCACACATGCCTAAAAGTTCATATGGTATTTATGCATTATTTCTTTCCTTTTAGTTTAAACTTACCAAGAATTGGGTAAGGTTCGACCAAAAAATAAAAAAAAAGTAAGCTTTCTATTAAAAACAGAGCTTAATCAGAAAGGTTTTGTAATTAATTATTATATAACTTGACGTGTTCTTCAGCTCTTGAGCCATTCTCAGGTTCCTTTTGAATCGATTGGAGGTAAGAAGAATGTGGTTCCAGTAACCAATCAATCAAATCCCCATTTCTGAGACTCACAGGTCAGTTTCCGGCAAATCGTTTATTTTGTTGTCTTCTTATCAAATATGTTTTCTTTCTCTTGCGAACGGTTATTTATCGATTCGTTCAAATTAGGGTTTCAATTCAACTCGTTAGGTTTGGTATTTGATCACTTGTTTGCTGTGAAAAAAGAAGAAGAAGAAGTTTCTGCAAATAAAATCGAATTGAAATTGTTTCCTGACAATTGGTATGAATTTGCTTTTGAATTTTATTAGGTTTGAAGAAACTTCTGGGTTCTATATATTTCCGGGGATCGAAGACATAGCTTCGGTGACAAATGGCCACTCTGTGAATAACTTAAATGGGAAACTGGTATGAAGAACAAGAGAAATGAAAGAGAGAATGTTTCCTATTTTGTGACTTGGAATTGGATTTTTGGTCTTGTTGCTATTGCCTATTTTGTCGAATTGTGGCTTTTTAGTAGTGTACTGAGTGTTTAAGTTAATGTGGATTTGAAGAGTTTTGCTGCTACTAATGAGGAAAAGCGAAACTTTAACTTCAATTTCAATTTGTTTAAGGGCTTTATTTATTCAGAACTTACATTGAGGTGAAAATATGGTAATTACATGCAATGCTATATGCTAAGCTACTAGATTGGAGAAACATATAAGTTCTTCCATTCCATAAAATTATAAAAGAATAAATGCAAGGTTAGAGAAAGAATGCCTCATCAAGAGGGGTAGGGGGGGAAACGTTTGTGGCGGTGTTTGATTTGCAGATGGTAAGGGTAAATTTCAAATAGATTCTCCAAAATTAATCAGCTGTAGAAAAACCTATTGAAATTGCAAGCTTTATTGGTGGACGGGGAAAGTTTGGTGTCCCTAGTTCTAGTCTTGGCGTCATAGCTGAAGGTGTAAGGTGGCTTGCATATTACTAAGATTGAGAAAGTGAATCCATTGTTCAACATACAAGCTGCTTGTTGGCTTATATCAGTCTTACTTATCTAAAATCCTTATGGTTCCATTTTAATTTTTCAGGCGACATTAGAATGGACCAGCCAGGCGTTGTATCAGAGGGGATCAGTCAAATGGAACTGAGCCAACAATCGCTTATATCTGGCCTTCCAGATGACATTGCTCTCTTTTGCCTGGCTAGGGTTCCCTGGAAGTATCATACACTCCTAAAGTGTGTTTCAAAAAGATGGAGAGACTTAGTGTGCAGTGAAGAGTGGCATTCTTACCGTCAAAAGCACAAACTTGTTGAGACTTGGATCTATGCTTTGTGTCGAGACAAGTTGGACCGACTTTGCTGTTATGTGTTGGATCCCAACTCATCAAGAAAGTCATGGAAGCTTGTTCATGGGCTTCCGCCTCGCGTCTTGAAGAGAAAAGGCATGGGTTTCGAAGTGCTGGGAAACAAAGTTTACCTGTTGGGTGGTTGTGGTTGGTGTGAAGATGCTACCGGCGAGGTCTACTGTTATGATGCTTCCCTGAACGCTTGGAGTGAAGCTTCCCCATTATCCACTGCTAGGTAATACTTCTCACTTGTAATTTCTGCAGAGTTTTTCATGGGTTAAAGCTGTAATTTTTTACCCCAGGTTCAAATGTATCACATTATCTGCTGAGAGAACACCATATTTCATGCAATGTTAAAGATTGGCTATTTCGTCTTTTGACCTGTCAGAGCATATAGATTTCTCATTATTGAATGCTGTCGTGATGAATAGTAAAAACTCTTGCAAATTAGTTTGCTCTTTGTTATTATTATAATTGTAAAGAGCCTTTGCTTTATTGGATTTGTGCATGCAGGTGCTATTTCGCCTGTGAAGTATTGGATGGAAAAATATATTCCATTGGTGGTTTAGGTTCAAATTCAAGTGATCCACATTCTTGGGACATCTATGACCCTTGCACCAATAGTTGGAAATTTCACTCTGACCCAAACATTGTCCCTGAAATTGAGGATTCTGTGGTCATGGATGGGAAGATCTACATTCGCTGCGGGACTTCTGCTGTAACTTCTCATGTGTACGCTGTTATTTATGAACCATCAAGTGGCACATGGCAGCATGCAGATGCCGACATGGTTGCCGGCTGGCGGGGTCCAGCAGTTGTCGTAGATGGGACCCTCTATGTGTTGGATCAGAGTTCAGGAACCAGGCTCATGATATGGCAGAAGGAGTCTAGGGAGTGGATTCCTGTTGGGAGGCTGTCATCCTTGCTCACCAGGCCGCCCTGTCAACTTGTAGCTATTGGGAAGAAATTTTACGTTGTAGGAAAGGGGCTTAGCACAGTCATGTTTGATGTTGAGAATGCAGGGAATATGGAAGGGGTGATGGTTAGTTCTTCAATACCTAAATTGAATTCTGATGATGATGTAATCAGCTGTAAATGTTTATCAATTTGATTTGAAATTATTGTTGCCGAAGGAGTCTTGGAAAACTACCATTGTATAATATCTTCAGTGTAGATGCTTGGATGTATTTGGTTGTCTCATAAAAATGAAACTAGTTATAAGAAGTTTTGGTTTACCATTCTTGATTAAAAAGTACAAGCTAGGAAGCTATTTATACTATATATAAATTTGTGTATTTACTCGACGTGATTGGCTGTGATGTTGTGGTAAGATTTGTGTATTTACTATATATACCGTCTAACTCAGTCGGTAGAGCACAAGGCTCTTAACCTTGTGGTCGTGGGTTCGAGCCCCATGGTGGGCGCTTACAAATGTTTTACTTCTTTTTTCGTGTTCATATAGAGATGAGAACCTTTAAAAACAAAAAACAAAAAAAAAACTTTGAAAAATATTGGACTTTCAAAGTAAGTATTTTCTTTCTTACACAGACGGAAAGATAATGTTAGTAAAGTGCCTTTCCCAGATTGACAACACTTTCATTTCTGTGATTGAATCACTTAACTCAAATTATTCCATTGTTTTATCCATACGAGCAATACAGTAAAAGGCAATTAAGCATCTACATTCCCAACATTGAGATAACATGCTTGAATTAGAAAAAACCGTGAGGTACACAAGAACATCATACCAAATACTTCATGGGTGAAGTTCCCATTAAGTTATTACAAATAACGGTACAACTCATATATTATAAAATAAATGGTTCCTTTATTTCAGTGAGATCCCTTATCATCATCACTCAAGTACTCGGATGCTAGTACAAATAGCAGTCCTTCGTCTTGTCCATCTTCAACTGAAGGGAAAGCATGTCGTCTCAAAGGTGCCTGCACCAAAGATGAAGGGAAGCATGATTATAACCAGTGAACAAAATCATGCATGCGTGTTCCTTTTATATAGCAAAAGAAAGAAAGTTCATATTTCCTTTTTATAAAATATTAATTATGTTCTATAATATCTACATGCATTTCGGGATAAAGAACAACTAACTTGCATCATTGAATTTCAAAAATAGTATGTGAGAGAGATAGTAGTAATTACCATTTATCTAGTATTAGGCATCCTTTGCCTGATGATTCCTGCCTTCACGTACAACCAATCTGTTAAACACGTCCAGAAATTGAAGTATGTATATCTGCATGACCTGTTGAATAGAAGAGTGCCAAAAACTCCCCAAAATCCAACAGCAAACCCAAGCCCCAAGCTGATGTAAAATCCTTGCGATATGAGCCCATCTTTATTGTCTTGATTCACCAACACAGTTTGTCCTAGACCTTTTTCCTCCTCAGTGCATGTCCTTAGGAGTGGCAGTCCACAAAGTAGAGGATTTCCACCATAAGAAGATGGACCAAAGCTTTGGAGTTGGGTGCCTATTGGAATTTTTCCAGACAAGTCGTTTTCTGACAAGTCCAAGTAACTAATACGATCTATCTGAGATAGACTGTTTGGAATTCTGCCATTAATCTGGTTTCTTGATAAATCAAGGGAATCTAACTCCTGCAGCATTCCAATCCTTGGAGGTATTTGACCTGTTAATTGGTTTCTCGACAGGTTTAAAGAAACCAAACCAACAAGATCAATGATTTCACTAGGAATCTCCCCAATCAACTTATTGCTTGAGAGATCAATACTCTTTACAAGTCCCAGAGTACTTTTGTATTTAGACCTTACCCCTTTCCATGTTAAAGATGCTTCATCATCATAAAGCTCAACAATAATTCCGTCCGGCCCAGTTGTATAAAAATGCTCGATAGTTCGATTTGAATTTCCTTTTTGAGCCAAAACAATCAAATTGTTGAGACATTTGGGTATAGTTCCAGAGATGTTGTTCATCGACAAATCCAAAATTTGAACGCTTGTCAGATGGCATAATTGGGGCGGGATGCTTCTATAGAACTGATTACCTCGAAGGATTAAGATAGCCAAATTTGGAAGACTAGCCCCCAACCATTCAGGTATTGAGCCTGATAAGTTATTTTCCCCAAGGTCAAAAAATGTCAACTTTGTACAATTCTTGAATTGTGAAGGCAACTCTCCCACAAATCTGTTGTTACTTAGTCTTAGTGTCTCGATACTAAACAAGTACCCCATCGTGGTGGGAATTTTTCCAAATAAATAGTTATTGCTCAAATCAAGAACAACTAATTTTTTAAAATGGATCCAACAATCAGGAAGTTCTCCAGATACATGATTGCTTGAGAGATCAAGAAAGGATAAATCACTGTCCTTGGTTGCACACAAAAAAGAAGCTGCCCCTGAAAAGTTATTATGGGAGAGATCTAGAACTAAAACTTTTGATAGAATTGAAGGGATTGGACCCTCCAATTGGTTCCAACTCAAATTCAGGCGCGATACAAACTCCAATCTAATATTTCCAATTGTTCCTCTCATTTGATTGTGAGAGATATCCATAACCTCTAATTTTTGTGGCAAATCCCAAAACGAACTTGGAACGGTATCAGAAATTCCAGCATCAGAAATATCAAGCGACGTATAATTTTTTTGAGTTTGAAGCCATTTTGGGAAAGACGACCGCCACATCTTACAGGACTTTAAGTATATGACTTGCAATTGGAAGGGAGGAATCCAATCAAAACTGAAGTTTAAAAGTAGTGAGTTATGTGATAAATCCAAATAACTTAATTTGGAGAGTTTTGAAAAATGAGTTTCTGAAATCACTCCTTCCAAAGAATTCTGACTAAAATCAATAGTCTCCAGCTTGGACATCTGTCCAATACTTTCAGGTATTCTTCCACTTAAGTTATTGCCCCTGATATCCAAATACTCTAATGTGTTTTGAGCGCACTCAGACAATATTTCAACAAAGTTTGTAAGTTGTCCACTAAGACTATTTCCATAAAGCTCCAAGCGTCGCAGCCTACATAACTTGGCTAAGGAATTCGGGATCCCTCCTTCAAGTTCGCTATTATAGAGACTAAGATGTGCAAGAGAGCTCATGTTTCCAAAAGATGCAGGAATTGAGGGACCTCTGAAATAGTTCTCAGAGAGATCAAGATAAACAAGGTTGGTATGAGTACCGGACAACCATTGGAAGATTGAAGAGTTGAGATTGTTGAAGGAGAGATCGACATGAACAAGAGAGTTAGAAGAATTCATGATAGAAACAGAGGATATAACTGGTGGAGGAAGATTACAGAACGGTAATATCAATTTTGTTAGTTTAGGAAGCATATTAACTGCTTCCAGCCAACCAACAACATCACTGAGATTAGTGGAAGTTAGGTCCAAGTGTTTCAGACCTGAAAGATTAGGGAGCCAACTGAGGTTTTTTGCACAAAAAGAATCTCCATTAAAGCTGAGATCGAGATATTGCAAGTGTGTAAGGTTTCCAAGTTGGTTTGGAATTTGACCTCCAAAATTTGCTTCAGAAAGACTGAGGTATATTAAATTGCTCAGAGATCCAATGAAATCTGGAATTTTGCTCCCATTGAAATCATTGAAACTAAGGTCCAAATACTCCAAATGCTGCAAGTGAATGAGTTTAGGACTAATCTTACCTCGCAAATATATGCCTCCAAGATCAAGCTTAACAACATGACCAGTTTCGTTGTTGCAGTAGACTCCGTCCCATTGGCAACAATCTTTGTTTTGGGCTTCTCTTCCCCATGAAAAGAGGAGATCGCCGTCCTCACCCACGAGGCCTTGTTTGAGTGCAAGGAGTGCTTGCCTGTCCCTCTCGCTACATCCAATGCAAGGACTGCTCATGTGTAGTAAAAGTACCACCACAATTGCATAGAGGAGTTTGAAGCAGCACCTTGCTTCAACCATGTTAGCTACAGTCATGATCAAGACGAACAAGGGAAACTCTTTAGGAAAATTGTAAAGCACAACCAAAGTAAGCATACATGCAAAACTGGTGAAGTACATATATATGCTTGTGTGATAATCACATTTAGTGCATCTATGATTAATCACAATACGCAGAGACTGGCAAGGTCTCTGCTACCAGAAAAATTAAGCTGATTGCTACCACAATAAGCAGAGTCCAGTCTGTCGGGCGATGTGGCATTAAATGATGGTTGAAATTGAAGACAATTTTGGTCTTGCCAACTGTCTATTAAATGGCAGCAAGCGATTGATGTGAAAGACGAGCATGCAAGAGATGAAACACAGGTTGCATTGAGAGATAAACCAAGAGCAAAGCAAGAGATAAGAAATAAAAAAATTTCTTGTTTTTATGTTGATTTAACTCAAGTGTATTTTGTACTGTTATTATTCTCATAGTGAATTCTGTCTAAATACGTATGTACACATAATTATGTCAAACCTCGTAAATATCTCGTGCACTAGTATTTTTACTCTTTGTTTATTTTATTTTGTTTAATTGTGATTTGCGTTGTGGTGTACTTATTTATGAATCTTGGTTTAACATAGTTAAAAGCACAACAGAAATAATGATATATCTTACAATTACAACAGAAATAAGTGTGCTCTAGAGGATGAAAAACATGTCTTTGTTGATTGCAAGCTTGATTAGGGGTGGGCATCGGGACCGGAAAACCAGAACACCGAATCGAACCGGTGAAAAAAAATCGGTTGACCAAAAAAGTCAACAAATCGGACCAGAACCGAACCGAACCGAACCAGTTCCAACCAATTCCGATTTTACACCACACTGCACCGGACCGGACCGAACCGGACCGGTCATATATATATATTTTTATTTTTACAAAATTTTAAAATCTAATGCCATATTTTAAATGTTATAATCACTATTTTTCCAAGTTCAACTTCAAAAAATTTATAAATGTATGAATTGGATTATTTGTTAATTTTAAAGCCAAAAAAATAAGTTATTTATTATAATTATTTAATTAAAAATATTTTAAAAAATATTTTTTTTTGAAAAAAAAATAATTAAAAAAAAAATCCTGTTCAAAATCGAAACCAATCAGAACCGAACCGGTCGGTTTTTAAATTTTTTTTTGCCTAAATCGGACCGGTTAAATAGTACCGGTTTCGATTCTGATTTGAGATGAGAACCGGACCGAATCGGACCTCGCCCACCCCTAAACTTGATATTGAGGTTTGGCTGGACACTAATTGGTCAACCTCATCATATGAAAAATGCGTCTTTCCCTACATATGAATTCACAAGAAGGAGAATCGTTAATAATTCGTAAATGTGACAGATTCGTGCATAAGATCTCAAATTGAGCTGAAATTGAAGATAAACACACATGACCAAAGAAAGTGAAATGCAACAGACTTTTGAAGTAGATATTAAATGGAAAATTAGATTAAAACCCAAAATTGGTAGGGTTTATTAGGAACAACCCATGCATTTTTAATGGGAACTACTTACCAAATAGGTTCGAGTGTCGAGGTAGTCTACCTAACAAAGAGAAATAAGATTTGTGAGTTTTTTTAGGGTGGTGATTTTCCCACTTTCCTTTTATCCACTTACACTCACTTTTACTATAAGATAAAAAGGAGTGTCAAGTGGATAAAAGGGGAGTGGGAAAATCAGTACATTTTTTTTTATAGCATATGTAGGTATACTGATCGATGCATAATTACATATCATTTTGTACCCTTCTAACTAATGATTTGGTATGTTTTTTATTTAAACTTGTGCTTTTAATCTCTTTTGCGTTTGTTTTAGTGTATTAAGCTTTCAGACTCATTTAATACATTTTGGAGTCAAGTTAGCTCAAAACTGTGTCTGCAGATCAGTCAACTTCACATATTGGACTGTACTTGCTCCGAAAGAACCAGATAATGAGCCATACATCATTCAAAAGATGCGGAAGTCTTGTTTCTAGAGCATTTTACGGTTCATGATTCCGAGTCTTCTAGAGGAAGTTATGTAAGTTTTGGCAGCTTAAGGTAAAATTCGGCAGCATCTGCGTTACTGGGCCAAAAATGACATTTGAATGCCTTTCCAATTTTTCTTTGAGCTGGTCTACATATGGTTGGAAAAGAGCTTCAAGACCCAAAATTTTCTAGAATTTTATCAATGAAGGAACAAACCCAAAACGAGCCCACAAGCATACTGCAATGTATTGTCATGCATGACATATGCATGAGCTAATTGTTTTTTGCGGAGAAATTAGGTCAAGTTAATGAAGTGCAGCAGCCAAATAAGAAAATAAATTGATTTTCTATTGCATATTCAATTCAGATTTTGACTTCCCTTAGGTCTATAAATAATGAGGTTCTCTAAGTTTTTAAACACACCCCAAGGGGGAGAGCTCTCAAACACTTCTCTAGAGCTCTTCTCCATTCCCTTCTCTCCCTTCTCTTCTCCAAATTTCTCAAACACCTTTCCCTTCTCTTCCAAAATTCTCCAAGTTCTCAAACACCTCTCTCTTCCCTTCCAAAAAATTTCCTTGTTCTCAAACACCTTTCTTTTCTCTTCCTCAAATTCTCTAAGTTTTTCTTTAATGTTCTTAATTATTGTACAAAACCCTTTTGCTTCTTAATTGTAATGTATTGTAATGTAAATTCTTTTCTTAAGTATTCAAGTTTAATTAGTTTCTAAGTTTCAATTACGGTTCTTGTTCTTATTCATTATGCTTATAAGTTAATATGCTTGTTTGAATGATTGATCACCATTAAAACTTGTGTGTTAGCTATCTTGGTTTGAATTAAGAGTAGACACCATGCTTTAATTCGAATTGAACTATGATTAGGAAGAGTATGTATGGACATTCGACAATAGGAATTAGATACATACTTGGTTGTTTAAAACATTCTTATATGCTTAATGGATTTCTGATGCTTAATTTTAGGTTAGACAACAAATGATCAAATTAAGGAATTAGGAATACAAGGTTAGGACCAGACACCATGGCTTATTTGCTTGAGTTAGTTATTTTCTTTCTTTCTTGTTTTATGTTCTTTTGTTTCCATTTCTGTTTTGTGTAGGGAAACTAAATTGGATCATTCAATCACCAATCTATGTGGAATCGACCTCACACTTACATATGCTAAACTACCAATGGCTCGTGCACTTGCGAGTATCACAAGTTGAGGATGCAGTTGATCCATTTTGGTGCAGCTGAATCGACGCAACATATACTAATTTGGGAAGACATTACAAATATTGAAGTTGATTGAGACTTGTAGTTTTCATTATTCTAGAGTTTGGTTGTTCTAAATTTGGATGATGTTTTGAGTGAATTGAATTTAAATTTGAATTTGGTTGATGAATTTGAATATTTAAGTTATTTAAAATATGTTTGGAATTATATACATATATATATATATATATATATATATTTTTTTTTTTAATTGTAGGATTCCAAACATATCCTAGTTTTTGGAGATTTGCCATATTTGCATGTCATGCCGTATTGTATCGCTATATTTGTATCTGTGTTCGTGCTTCATAGCAACTGCCTATCAATGGGCAGCAAGTGTAGGAGTTCATAAGATTTTGTCTTGTATTGCACAAGGTGTTTTGGCAATACTTGTCTCTACTATAGCATCTGAATCAACATTTAGTATTGGTGGTCGCATTCTCGATCCATATAGGAGTTCATTATCCCCAAGAACAGTGGAGGCACTCATTTGCACACAAAAATGATTAGATTCTTCACCAAAAACTAATATTCTTGATATCACAAATGATATTGAAGACATTGAATCAGGTAAATATTATTTGAAGATAAGTTTCATGTTTTAAATTACTGGTTTTATTATTCTTTGTAGAAATTTTGGGTCCTGCCTCAAAACTTACATTGAATGAAAATTGATGTAGATGATTGCATGCTCAGTAACATGGAAGGATTGATGGACGTGGAAGCCTAAAAGAGTTCTCAAAGTTTTTTTGAAAAACTAGATGTAATTCTTAATGTAATGTTGTTTTTAAATTTCATGTTGTATCTTTGATCGTATTAAATTTTGAATTATATGTAATGAAAGACGTTTTTTTTTGCAATGATTATATTTTCATACAAACCATTCATCCAATCCAATACACAATGGATTGGATTAAATTGAACCTGACATCCAATTATATTGGATTGGATTGTAAAATCTGTAATCCAATAAAAAACTGGATTGGTAAGAAACCACCAATGCTCAGGCCTAGGACTTTGTGCTAATTTTAGATTTAAGTTTTAAATGTTTTAATTAGTTGGATGTTGGAAAGATTTACAGGCCAATGGAAAACAAAAAATCCAATTACCAAAAGAGAAGGAAAAAAGCGATCTTGGGTTTAAATTATTGAAATTATCTGAAATTTCAAGGATTTATTTTTCTATTTTAAGTTCTTTAGTTACTGATGAAAATGAGAATTTTGAAACAAAAAGATTTGTCGGAGGTACAAAGCTTTGTTCCTCTTCTTCCTGATGGTTTTACTGCCTTGTCACCTTCTTACCTTACAATATTTGGGGAAATATGGAACAATGAAAACCCACGTATGAATGACTTAAATAGTAGTAATAAGCTATCTGAAAGAGAAAAAGTAAATATAAGGAACAGAAACATAAAGAACAGGCGCATAGGATCTTTCTCTTGATCACCTTTAATGCATGAGGATATCTGAAAGAGGAGCTTTCTGGGAAATTTGCGACAACATATTATGGTATACTTCAAAGCACGCTTTTCTTGAGTAATTACATCATCATATACGAGTTTTGACCGTACGAATCAAATTTGATCAAATTTCAAAACATATGTCATTCTACATCAATCAACAAGTGATACAGCAGCCATTCTAGGGTTGAAAACCCGGTCAACTAGTCCTTTTCTTCTTAAATGCAGGATGTATGATTATGTTTTCAGAGTCTAAATTGTCAATCTTTGAAATACACTCTGTCATCTTCTTCAAACAATAGGCAAGGCAGCAACATTGCTGGAAAGTTTATCTCTAAACAATTGCAACTTCTCGAAAGTCTGATCTCCATCAGCCAGTAATGCCCCCTTATTAGAAGCAACTGGACCTGCCCCTGCAAAATATAAGTTTGTTAAGTGCTTCAACCACACCAGGAAATTTACCCTAAAAAAAGGAAATTCCATACTACCTCTCTTTTCTAACTTCGGGGGATAAGTAGGCACTGAAAACAAAGATTGTATAGGCATACCCAATCAAGGTAATATAGGAAATCATGGAAAAGGTTTTAATGACAGACGAAAGAAATTTCAACGCCAGGTAAATAAAGTACCAATCTATGAGCAAAAAGCCATACAACAGTTTCGTAGAGATGGTTATTTCAAAACTTTAATCAAGCAACACCAATAGAGAAAGGGGGAAACCTAGTTGAAACAAAAGCTATTGCTTTTACTATCATAGTCCTTCCATTGTAATTTATGACTCATCATTTTCACCATCACAATCATAAAATAGTTCACCCCTGCGGCCTGTGCCAAACAGTAGCCATATATTCAACTACATAAAAAAGACATCATCTCCACTTGTGTGCTACCATTAATTCAACTAAGACGACCACTTTCACACGGTGACCACCGCCAATCTTGCCTTCAATAACATTCATCCATCAGTATTGCTATGCAACATAGCAACATACCGTTGTTTCACTAATTTCCCCCATTCTTCAAAGAGCATAATACAAGGGAGAGGAATTTTATCTCTCAAGTAAGCATTTTCCACCAATGAGTCTCCTTTCTTGAGATGGCAAAAGAGGCACAGCATCAAAATCAGCCATGTTTGGTGTGTGAGAGCACTAATGCTAAGTATGATCACTACCACAAAAGATGGATGCCTTAAATACTATGCCAACACAAGCTTTCCTATTTATATCGTTATTGCCACAGAAACATAAAAATCCATTCAAATATCTTTGCAGCCACCAAAGCAAAATTACAATGCCATTTGGGCTCCCAAAAGGGGGTTCCTTGTACCAAGCTTCCATCTTCTGTGCAAACCAAAATTATATGAAAAGAAATGAACCCCAAGTTATAATTCTTGACATTTTCCAAGCTAGGGAGTCTTTCAGTTTCCTAACACACACACTTTACCTTACTTCACTCTTTACACAAAAGACCCAATTTTGATTCTGAAATTTCTGAGAAACCCAAATAAATCATGTCTAAAAAGACCCAACTTTTCGTTCTCTATCCCAGCCTCGTTTTTCCTAGCTACCAACCAGACGTTAAAAGGTTTCAAACAATATCAAGCTGATCTGAGAACCACGGCATTCATTATCCAACAATCCTAAAAAGTATACAAAACACAACAAGAAGTAAAAAGAAATGTACCCAAATTCGGAGCTCCGGAAGTCCCTGGATCCGACCCATTCAGAAAATGGGGTTTCTGAGCAGCGAGAATTGAGGCGTAGGTGTTCTTAAGCTGATCTGCTAAAGTGGCTCTGTACTCTAAAATCTTCTCTGCCATTTCCCTTCACTTCACACTCCAGCACCTCCCGCTCTTCTGCGTCGTGTCCGCTTACGAAGCCCTGACGCTCGTTCAACGCCATGTCTCAAATCCAGAGGAAGAGAGAGTGAGAGTGACGATGGTGTGTGTCAAAATCAGGTTGGGGTTGATTTGGAGGGTAATTGTGCTTTTATTTCGACGTCAGGGATTTTTTGAAATTTGAAAATCCGAAGGAGGGTTTTTGAGATTTTCCAAATTATTTCTTCCTATTTTCGCTTGTTGATTTACCATTCTTGATTAAAAAGTATAAGCTATGGAGCTATTTATAACACTTGCACCGGTAGACATCCCCAAGCGTTTGAACTCGACGTGATTGGTTGTGATGTTGTGGTAAGATTTGTGTATTATATACCTCCTGAGATAGATGCATAGCCCGTCTAGCTCTGCTGGTAGAGCGCAAGGCTCTTAACATTGTGGTCGTGGGTTCGAGCCCCACGGTGGGCGCTTACAAATGTTTTTATCTTTTTTTTTATTCATACACAGAAGAGCCTTTGAAAACAAAAAATAAAAAAACTACCGCTTACAAATGTTTCAGTCTTTTTTTTTTATTCATACACAGAAGAACCTTTAAAAACAAAACAAAAAAACAAAAAAAAGAAAAAAAAACTTTTAAAAAAACTTTATTCATACACAGAAGAACCTTTAAAAACAAAAAAAAACTACCGCTTTCAAATGTTTCAATCTTTTTTATTTTATTCATACACAAAAGAACCTTTAAAAACCAAAAAAAAAAAAAAAAAAAAAAGTTTAAAAAATACTGGACTTTCGAAGTAAGTATTTTCTGTAATATCTGCATGCATTTCGGGATAAAGAACAACTAACTTGCATCATTGAATTTCAAAAATAGTATGTGACAGAGATAGTAGTAATTACCATTTATCTAGTATTAGGCATCCTTTGCCTGATGATTTCTGCATTCACATACAACCAATCTGTGAAACAAGTCCAGAAATTGAAGTATGTATATCTGCATGACCTGTTGAATAGAAAAGTGCCAAAAAACTCCCCAAAATCCAACAGCAAACCCAAGCCCCATGCTGATATAAAATCCTTGCGATATGAGCCCATCTTTATCGTCTTGATTCACCAACACAGTTTGTTTTGGACCTTTTTCCTCCTCAGTGCATGTCCTTAGAAGTGGCAGTCCACAAAGTAGAGGATTTCCACCATAAGAAGATGGACCAAAGCTTTGGAGCTGGGTGCCTATTGGAATTTTTCCAGACAAGTTGTTTTTTGACAAGTCCAAGTAACCAATACGATCTATCCGAGATAGACTGTTTGGAATTCTGCCATTAATCTGGTTTCTTGATAAATCAAGGGAATCTAACTCCTTCAACATTCCAATCCTTGGAGGTATTTGACCTGTTAATTGGTTTCTCGACAGGTTTAAAGAAACCAAACCAACAAGATCAGTGATTTCACTAGGAATCTCCCCAGTCAGCTTATTGCTTGAGAGATCAATACTCTTTACAAGTCCCAGAGTACTTTTGTATTTAGACCTTAACCCTTTCCATGTTAAAGATGCTTCCTCCTCATAAACCCCTCCATAAAATATTTCTCCTTGCTGAGTCATATATGAATGTTGGATAGTTGGACTTGAATTTCCTTTTTGAGTCAAAGCAATCAAATTGTTGAGACATTTGGGTATAGTTCCAGAGATGTTGTTCATCGACAAATCCAAAATTTGAATGCGTGTTAGATGGCATAATTGGGGCGGGATGCTTCTATAGAACTGATTACCTCGAAGGATTAAGATACCCAAATTTGGAAGGCTAGCCCCTAACCATTCAGGTATTGAGCATGATAAGTTATTTTCCCCAAGATCAAAAAGTGTCAACTTTGTACAATTCTTCAATTGTGAGGGCAACTCTCCCACAAATCTGTTGTTACTTAGTCTTAGTGTCTTGATACTAAACAAGTGCCCCATCGTGGTGGGAATTTTTCCAAATAAATAGTTATTGCCCAAATCAAGGAAGACTAATTTTTTAAAATGGATCCAACAATCAGGAAGTTCTCCAGATACATGATTGCTTGAGAGATCAAGAAGGGTTAAATTACTATCCTTGGTTTCACACAAAAAAGAAGCTGCCCCTGAAAAGTTATTATGGGAGAGATCTAGAACTGAAGCTTTTGATAGAATTGAAGTGATTGGACCCTCCAATTGATTCCAACTCAAATTTAGGCTCGGTGCAAACTCCAATCTAATATTTCCAACTGTTCCTCTCATTTGATTGTGAGAGATATCCATAACCTCTAATTTTTGTGAGAAATCCCAAAACCAACTTGGAATGGTATCAGAAATTCCAGCATCAGAAATATGAAGAATAGTATAATTTTTTTGAGTTTGAAGCCATTTTGGGAAAGACGACATCTTACAGGACTTCAAGTATATGGCTTGCAATTGGAAGGGAGGAATCCAATCAAAACTGAAGTTTAAAAGTAGTGAGTTAGATGATAAAACCAAAAAACTTAATTTGGAGAGTTTTGAAAAATGAGTTTCTGAAATCACTCCTTCCAAAGAATTCCAACCAAAACCAATAGTCTCCAGCTTGGACATCTGTCCAATACTTTCAGGTATTCTTCCACTTAAGTTATTGTGCCAGAGAAACAAGTGTTTCAATGATAAGAAGTTCGTCAGATCAGGCAATGAACCCGAAATGTTATTGAAAGAGATTTAGAAGAATTCATAACAGAAACAGAGGATATAACTGGAGGAGGAAGATTACACCCCTGTAATATCAAGTTTCTTAATTTAGGAAGCATATTAACTGCTTCCAGCCAACCAACAACATCACTGAGATTAGTAAAACTTAGGTCCAAGTGTTTCAGACCTGAAAGATTAGGGAGCCAATTGAGGTTTTTTGCATGGACAACAGAATATCCATAAGAGCTGAGATCGAGATACTGCAAGTGTGTAAGGTTTCCAAGTTGGTTTGGAATTTGACCTCCAAAATTTACATTAGAAAGATTGAGGTATATTAAATTGCTCAGAGATCCAATGAAATCTGGAATTTTGCTCCCACTGAAATTATTGTAACTAAGGTCCAAATACTCCAAATGCTGCAAGTGAATGAGTTTAGGACTAATCTTACCTTGCAAATATTGTTCTCCAAGATCAAGCTTAACAACATGACCAGTTTGGTTGTTGCAGTAGACTCCGTCCCATTGGCAACAATCTTTGTTTTGGCCTTCTCTTCCCCATGAAAGGAGGCGATTGCCGTCATCACCCACGAGGCCTTGCAGGCCTTGTTTGAGTGCAAGGAGTGCTTGCCTCTCCCTCTCGCTACATCCAATGCAAGGACTGCTCATGTGTAGTAAAAGCACCACCACAATTGCATAGAGGAGTTTGAAGCAGCACCTTGCTTCAACCGTGTTAGCTACAGTCATGATCAAGACGAACAAGGGAAACTCTTTAGGAAAAATGTAAAGCACAACCAAAGTAAGCATACATGCAAAACGGGTGAAGTACATATATATGCTTGTATGATATCTCTCCAGTCAGTGTGAACCCCTGAATTTGAGATGAGAGTCCAGTTAGAAGTCGGGCGATGAAGTCTTAAATCCTTGTAGGAAATGTGGGAAATGTGGGAAATGTGAGAACTGTTCAGACTCTGGTTAAAGCATCATGCAATTTTAATGGGACCTATGTAGTAAATGGTGGAGAAAGTCATGTGGCAGAAAATGATGGCAGAAATTGAAGACAATTTTGTCTTCATTTTGCTGCTGCCAAAATAGGAATCTGAAGGAAGAAAAAGCATTGCTTTTTCCCATTGAACCAACTGCCTATCAATGGGCAGCAAGTGATTCATTTGAACAAAAACCAGTTAAGAGTTGATACACAGGTGCACTGAAAAAAAAAACACTTCTGGGAAGAGATACAGTTCTAGCGAAAAGCTAGAGACAAAAGCACCACCGCCACAATTGCATAGAGGAGTTTGAAGCCAACCATGTTAGCTACAGTCATGATCAAGACGAACAAGGAAAAATGTGAAGCACAACCAAAGTAAGCATACATGCCAAACTGGTGAAGTACATATATAATGTGAAGCACAACCAAAGTAAGTAGAATTCCAACCTGTTATTAATAACGATTTCCGAGTTCCAACTTGTTATTAATAACGATACTTATAGTGGTTACCATAACCTAAACTCGTGTATAATAATTCTACTAAACCACATGGTTGACACAGGTAATTCACCAAACATGGGTGAGTCTTTAGCAAACTTACTTTCCACCTAGTAAACTACTACATTTCCTAATTCACCGAGGCATAGAAATCAGCAAAGCCCCTTTATTTAGCCTAAAAAAGAATTCTGCCAAAACCACGTTTTTCAGAAGTGAGTGTGAACTCTTGAATTAGAGATGAAAGTTGTTTTAAGAGAACTTTCATGCATATTTCATGTGACTGAAGTAGACAACTCGAAACTGGGCTCGCCTAAAACATGCTGCAAAGAAAAGTAGATTCACAAGTCACAAGGAGAATCTAGCAACAGGTGACCAAAACAGAGCCACATATTCACCAAACAGGACCACAGCAATGATCTGCACTTGTGCTAGTGATTGAATGCATCTTGGAATTATTAATTTGGAACGCATAAAATTGATTGACGTACTTATAGTCTTTTCATAAAGTTGGGTAAAAGCAAGAATTCCTAGCTAGCTATTCTATTGGCTTCTTATTGTTGGTTCTAAATGTTGTTGCCTTTCGTTGTGTTTATGATTTTCGTTCTAATCTTTCATACGGTGCAAGTCTTCAACCCACAAAGAGCCATGCCCGTGCTTAAAACTCCAAAGGACATACTGCAGGGAGATAGTTGCACAAAAATGAAGCTACAGAGTGTCCAAATAAGAACATTGGATTTTCCTTGTTTCCACAAGTGCTTTGAATTGGAATTTCATTGAATTTAGGGAAATTAATGAATGACAACTTGTGGAAATAAATGGATGAGAGAAGACTTACGGAAATAAATGGATGAGAAGACCTATGAGAAAAATGGATGAGAGAAAACTTGTGGAAATAAATGGATGAGAAGACTAGTGGAAATTTGGTATTGGGAGACTGAATGCGTGGCTCACAAGAAAAGTACAAAAGATGAAGCACTGAATTTGGGATGAAAGTGCAACTATCAAAAGATGAAGCTCTTGTCAGGATCCAAAAAAGTACAAAAGATGTACCATTGTATAATATCTTCAGTGTACATGCTTGGATGTATTTGGATGTCTCATAAACATGAAAATATTTATAAGATTTGTTGGTTTACCATTCTTGATTAAAAAGTATAAGCTATGAAGCTATTTATAACACTTGCACCGCTAGAAATCCCCAAGGGTTTGAACTGGACGTGAATGGCTGTGTGAGGTAAAGTTTGAGTCTTCTGTTCTGTGCTAACTTTGGATTGTTGTTCCATGAGAAAGCATATGACACATACACATGTATCTATCTGTATAAATTTAAAAGACAGACCCAAAGAGAAGAAAGAGATCTGCCCACTAAATTTGTGCTGAGGTCTTACCTGCAAGTCAAACTCATATCTTTTTGGGTTGCTTCAAGAATCTACTCACTAAAATGCTTTTATTCCACAAGGTTTGTACGATCTTTAATCATTGTTTCTTCATTTGGTTTTATATTCTTAATTTTATTCTAAAAGATGATTGGGCATTGGCTGATTAGGCTTTGAGCCTTGAAATTCAATGCCAGTTAGGTTGGGTGAGAGTCCATTTATACATTGCTTGGCCCAACATTTTCAGAACATGGGCTTTGTTCTGATTTGGACCCTTCCCTTCTAAACTTGAGAGCAGTGAGTCAAAACAAAACTTCAACGTCATAAAAATTGAGAAAAATTAGGTATTAGATATAAGTAACTTTACTAATTAGTCTTTGAGAAATTGTGAGTTTTTATTTATTTATTTTGGGCCTCAAAGCAAGAAAGGGTTTTGACCAAAAACAAAGAAAAATCTCTTGTTATTGATAGATATTTTGTTTTTAATACAATTCGAACTCGGGTGTAGAGTGAGGACTACATTCATTCTATCTAACTTGGTTAAACCCATATCTGTATTATTGATAGATTTATAATAGTTGTAAAATGTAAACAAAAACTCGTTGCATTCGAATGAAGAAGGTATAATGATTGTTAAGGTTAATTTAAATCAATATAATGATTGCTTTTAAAAAAATTCTCTTTTTAAAACTACAAGGTATAAAATAAGATTATTGTCACTTCAAAAAAACATGTCGTGTGTGTTTTAAATTATTTTTTTGGAGTCAATAATAGTTTCCTAGTAATTTATTTATACTTTTCTCACACTCATTACTTGCTTATTATAAATGAAATAAATTTTTACTATGCAAGTATAAGAAAAAGTAATTTATATGATGAACATATTACTGAAATTTTTTACCCAAAAAAAACCATTACTGAAATTGAGATTGTGTAAATTATAGAAACTTACCATCACTGATACTTATGTCAGCCTCGAAAATAGCAAAACGGAATACGGATCAGTCTAGTTTTCTGGAAGCGGACCAATCTTTCTGTCCCGCGTAATTAAACACGTTTCTTTTTCTGCCCAACAGTTCATTGGCCAAGGCACGTCAAGTCCAAACTTTTACCATGTACCGCGACGCACCAGATCTAAAAACCATCAATTCCAATTCAACCATTTTCAGTTGAAACGATTGCAAGCACTTTAGCTTCACCAATCACCACCATGGATTCCGTCGCGAAAGACCAAACTTCAAACCCTAATTTCAATTCTCTGTTTAGTCTCTGAGCTTGCTTCTCTGTGTTCGTTTGTCTGTTTCATTTGCATTTTGCAGTGATTGAGTTCCTGGGCTGCGCTCCTCTGCTTCAGAGGCTTCCCATCTCTTCTCTCCAGAAAGTCGCCCAGCTCGTCATTTTGAAGCACTACGGTCAATTCTATTATCTAATTGCTTCTTCTGCTGAATTTAAGCATGGTTTCTATCGATAAATGTTTATACTCACATATACATATGTAATATTGGGTAATTGTGAATTCACTTGTTTGTATAGTTTTTGTAATGGTATTGAAGATTTTGAGCGTGTTTCTTTGTGCAGATAGTGGAGAGTATGTTGTTCGTGAAGGTGAAACTGGAGATGGGGTTTACTTCATATGGGATGGAGAGGTTAGTTTGATTGTGTCATTGCTTATTAGTTACTTATATTGGATCTTAGAGTGAGCTTCTATTGTGGTTTTCTTACACAGGCTGAAGTTACTGGTTCTGTTAATGCTGATGAAGGAAATTGACCTGAGTTCAAATTGAAACGATACGATTATTTTGGTTATGGTGAGAACTGAGAACCTTTTTCTTTGAATGTAAGAAATTGGTTGTGCACTTGTGCTAGTGATTGAATGCTTGGAATTATTAATTTGGAACGCATAAAATTGATTGATGTACTTATAGTCTTTTCATAAAAGCTATTCTTGGCTTCTTATTGTTGGTTCTAAATGTTGTTGCCTTTCGTTGTGTTTATGATTTTCGTTCTAATCTTTCATACGGTGCAAGTCTTCAACCCACAAAGAGCCATGCCCGTGCTTAAAACTCCAAAGGACATACTGCAAGGAGATAGTTGCACAAAAATGAAGCTACAGAGTGTCCAAATAAGAACATCAGATTTTCCTTGTGTTCCACAAGTGCTCTGAATAGGAATTTCATTGAATTTAGGGAAATTAATGGATGACAAGACTTGTGGAAATAAATGGATGAGAGAAAACTTACGGAAATAAATGGATGAGAAGACTTTTGGAAATTTGGTATTGGGAGACTGAATGCGTGGCTCACAAGAAAAGTACAAAAGACGAAGCTCTTGTCTGTACCCAAAAAAGTACAAAAGATGTACCATTGTATAATATCTTCAGTGTACTAAACATGAAATTATTTATAAGATTTGTTGGTTTACCATTCTTGATTAAAAAGTATAAGCTATGAAGCTATTTATAACACTTGCACCGCTAGACATCAGGGACGGACCCACAGTGGGGTCAATGGGGTCAAACGACCCTATGGACTCCATGAATGCAAGGTAGAAGGTCCCTTTGAAATGGTATGTGACCCCATGAATGGGTGAAAGAGGAAGCTGCAGAACCTGAGGAAGAAGAAGCTGAACAGGTAATCTGTTTTTTTTTTTAAAAGAAGCTGACCAAAACGGCGTCGTTTTGGCCCAGCTTCTATTTTTTTTTTTTAAAACCACTGACGCCAAAACGGCGTCGTTTTGGAGAAGCCCAGCGAATTTTTTTTTAAAATGCGCTGGCCAAAACGCCGTCGTTTTGGACCAGCTGCAACGAATTTTTTTTAAAAAGACCTGGCCAAAATGACGTCGTTTTGGTCCAGGTCTTTGAAAAAACAAAAAAAAACAGATTGTATAATAGACCCTCTTCGACCAGACATACCCTCAGAGCTCCAAAACCCCCCATTTCCTAAACCTCAAATCTAAATCCCCAATCTCCACCTCCCACAAACCTTTAACCCTCTCCCCCACCAAGCCTTTAAGCCCCAACTCCTCCATTGCCGCCGCTTCCAAAGGCTTGCCTTCGCTTTCAATGTTATTTTAATCTTTAAAAAAAAATTGAACTTTTACACTATGACCCTACGAGCTAAGAATCCTGGGTCCGTCCCTGCTAGACATCCCCAAGGGTTTGAACTCGGCGTGATTGGCTGTGATGTTTGGGCATTGGCTTATTAGGCTTTGAGGCATGAAATTCAATGCCAGTTAGGTGGTTGGGTGAGATGAGAGTCCATTTATACATTGATTGGCCCAATATTTTCAGAACATGGGCTTTGTTTTGATTTGGACCCCTCCTTTCTGAACTTGAGAGCAGTGTGTCAAAACAAAACTTCAACGTCATAAAAATTGCAATAATTTGCAACCATTTAAATAAAAAAATTGTGAGTTTTTTTATATTTATTTTGGGCCTCAAAGCAAGAAAGGGTTTTGACCAAAAACAAAGAAAAATCTCTTGTCATTGATAGATATTTTGTTTTGAATACAATTCGAACTCGGTTCAGAGTGAGGAGCATATTCACTTTAGCTAACTTGATTAAACCCATATATGCATTATTGATAGATTTATAATAGTTGTAAAATGTAAACAAAAACTCGTTGCATTCGAATGGAGAAAATAAATTTGATTTTGGACAAAATGTTATTGTTGAGAAGAGGGATTCAATTAAGAAGAAATATTATTAGATTAAGAACTAGTTGTTAAGGTGAATTTAAATCAATATAATGATTGCTTTTTAAAAAATTCTCTTTTTAAAACTACAAGGTATAAAATATGATTATTGTCACTTCAAAAAAACTTGTCGTGTGTATGTTTTAAATTATTTTTTTGGAGTCAATAATAATTTCCCAGTAATTTATTTATACTTTTCTCACACTCATTACTTGCTTATTATAATTGAAATAAATTTTTATTATGCAAATATAAGAAAAAGTAATTTAAATGATGAACATATTACTGAAATTTTTTACCCAAAAAAAAAACATTACTGAAATTGAGATTGTGTAAATTATAGAAACTCAACATACTTATGTCAGCCTCGAAAATAGCAAAACGGAATATGGATCAGTCTTTTTCCTGGAAGCGCCAATCTTTCTCTCCCGCGTAATTAAACACGTTTCTTTTTCTGCCCAACAGTTCATTGGCCAAGGCACGTCAAGTCCAAACTGTTACCATACACCGCGATGCACCAGTTCCAAAAACCATCAATTCAACCATATAGTATAGGCCTCTCTCTCTCTCTCTCTCTCTCTCTCTCTCTCTCTCTCATTTTCAGTTGAAACGATTGCAGGCACTTTAGCTTCACCAATCACCACCATGGATTCCGAATCAGGTCTGTCGCGAAAGACCAAAATTCAAACCCTAATTTCAATTCTCTGTTTAGTCTCTGAGCTTGCTTCTCTGTTTTCGTTTGTCTGTTTGATTTGCATTTTGCAGTGATTGAGTTCCTGGGCTGCGTTCCTCTGCTTCAGAGGCTTCCCAGCTCCTCTCTCAAGAAAGTCGCCCGGCTCGTCATTTTGAAGCACTACGGTCAATTCTATTATCTAATTGCTTCTTCTGCTGAATTTAACCTTGGTTTCTATCGATAAATGTTTATACTTTATGTGCACATATACATATGTAATACTGGGTAATTGTGAATTCACTTGTTTGTATAGTTTTTGTAATGGTATTGAAGATTTTGAGCGTGTTTCTTTGGGCAGATAGTGGAGAGTATGTTGTTCGTGAAGGTGAAACCGGAGATGGGGTTTACTTCATATGGGATGGAGAGGTTAGTTTGATTGTGTCATTACTTATTAGTTACTTATATTGGATCTTAGAGTGAGCTTATATTGTGGTTTTCTTACACAGGCTGAAGTTACTGGTTCTGTTAATGCTGATGAAGGCAATCGACCTGAGTTCAAATTGAAACGATATGATTATTTTGGTTATGGTGAGAACTGAGAACCTTTTTCTTTGAATGTAAGAAATTGGGTTACTTTCTGATTATGGTTTTGGTGATGCTTACATGAGAATGCGTCAACAATTTTTATCCATATAAGATTTGAGTTTCTTGGATCAGTCCCTGGCCTGCAGGGATTTCTTGATTTGAGATTGTCAGAGGGTATATGGAGTTGTTATCTTGGTGCATTTCTTAAGTTTAGGTGTCATGTTGTCATGAAACCAGACACATGTAGTTGTCCCCATTTTCTTGAGATGAAGTCTTAGTTTGGTTGAGGATATAGATTATGTATCTTGTACTTAGGACGTTTGGCCAATGATTTTGCAATAATCTAGCTGGGATTTTAATTGTCACCATCAATTATCAAGGAAGTATAATGCGAAGGTAATTTTGCAGGTTTTGCAGCATTGGAACATCAGGCTGATGTGATTGCTTTATCTAAGGTAGTTGAAACGTATATATATTAGTTTAGCTTTTTTATTTATTTTATTTATTTATATTAAGCTTTGGGTGCTTGGAGATGGAAATCTACCAGGCTGGGATTGAATAGCAGATTGGGCGGCACTTGTAGGGACTATTGTCTTGTTTTTCTGTGGCAATTACATCTTTCTGGTTGCTCAAGCTCAAAAGGTTTTCCTTTAAATGTTGTTTTTTGTATGCTAATAGTGGCTTTCTGATGTGTTGTTACTTATGGCAGTTGACATGCTTGGTGCTGCCCCATGAACACTGTACTCTTCTGCAGCCAAAATCAATCTGGAATGCTGATAAAGCTCATGATACATGCTCTCTTGTTGAGAATATTTTGCATTTGGAACCAATTGAAGTATGTATCTTCGAAGTTTTTAAGAGAATACTCTTATTATCTTTTATATTTTCAGTTCAGTGCTATATTGCTGTCTAGGAGATTTGATATATTGATTGTTTAGTTATGATGTGATGCTTATAGTGCCAATTGTACAGTGCTATCTGACTTTAGCGATTGTAGATTTTTCTGCATGTCTAAGTCCACTATTATTTCTCTTCTGGATATGCCATACGTAAATTGATTCGGAACTTTGATTCTTTCTGCTTAGAAATATAGACTACTTAATAATCGTTTCATGGTGCCTGTTGACAGTGGCATTCTAATGTGATTTTCTTTTATATTTTGATTGATAAGATTCTGTACTCCTTTTGTTTTCAAAGGTAAACATATTTAAGGGGATTACTTTGCCAGATGCACCAAGATTCGGACAGGTTTTTGGAGGACAGTTAGTTGGACAAGCATGATTAAGTAACTTTTTCTCTTCCTCCTTAATATTTTTCTACTGGATGTTTCTCAATGAATGTATAGTAGATATAAACGATATTGAAGTAGTGTGATGAACTGTAGAACTTAAACTTGCATGCATGATCCTCCTAGTTCTGCCCCAAAAAAAAAAAAAAAAAAAAGGGAAAGCACAAAAGAGTACATCCTTTCTAAGTGGACAAAGTTTAACTCCACACTTGTTTGAAATTGATTGCTTATATTCACTTAACAATCTTCTACAGTGATTTATGTTTGTTCAAATTTTAATTTTCAGTTGTACAATAATTTTTTATTGAGATTTCAACTTTATTTTTTATAAAATAATTCAAATGTGCTTATGAAAATATTGATATGTTTACACACCCAGTTTCTACTTAATTCAACTTGATTTTTTAAATAATGCAAAATTTGTTATAAACACTGTAAATGCAATGTTCTTTTTTCTTAAGTGAATGGCCATATTTGCTTTTTCTCTAATTTCCTTCCGCTTCATAATAATGTCTGCAACTCGAAATGATTGTTCTTTTATCCGTATAGTTTTGAGTTCATTCAGGCACAAAAGTTGTATCATGGCTGGGAATTTATTTAGAAGCAGTTCCATAGCATACTTGTTTCTAATATATCCTATAAAATGCAGGCATTGGCTGCAGCAACGAAAACTGTTGATTGTCTTAAACTTGTCCATAGTTTGCATGCGCATTTTCTGCTTGTTGGAGATTTTAACAGTAAGTATCTGAGCCTAATATATGAAGATGAGAATCTTAAATGTGGAGGCGATATAAATATATTTAGAAAGCTTATGTCTGTAATATTGCTTTTGCAGCACCAATTATATATCAAGTTCACCGAGTACGTGATGGGAAGAGCTTTGCTACTCGAAGAGTGGACGCAATACAAAAAGGGATTAACATTTTCACGATACTGGCTTCATTTAAAGTATGTGTTTATTTAGTCAGTTTACAAATGATCAGAATTTTGTTTTTGGTCGAACAAATGATCAGATAAAAATCTTTGGAATATTACTTTCTTGGCTTGTCATTATATTTTGCATATCAAAGTGGCTAGGAGGTCAAGTCTTGATCAAGATTTGTTTATCAGATTGCAAAAGGTCTTGAGAACCATGCCTTAATAATGGTATCCAGAGAGTCAATATGCCTGGTGAATGATGTTGTATAATAAATCTTGTGTCCTAATAAATATTGTAAATTTGCTTATCTTGAATGTATGCTAAAGTGGTAGCTACGGTTGAACTGCTGCAATGTTGCACGTTGGTTTTAAGATTGGTTAGATTTATTTTGCAGAAAGAAGAAGAAGGGTCTGTCCATCAGGAAGCAAAAATGCCATCTGTGCCTGATCCAGATACGGTAACATTTTCTTGCTTATTTATTAACAAATTTCCAGCTGATGTTGGCTGTAAATGTTGAACTCTTGATCCATAACAGCTTCTGTCAATGGAAGAATTACGTGAAAAACGTCTGCTTGATCCACGTCTTCCAAGGTAAGATATATAGTTGCATTATAGTTCTCTGCTATATGCAATCAAGCCTGTTCTAATTTCGCCTTGTAATTTACTAATTTGTTTTTTTTCTTCTTTTTCCTTTCTGGGTATTGGGGAGTTCAGTTGGGATTTCTATATAAACTTTGTTTTTAGAGTATAGTTGAAACAGTCACATAGCTATGCATTTTACACTTTTAGCCTTCTGGAACAGAATATCCTGTCGGATACTGTAAAGGCTCTTCCCCATTTGTATGAAAAATTAGGGATGGTTCATGGATCTGGACCTTTCATGGAACAGAACTTTTGTTGGGCGGAAACCACGGATAATAAATGTCTTTCTCTGGACTGGCGCCTTCCATTTTGTATGAAATTGAATTTGCTCAAGAGGATGTGACATTTTCCTTTCTGAAAATTTAGTATCATTTGGATTTATTTTTGTTCCAAAGATATTGGCTTTGAACAGAACAGCCAAAGCATTCTGTTTAATGTTTTTGTAAATAAAAAAATTCAGAAAAGTTGCTAGCTGTTTAACTTTTTGTATTAGGCTTCCTCCATTAGCACAAAATTTAGTGAACAACAATCTTAAGTTTTATGAAAGTATAATTCAAGGGTTTTTGCTTTTGTTGGAGAGTTTCTATAACTTCTGTGGAAAAGTTCCGTTGCCAAAAAGCTATGTTGGTTGATAGCTGAAGGAAGAAATTTTTTGGTAAACATTTTATAAAAGCTGCTGTATGTAGTAGAAACTTTGTGCATAGTATTTCAAGAAATTTAGTAGTAAGTGTTGTGAAACTTTGTGCATAGTTTTACTAAATGATCAGAATGATCATCTATTTTTCACATCATCATGATTTTCGTTATATGTGAAGCTTTTCTTTTGTTGGATAATTGATATCTCAGATTTATATGATACTAATGATTACTTGATTCAGGATTTACCGAATCAAGGCAGCTGCAAAGAAATTTGTCCCTTGGCCTATAGAGATACGATTTTGTGAGCCTAGCAGCTCAACCAATCAGACTAAATCCCCACCAAGGTTTGCTTGCTTTACTGTGTTTCGTAATCTAAATTTTTATTGTGCCCTCAGTATGCTTCACACTATGTGAAGATGGATATTTCTTTTTTGTTTTGTTGATTTACCAGTTTTGGTACTGAACTCTTTATCTAAGTAGAATTTAGTGACGTTGCAGTTTGAGGTTCTGGTTTAGAGCAAAAGGAAAACTTTCAGATGATCAGGCTTTGCATAGGTATGCACCCATTTTATCAGTCAGCTAAGTTGATAGTTATTTATTTATTTATTTATTTAGGTCAATTATTGGGTTATTTTTGTTTGTGAGTATCTAGCACATTTAGTAAATACATTCGCAATGTAGCTCATTTTGGGCCTCCCTTTTGCCCCTTTTCATACATCCAAATGTAAGTAAAATTTCATAGAGCATTCAACATGGATTACTGATTATTGTTTTCCGATGTGGTGATTGTTTTGTATATGATTGCTTTCTGTAGATATTCTATTGTTCATATTTCGATATCTGTATGTAGATATATGATTGATTGTTGTTGTATGATTATTTTGCGGATGTGTTGTAGCATATGCTTCAGATTTGATATTTTCTGGTGTAAGTTTGAATCCCCATCGTAGAAGAGGAGTTAAGTCATCCCAAGTTAGTTTGGACCACACGTAAGTCCTTCTCATATAAGAGTTTGCAAGAGCCATAAACTGCATGGTGTCCCTTTTTTCTTCCATGCTGGTAGTGATTGAAAATTTCTTATTAAACATATATATATATATATATATATATATATATATATATATATATATATATATATATATATATATATTCAATTTCTCTCAGGATGTGGTTTCACCGCCCAGTTAGAGCTGATGACTGGTTACTCTATGTGGTAAGTCTCAAAATCGATATTCTTTCTCACATCGTTTAGTTTTGTTAAAATGCTGATGCATGCATGCCTTCTTTTAACAGATAGTAAGTCCCATTGCCTATAATGCACGCGGATTTGTTTCAGGCCAAATGTTTAATTGAAATGGAGAGGTAAAAACTTTGCTGTTAGGTTTGTATTCATCCAAGCATTGCTTGAGTGTGTGATGCACTAAAGTTGTTGCATGTTTTGATGGCAGCTCATTGTTTCATTGACTCAAGAGTCCCTGAATAGGCCAATTAGACCAATTTCTGCTTCGACATCTAAGTTGTGAGCTGATGTTGCAGTATACCATGGCACCTAAAAGCACGGGCGGCTATCATGTCCCGGTAAACCAGTTTTAGTTCAGGTTCCGGGTTTCTGCACAGGGTTTTACAGCTAAATAGAATAATGGAAACATAGTATTTGTTATCAAAGTGCTTGCAAGAAGTGTGTAATTTCAATTCTGTTAAGATGTAGCAGTTGCCCAGATTGCTGACATTGTTGGCCTCCAAAATGTAGTCCTTGGCCTAAGCATCATAAATTAACTAAAGAATGTTTTTACAGTTTTATGGAGTGAAATTAAATGTGTAATCGAATGTTTAAAAGTTTAAGTGAAGCAACCTCTTCAATTATTTTTTTAAAATTTATAATTACTCTTGTTTTGGATAGGTGGCTTGTGGTGGATGAATCTATTTCATTACATATCTGTATCAAACTAAAAGCTGAGGCGTGAGGAGAGAAAAAGCTTAGCAGAGGATCCGGATCCTAGTCGGAAATCAGATAATGTCCATTTTCAAGTTGTTTCTCATGTACATGCTTTGATGATGGCTTTGCCTCATCTTCAAAATATATGACCAGTTTGTTGACGACATTAAGATTTCTTAAAAGACAATATAAATTAAAGATTTCTATACACTATTAATTTATTGACGAAATTAAGATTTCTTAAAATAAAAAATCCTCATTCACAATATATTTTTTTAGTTTTTTTTTTTAAAAAAAAAAGTTCTTCATTAAGCTCGGATTATCTATCTTACTTTTATTTGGTACCAAACGTATGCTAGCTTCGTTTGAATATTTTTCTACTGTAAAGCTTTAAATTCTAAACTTTAACCCAATTTCTACAAGATTATTATTATTATTATTATTTTAAAACATTATTATGAATGAGAAATTTGCATAAATACCACCTGAACTTTTAATTTTTATTTTTAACCACCTAAATTTTGTAATGTGTTGCAATCCACCACCTATGTCTAACCCTGTTAAAGTTTTCGTTAAGTTTAAGGGTATTTTTGCATGCTCCATATAACTAAAAATAAAATTTAAAAAACAGAATTTAAAAAAAAGGAAAGAAATATGTCATTATTGCTAATCCACCCTATGCATCAGTATTCAACCAAAATTTATTTTGGAACACATCACCAGCAACCACCCCCTCCCATTCCACAATGTATGATTCTCCTTCTTTATTATTTGCATAATAGTAGGAATATACTTTTTTTTTTTAAACAAAATAATAGGAATATACTTAAGCAATGTATGACGATGAAGAAGTAATAAGATAGAAAATTTAAACACTTCTCTTCCACTTTATATAAGATTGCCATGGTCCTATCATTAAATCTTTTGCCTTCCTGCATTTCTCGTCTTGTCGTTCAATCCAATGAAAGTTTTTTATAAATTAAAAAAAAAAAAAAGTTTAAATTGCAATTACTCTCTCTTCCCATATATCCAGTGAATTCACAAAATTTAACATTAACGACTAGAACTTGAATTTTATAACTTCATCACAATTTTGGGAAGGAATCAGTTTTTTCCTATTTCATACTAGCCTTGCTAAATATCCCAAAAAGTTCATAAACATCTGCCATTGGCAAACAAGTTCTAAAACAAGTGCAGTCCTTATAATGGAAATGCCTATAATAAACTGCAAGTTAATAAAAAATCATAAAAATAACTCTGCAGTTAAGCTCTCTATGATCTCCAAATCTTTGTCTTCTTACCTGGAGACTTAACTCTCTATGATCTCCAAATCTTTGTCTTCTTACCTGGAGACCAGAGTCGGCCCATAGCATGTGCGGGCTGCTCGACCGCACAGGGCCCCCAAAATTTAGGGGCCTCCAAATGTTTTTAAAAGCCCAACATTATATTATATATATTTTTATTCCAAAAATATTATTATTATTTCCTAACGGGCAGATATTTGTTCCTTCTTGATTATCCGTCTTCCGTCCAAACACAGTCTTCTTTACGCTTTTGCAAGTCAAAAGGCGTGTTGTGTGCATCTCTGCTCTCCAGTCTCAACCACACACCTCTCTCTCTCTCTCTCTCTCTCTCTCTCTCTCTCTCTCTCTCTCTCTCTCTCTCTCTCTCTCTCTCTCAGACAAAGGATGATCTTGATTCTATTAGTGGGTTCTAAGGTAATTGATGCCACATAATGATTTCGGTTTAATTTATGATTTATGAATTTTAAAATTTGAAAAATTGTTATTTTACTTATACATATAGGGCCTCATCAGCTTTCTTCGCACAGGTCCTCCATATCTAATGGACCGGCTCTGCTGGAGACTTAAGCCTAAATTTCCTTGTTGTAAGGGTTCCATTAGCAAGCTAGAGTTTGGTTGGTCTATAGCTGTATTTGCAATTCAATTTCAACAACCCACGTCAAGATTCCAACAGACAGAAATATAGAGCATGGTAGGGAAGGGGTTGGGGAAGGTGTGGTATAATTAGGTTAACTTTATATATAAAAAATTCTGTTTTTTACATTTATTTTAAGTTATAAGGAATAGACGAAAATACACTTTACATAAATTTAAACGGAGTTAGATATAGATGGTGAATTGCAATATTTTACAAAGTTCAAGTGGTTAAAAATAAACATTAAAAGTTCAAGTCGTAATAGCGCACATGCCTAAAAGTTTAGGTGGTATTTATGCAAATTTCTCAATATGAATAAACAAATAAGTTCTACTTTATTCTACCATGTTCCGGAAAACGACGAGTCGTCTGCATTTTTGCACTATTTCTTTCCTTTTAGTTTTTTTTTAAGGTAGGATTCTTTCCTTTTAGTTTTAAGTTAGCGCCTCCATTTCCATTTAAGACACAAGCTTGTGTTAGCATGTGTAGCACTACATAACTTTCTTTGCAAAGAGTGTCGTTCTGATGAATTTCCAATTGAACCAACAGACGAATCTTCATCTTCAGTATTACCAGTTAATGAAGAAGATAATTTGGAACCTATTGTTCAAACCCAAGAGCAGCAACGAGAAAATGCTAATGCATGGAGGGCTACCATAGCTTTAGATATGTGAAGAAATGCTACTTCGGAGGACATGAAGCTACATCAAATTGGCTATTAAAAGATTGGGAAAATTTTATTGGCTTTTACTTTAACTTGTCTTTCTTTGTTATCTTTTTCATTGACTCTTGTAACTTTGAATGTTTGCTTTTATTTATTGTTCCATTCCATTTGATCCCGTTTCTATTATCGCTGATGCAAGTGCCCACAACTTTAAGCAATTGACTTTCATTGGCTTTTTTATTTATGGCTCCATTCCATTGTTTAAACCAAGTGTCCGCAGCCTAGTAACCTTGCTCATCATCTGATTGTGTCAGGACTCACCAGTTTGATAAAGATGTCATTGTTTTCCTTCTTGTTTGATAGCTGCTGCATGGACTTCAAGTCTTTGTCCAAATCAACCTTTCTTTCCTCAGTCTTCAATGCAAGCAGAGCCTTCCTCTTCTCTTCAAGCACCTTCTCATACTCTTCTAAAGTCATCTCGTATAATAAAGTGAAACAATGCCATCGTTTTATGTAGGATGAGCAGAAAATCCAATCTCATTAGTTAGCATCATACAAATAAAAAATCCATGTGGTTTTTCCAAATCTTATAAATTCTTATGATATAAATCTTTAAAATCCAAACATAAAAAATCCTGAATATAAAAAATCTTTAAAAAAGTCCTTCCAAGTCATTATATTCCTAAATAATCTTTTAAAATCCACTGGACTTATTTATCCATAAATAGTCTTTTAAAATCTCAATTGAATACACCCCCAAAATTTAACAAGAATTAGGTAAAGGTTCGACCAAAAAAGAAAAAAAAGTAAGCTTTCTATTAAAAACAGAGCTTAATCAGAAAGGTTTTGTAATTAAAGAAGAATGTGGTTCCTTTTGAATCGATTGGAGGTAAAGAAGAATGTGGTTCCAGTAACCAATCAATCAAATCCCCATTTCTGAGACTCACAGGTCAGTTTCCGCCAAATCGTTTATTTTTTTGTCTTCTTATCAACTATGTTTTCTTTCTCTTGCGAACGGTTATTTATCGATTCGGTCAAATTAGGGTTTCAATTCAACTCGTTAGGTTTGGTATTTGATCCACTTGTTTGCCGTGGAAAAAAAAAGTTTCTGCAAATAAAATCGAATTGAAATTGTTTCCTGAAAATTGGTATGAATTTGCTTTTGAATTTTATTGGGTTTGAAGAAACTTCTGGGTTCTATATATTTCCGGGGATCGAAGACATAGCTTCGGTGACAAATGGCCACTCTGTGAATAACTTAAATGGGAAACTGGTATGAAGAACAAGAGAAATGAAAGAGAGAATGTTTCCTATTTTGTGACTTGGAATTGGATTTTTGGTCTTGTTGCTATTGCCTATTTTGTCGAATTGTGGCTTTTTAGTAGTGTACTGAGTGTTTAAGTTAATGTGGATTTGAAGATTTCTGCTGCTACTAATGAGGAAAAGAGAAACTTTAACTTCAATTTCAATTTGTTTAAGGGCTTTATTTATTCAGAACTTACATTGAGGTGAAAATATGGTAATTACATGCAATGCTACATGCTAAGCTACTAGATTGGAGAAACATATAAGTTATTCCATTCCATAAAATTATAAAAGAATAAATGCAAGGTTAGAGAAAGAATGCCTCATCAAGAGGGGGAGGGAGGGGGAAACGTTTGTGGCGGTGTTTGATTTGCAGATGGTAAGGGTAAGTTTCAAATAGATTCTCCAAAATTAATCAGCTGTAGAAAAACCTATTGAAATTGCAAGCTTTATTGGTGGAAGGGGAAAGTTGGGTGTCCCTAGTACTAGTCTTGGCGTCATAGCTGAAGGTGTAAGCTGGCTTGCATATTACTAAGATTGAGAAAGTGAATCCATTGTTCAACATACAAGCTGCTTGTTGGCTTATATCAGTCTTACTTATCTAAAATCCTTATGGTTCCATTTTAATTTTTCAGGCGACATTAGAATGGAGCAGCCAGGTGTTGTATCATAGGGGATCAGTCAAATGGAACTGAGCCAACAGTCGCTTATATCTGGCCTTCCAGATGACATTGCTCTCTTTTGCCTGGCTAGGGTTCCCCGGAAGTATCATACACTCCTAAAGTGTGTTTCAAAAAGATGGAGAGACTTAGTGTGCAGTGAAGAGTGGCATTCTTACCGTCAAAAGCACAAACTTGATGAGACTTGGATCTATGCTTTGTGTCGAGACAAATTGGACCGACTTTGCTGTTATGTGTTGGATCCCAACTCATCAAGAAAGTCATGGAAGCTTGTTCATGGACTTCCGCCTCGCGTCTTGAAGAGAAAAGGCATGGGTTTCGAAATGCTGGGAAACAAAGTTTACCTGTTGGGTGGTTGTAGTTGGTGTGAAGATGCTACCGGCGAGGTCTACTGTTATGATGCTTCCCTGAATGCTTGGAGTGAAGCTTCTCCATTATCCACTGCTAGGTAATACTTCTCACTTGTACTTTCTGCAGAGTTTTTCATGGGTTAAAGCTGGAATAATTTCTCCCAGGTTCAAATATATCACATTATCTGCTGAGAAAACACCATATTTCATGCAATGTTAAAGATTGGCGATTTCGTCTTTTGACCTGTCAGAGCATATAGATTTCTCATTATTGAATGCTGTCGTGATGAATAGTAAAAACTCTTGCAAATTAGTTTGCTCTTTGTTATTATTATAATTATAAAGAGCCTTTGCTTTACTGGATTTGTGCATGCAGGTGCTATTTCGCCTGTGAAGTATTGGATGGAAAAATATATTCCATTGGTGGTTTAGGTTCAAATTCAAGCGATCCACATTCTTGGGACATCTATGACCCTTGCACCGATAGTTGGAAATTTCACTCTGACCCAAACATTGTCCCTGAAATTGAGGATTCTGTGGTCATGGATGGGAAGATCTACATTCGCTGCGGGACTTCTGCTGTAACTTCTCATGTGTACGCTGTTGTTTATGAACCATCAAGTGGCACATGGCAGCATGCAGATGCCGACATGGTTGCCGGCTGGCGGGGTCCAGCAGTTGTCGTAGATGGGACCCTCTATGTGTTGGATCAGAGTTCAGGAACCAGGCTGATGATTTGGCAGAAGGAGTCTAGGGAGTGGATTCCTGTTGGGAGGCTGTCGTCCTTGCTCACCAGGCCGCCCTGTCAACTTGTAGCTATTGGGAAGAAATTTTACGTTGTAGGAAAGGGGCTTAGCACAGTGATGTTTGATGTTGAGAATGCAGGGAATATGGAAGGGGTGATGGTTAGTTCTTCAATACCTAAATTGAATTCTGATGATGATGTAATCAGCTGTAAATGTTTATCAATTTGAAATTATTGTTGCCGAAAGGAATCTTGGAAAACTACCATTGTATGATATCTTCAGTGTACATGCTTGGATGTATTTGGATGTCTCATAAAAATGAAACTATTTATAAGAATTTTTGGTTTACTATTCTTGATTAAAAAGTATAAGCTAAGAAGCTATTTATGACACTTGCACCGCTAGACATCCCCAAGGGTTTGAACTCGACGTGATTGGCTGTGATGTTGTGGTAAGATTTGTGTATTTACTATATATACCGTCTAACTCAGTCGGTAGAGCGCAAGGCTGTTAACCTTGTGGTCGTGGGTTCGAGCCCCATGGTGGGCGCTTACAAAAGTTTTACTTCTTTTTTCGTGTTCATACGGAGAAGAGAACCTTTAAAAACAAAAAGCAAAAAATATTGTACTTTCAAAGTAAGTATTTTCTTTCTTACAAAGACGGAAAGATAATGTTAGTAAAGTGCCTTTCCCAGATTGACAACCCTTTCATTTATGTGACTGAATCACTTAACTCAAATTATTCCATTGTTTTATCCATACGAGCAATACAGTAAAAGGCAATTAAGCGTCTGCATTCCCTACATTTAGATAACATGCTCGAATCAGAAAAAACCATGAGGTACACAAGAACATCATACCAAATACTTCATGGGTGAAGTTCCCATTAAGTTCTTACAAATAACGGTGCAACTCATTTACTATAAAATAAATGGTTCCTTTATTTCAGTGAGATCCCTTATCATCATCACTCAAGTACTCGAATGCTAGTACAAATAGCAGTCCTTCGTCTCGTCCATCTTCAATTGAAGGGAAAGAATGTCGTCTCAAAGTTGCCTGCGCTAAAGACGAAGGGAAACATAATTATAACCAGTGAACAAAATCATGTATGCATGTTCCTTTTATATAGCAAAAGAAAGAAAGTTCATATTTCCTTTTTTTAAAATATTAATTATGTTCTATAATATCTACATGCATTTCGGGATAAAGAACAACTAACTTGCATCATTGAATTTCAAAAAAAGTATGTGAGAGAGATAGTAATAATTACCATTTATCTAGTATTAGGCATCCTTTGCCCGATGATTTCTGCCTTCACGTACAACCAATCTGTGAAACAAGTCCAGAAATTGAAGTATGTATGTCTGCATGACCTGTTGAATAGAAGAGTGCCAAAAACTCCCCAAAATCCAACAGCAAACCCAAGCCCCAAGCTGATGTAAAATCCTTGCGATATGAGCCCATATTTATTGTCTTGATTCACCAACACAGTTTGTCCTGGACCTTTTTCCTCCTCATCACATGTCCTTAGGAGTGGCAGTCCACAAAGTAGAGGATTTCCACCATAAGAAGATGGACCAAAGCTTTGGAGTTGGGTGCCTATTGGAATTTTTCCAGACAAGTTGTTTTCTGACAAGTCCAAGTAACCTATACGATCTATCCAAGATAGACTATTTGGAATTCTGCCATTAATATGGTTTCTTGATAAATCAAGGAAATCTAACTCCTGCAGCATTCCAATCCTTGGAGGTATTTGACCTGTTAATTGGTTTCTCGATAGGTTTAAAGAAACCAAACCAACAAGATCAGTGATTTCACTAGGAATCTCCCCAGTCAACTTATTGCTTGAGAGATCAATAATCTTTACAAGTCCCAAAATACTTTTGTATTTAGACCTTACCCCTTTCCAAGTTAAAGTTGCTTCCTCCTCATACACCCCAATAGAACGTAGTTCTCCCAGCTGAGTCATATATGAATGTTGGATAATTCGACTTGAATTTCCTTTCTGAGCCAAAACAATCAAATTGTTGAGACATTTGGGTATAGTTCCAGAGATGTTGTTCATCGATAAATCCAAAATTTGAACGCTTGTCAGATGGCATAATTGGTGCGGGATGCTTCTATAGAACTGATTACCTCGAAGGATTAAGATAGTCAAATTTTGAAGACTAGCCCCTAACCATTCAGGTATTGAGCATGATAAGTTATTTTCCCCAAGATCAAAAAGTGTCAACTTTGTACAATTCTTCAATTGTGAAGGCAACTCTCCCATAAATCTGTTGTTACTTAGTCTTAGTGTCTCGATACTAAACAAGTGCCCCATCGTGGTGGGAATTTTCCCAAATAAATAGTTATTGCTCAAATCAAGGAAGACTAATTTTTTAAAATGAATCCAACAATCAGGAAGTTCTCCAGATACATGATTGCTTGAGAGATCAAGAAAGGTTAAATTACTATCCTTGGTTGCACACAAAAAAGAAGCTGCCCCCGAAAAGTTATTATGGGAGAGATCTAGAACTGAAGCTTTTGATAGAATTGAAGGGATTGGACCCTCCAATTGATTCCAACTCAAATTTAGGCTCGGTGCAAACTCCAATCTAATATTTCCAACTGTTCCTCTCAATTGATTGTGAGAGATATCCATAATCTCTAATTTTTGTGACAAATCCCAAAACCAACTTGGAATGGTATCAGAAATTCCAGCATCAGAAATATCAAGCCATGTATAATTTTTTTGAGTTTGAAGCCATTTTGGGAAAGACGACGGCCACATCTTACAGGACCCCAAGTATATGCTTCGCAATTGGAAGGGAGGAATCCAATCAAAACTGAAGTTTAAAAGTAGTGAGTTAGATGATAAACTCAAATCACTTAATTTGGAGAGTTTTGAAAAATGAGTTTCTGAAATCACTCCTTCCAAAGAATTCCAACCAATACGAATAGTCTCCAGCTTGGACATCTGTCCAATACTTTCAGGTATTCTTCCACTTAAGTTATTGCCCTGGAGAAACAAGTGTTTCAATGATAAGAAGTTCGTAAGATCAGGCAATGAACCCGAAATGTCATTATTATAAGAGATATCCAAACGCTCCAATGTCTTTTGAGCGCATTTGGACAATGTTTCAACAAAGTCTGAAAGTTGTCCACTAAGACTATTATCCCCAAGGTCCAACTCTCGCAGCCTACATAACTTGGCAAAGGAATTCGGGATCCCTCCTTCAAGTTGGTTTTCATGGAGACTAAGATATGCAAGAGAGCTCATGTTTCCAAAAGATGCAGGAATTGAGTGACCTCTGAAATAGTTGTAAGAGAGATCAAGATGAACAAGGTTGGTATGAGTACCGGACAACCATTGGAAGATTGAAGAGTTGAGATTGTTGAAGGAGAGATCGACATGAACAAGAGATTTAGAAGAATTCATGAGAGAAACAGAGGATATAACTGGAGGAGGAAGTGTACAGTACCATAATATCAAGTTTGTTAGTTTAGGAAGCATATTAACTGCTTCCAGCCAACCAACAACGTCACTGAGATTAGTGTAACTTAGGTCCAAGTATTTCAGACCTGAAAGATTAGGGAGCCAATTGAGGTTTTTTGCATGAATAGAGTTCACAGGGAGTGGGCTTATTGTTTGGCTAATAGCAAGGGTGCTGAGGTGTCAAGACTGTTGCGTTAATCATGGGTGTTAGTTTGTATTAGTTGTTGTAATAGTCACGTGTATCTTTCAGTTAGTTGGGAAGAGCTAGCTTAACTACTAAGCAAAGCCCAAAGTATAAAGGGTTCTGTGTACTGTAATATTGATGATTCAGTAAAAAGAATTCTCAGATAATACTCATTTTCTCTCTCTGATTCTTTGACTCTTCTCCTTCTTCTCAATTCTTCCTTATCTGTTAACATGGTATCAGAGCCCTGCGTGGCTCGTACCCTCTGATCCTAATGTGCTTCCTCTGTGTTCAGCTCTGATTTCCTATTCTCTTTCCTTCCCCTTATTCAATTTTATCAATTTCCTTCTCAATTCTTGTTTGTTGAATCAATTTCGTCGATTTCACGTTCAATTTCCTTCTTCTTCTTCTTCGATTTCGTCAATTTCCTTCTCAATTCTTGTTTGTTGAATCAATTTCGTCGATTTCAATGGCGGCTTCGTCTCTCAAAATTGAAGGATTGCTAGGCATGGTTACTCTGCGTCTGAAAGATGATAATTTCTTGAAATGGCGGTATCAGATTGAATCTGTCCTGGAAGGTTATGATCTTTTCGGCCACTTCGATGGATCTACCATTGCTCCCCCAAAATTTGCTATTTTGGATGAAGAAGGAGTCACCTCAGAGGTTACTGCGGCATATAAGGAGTGGCTTCGGGCTGATAAAGCTTTATTGAGCTTTCTGATTGCAACACTCTCGGACGACGCGATTGAATATGTTATCGGCAGTAAAACGGCTCGTGATGCTTGGTTGAGCCTCTCCGATCGCTATGCCACGGTGTCTCGTGCTCGGATCAGTCATCTCAAGACTGAGTTGCAGACGGCTCAAAAAGGTGGTGATTCCATCGACAAATTTCTCCTGCGTCTCAAACGTATCAAGGATCAGTTGTCTGTTGCTGGCATTTCAATTTCGGATGATGATCTCATGATCGCAGCTCTCAATGGATTACCTTCCGAGTACGATATGATTAAGACAGTTCTCATTGCTCGAGATACGTCCATTTCGTTCAAAGATTTTCGAACTCAGCTTTTAGCTGCTGAACAATCTGCCGAGTCGCGCCTTTCAGCTCTTCATACTCCTATGGTGGCCATGATTGGGCATACTTCTTCTGGCTCTCTCAATACCGATGCTGGTATACTTCCTACTCCTTCTACTGTTCCTGTATCTCCTTCTGGTTTTCATGCCAATGCTAGGCCCTCTGGTTCTATGTCTACTTCTTTCGGTAGAGGACGATTTTCTGGTAATCGCTCTTTTCCTCCTCGTGGAGGTTTTCAAGGCTACAGACCGTCTCATGGTGGCGGCTTTCAAGGCTTCAGGCCTTCTCCTGGTGGTTTTCCAAAGTCTGGTGTTGTGCCCGAATGCCAAATTTGCAACAAGCGTGGACACACTGCTGTCAACTGCTACCACAGGAATGTTTCTCCTCAGCACTCAGCCTCATCATCTGTTATCGAGTGTCAAATCTGTGGGAAACGTGGACACGGTGCTTTGGATTGTTTTCATCGCTCAAACTACGTGTATCAAGGTTCCTCTCCTCCTGAATCTCTCACTGCAATGACAGCTCAGACCTCTTTTTCTCCTGAGACATTCTGGATAGCGGATAGTGGTGCCAGTAATCACATGGTGCCCACTGTTGATCAATTGGATTCTGTAACTCCGTGTACTTCTGCAGATCAAGTTACTATTGGCAATGGGGCAGGTTTGCAGATTGCTCACATTGGCCACACCAAGATATTGCAAGTGTGTAAGGTTTCCAAGTTGGTTTGGAATTTCACCTCCAAAATTTGCATGAGAAAGATTGAGGTATATTAAATTGCTCAGAGATCCAATGAAATCTGGAATTTTGCTCCAACTGAAATTATTGAAACTAAGGTTCAAATACTCCAAATGCTGCAAGTGAATGAGTTTAGGACTAATCTTACCTTGCAAAGATTGGTCTCCAAGATCAAGCTTAACAACATGACCAGTTTGGTTGTTGCAGTAGACTCCGTCCCATTGGCAACAATCTTTGTTTTGTCCTTCTCTTCCCCATGAAAGGAGGCGATTGCCGTCGTCACCCACGAGGCCTTGTTTGAGTGCAAGGAGTGCTTGCCTGTCCCTCTCGCTACATCCAATGCATGGACTGCTCATGTGTAGTAAAACCACCGCCAGAATTGCATAGAGGAGTTTGAAGCAGAACCTTGCTTCAACCATGTTAGCTACAGTCATGATCAAGACGAACAAGGGAAACTCTTTAGGAAAAATGTAAAGCACAACCAAAGTAAGCGTACATGCAAAACTGGTGAAGCACGTATATATGCTTGTATGATATCTCAAGATTGACGAAACATGGTGGACTTGACTCTTTATCCTAAAACAGAATTTTTAAAAATAATTCAAATAATTAATTAAATAATTAACTCGAAATTAATTTAATTAATTGGGTTTAATTTTAAATTACAGAGCCCCAAGCCCATCTTTTGACTAGTTAAATATATATTATTTTTATATATTAATTAACCATTGACCCAACTAATTAGGTTGACCCAAAGGCCAAACCCAACAAGCCACTCAATTGGGCCACTTACATAGCCCAATCCTAAGTATTTTATTTCCAAGAGAAAGACTTTCAAGGAATTATAGTTTTCCAATGTTGGACAAATTTCAATTCAAACATGTTTGCAATACCTTGCAAAAACCAACAAAGATTGACGAAACATGGTTGACTTGACTCTTTATCCTAAAACAGAATCTTGACAAAACCGCTTTCCCACTTAATGCAATCAATAAAGCCCCATTATCCTAAAACAGAATTCTGACAATTTATTTTTTTCAATGATCAATTTGGCTAATATCTTTTTTTATTGACCAAATTAAAATTTCGTGTAAAATTCAATGACCAAAAAAAATATTTAACCTTTTTTTGTTTTTTATTTTTTGTTTTAAAATTCTACTCGATTGGGGGCCACGGATGGTATTGTTATCCTCATCCACCTACTAGGCCAAATAAGTAATATATTTATTTTAAGTAATAACTATGTAATTTATAATATAATACAATCAATTACTATTTAATATAATATTTATTTAGTTTTTTCAAATTGAATGGAGATTATTTTGAGTCCTTAGGATAAATTTTTTTAAAAAATAAAAATTTGGAGATTCAAGTAGGGTTTGGGAGGCAACTCTCCGACGGAACGAAACCAAACTTTAAGTGGTCACTTAGAATTTCCATGGCTCTGTTCCATGATTTTTATTATGTCGTAGTGGAAGCATTGATGACTTGACTTTGAAGACTTGGACTCTTTCATTCCACCGAGCACATTTTTAGGAATTGGGATTTTATAATGCAAAAGAAAACGTAAGTGTGTCTTTGCCAAACTTTATACCTAACTAGTTTAATTTTTCCAGTCCACCGAGGTATATTATATTGAACTCTCTAAAGTCCCTTTTTACCAAAGAGTGCTGCTATTTCCACCCACCTGTCCTATTTTTCCACCCACCTTATAATCAAAGATTTAAAGACAAATCTACCCCTTTGTAAAATTACTTTTAAGAACTTGAGGAAAAAACCTCAAACTCTCCTTAAAATAAAATAAAATAATAAAATAAGATTTTCATTATGAAAAAAAATCTCTCTCCCTATGTCTCCCCTTCCCAAGCCACCCCCAACCCATCATTGGAATCTCTACAGCCACCATTCCCCTGCAGCACTTATTTACGAGTCTTGTTCAACAGACTAGGAAACATTATATTTAAGATTGTTGGGGCTTTTGGTAGCTGAACCAAATCTTGAAGGAAAGCTTAAGATGATGTTGCCACCATGAAAGCTTGAAAATTTACTCGATTTTTAAGCAAGACCAAGTCAGGCACACATAAATATAACAAGTAATAAAAGAAAGAAATTTTCATTTTTCTCTTTTCTTTCAAGAAGAAAAAATTGCCCACAATTTGAATTTTTTGAGAAAAATTGAAGCTCACTCTTCTAGAATCCAAATTCCTAAGAGGAGGAAGACAATGGAGGCTCTGGTTTGCAGAAAATTGGAGGACCCAACAATACCCATTTCAGAAGAAGGAGCAGAGAAAGCAATAGTAATAAAAGAAGAGTTATCTAATGCGTGTAAAGAGAGGGAATTATGGAGGCTGAAGGGGGTGGGGGAGGGAATGATGGCTAGGCTTGAGGGCTTCAAGGGTTGGGGGTGGGTCGGGAAGGTGAGGAGAGAAGGAGAGAGACTTGTTTATATTTTATTATTAATATTTTACTTTATTTTGGTTGAATTAATAATTAAAATGGCATTTTAGGAATAATGGTGGGTGGAAAAATAGGATTGTGCTTTTTTCAAATTTACATGGTGGGTTGGAAGATAAGGTGGGTGGGAAAATAAGACAGGGGTGGAAATAGCAGCACTCTTTACCAAAATAACAATTATGCCTAAATAGAAAATCACTAAAGCCCTTTTTATATTCTAAAATAATTTTACCAAAACCACATTTTTCAAAAGGGAATTATCTTTTTGAAGTGGGATGTTGTTGGTATGCAAAAGAGAAGAGCATGTATTAATTTTTGAAACATCCTTTCAACTTGAGATCGGATTCTTTCCAATCTTTGTAACGTGTTTGAGATATTCATACAGACAGAAGACCAAAACCAGAGTCATACATTTATTCAAGATAAAACATGAAAAAGAACTACAATCCATCATTCATCTGCTACTACTAGAAATTAAGTTCGACACTAATTTCCAAGATGCAAGTGGCCAGGAAGTAATAACTTGAGTTAAGTAATTGAATAAATTTTGGAATTATCCAAATCAGATAATTAAATTTTTATTATTCTTCTTTTTTTTTTCCTTTTTTGTTGGGTATCAATATAAGAAGTTCATTGAGTTGGGAATTAATGGACGAGAAGACTTGTGGAAATCAAATTTTATATAGGAAGAATGAATTTGTGATCAGTGGACAAGATTTTGGGTCATTAAAAATAAGAAAGAAATGAGAAAGTGATGAATATATAGGTGAAGATTCAAGTCAATATCAGGCACAATTGTTACCTATAATACATATTAGTGGATTAATTATGCAATATCAAATCAATTGGCCTTTGTTTACCATTCGTAAATTTGTCAGGAACATAGAAAGCCAGAACATTTATGGCAAACAGTTGATTCGCAAGTGCAAATATGCAAATAGATAAGTTGAGGAACCATTAATCAGTCAAACAATATGGGTAGAATATTTTCAGATATATTTCATTCTCCAAAAGGAGGTATTTATAATAAGGTTACAAACCCTAGTAGGGTTAGACAAGGAAAACAAGTGGTATCCTAATTACATAATATCTATACAAAAGGAAAAATAAAACCCAAATAGAATAGGATATACTCTACTCGCCAACACTCCCCCTCAAGTTGGAGCAAAGACGTCACGCATGCCCAACTTGTCAAGCGAGTTGAGAAAGATACTTGTAGAAACAGCTTTCGTAAGAACATCAGCTAACTGATACTCTGAACGGATGAAAGGGAAGGACACAATCTCTGCATCCAACTTTTCTTTAATGAAATTTCGATCAACCTCCACATGCTTTGTACGGTCATGTTGTACAGGATTATGAGCAATTGCAATCGCAGCCGTATTGTCACAATATAAATCCATGGGTTTATTAGGCCCACAACCAAGGTCTTTCAACAATCTCCTCAACCACAGTAACTCAGATACACCATGGGCCATTCCCCGATACTCAGCCTCAGCACTAGATCTAGACACCACCTTTTGTTTCTTGCTCCTCCACGTAACAAGATTGCCACCCACAAACATAAAATACCCAGATGTCGAACGTCTATCTGTGGCTGAACCTGCCCAGTCAGCATCTGTATATCCTTCTACATTTGTATGGCCATACTTGGAGAAAATTAACCCCTTGCCAGGAGTTACTTTCAGATACCTTAAAATACGAGTCACAGCCCCCATATGATCTACACTAGGAGAGTGCATAAACTGACTTACTATATTTACAGCATAAGCAATATCTGGACGAGTATGAGCCAAATAAATCAACTTCCCCACAAGTCGTTGATAACGTTCTTTATCAGTCGGAACTTGATCGGGATATATCCCCAACTTATGATTCTGCTCACTAGGGGTATCAATCGGTTTACAATCCAACATTCCAGTTTCTGCAAGTAAATCCAAAACATACTTTCTTTGGGATAGAAAAATACCATGTTTAGATCTGGCAACTTCAATCCCAAGAAAATACTTTAAATCACCCAATGATTTCATCTCGAACTCAGAAGCCAGATACTTCTGAAGACTCTGTATCTCTACATGATCATCTCCAGTCACAATCATATCATCAACATAAATAATTAAAGCCGTCAATTTACCTTTATGACGCTTCAGAAACAAAGTATGATCAGAGTTACTTTGCACATACCCAAACTTCTTCATAGATGCAGCAAACCTTCCAAACCACGCTCTTGGAGACTGCTTTAATCCATACAAGGATTTCCGTAGCTTGCACACCACACCCTCCTTAGAAGTCACAGGGATACCCGGCGGAGGATCCATATATATTTCTTCTTTGAGATCACCATGGAGGAATGCATTTTTGACATCAAATTGTAGCAGCGGCCAGTCACGGTTAGCAGCTAAGGATAAGAGCACGCGTACAGTGTTGAGCTTAGCTACTGGAGCAAAAGTCTCTGTGTAATCCACTCCATATGTCTGAGTATACCCTTTTGCTACCAATCTTGCCTTGTAACGGTCAATGGAACCATCAGCCTTGTGCTTCAAAGTAAACACCCATCTGCACCCAACTGCTTTTTTTCCTTTTGGTAAAGGAACTAACTCCCAAGTAGCATTCTTGTTCAAGGCTTCCATCTCAACATGCATTGCATCTACCCAGTTTTGATCAGATAGAGCATCCTGCAACTTAGTTGGCACACATACACTAGATAATTGACACAAATATGATGCATATGACTTAGATAAACGATGAGTTGACATATAATGGTTAATGGGATATTTAGACTTGGCATGTATATCAGGAGAATATTGTATTTTAGGTTTCCCACGGGTAGTACGTGGGGGCAAAGAATAGGTAGGTATATCACTAGAAAGTACCTCATTATCACAACTTGATTGAGGCAATGGCAGGGCAGAGGGGGGTATATTATCAATTTCATCTGTATGGGAGTCGCCAATATCACTGTTATTTCCTTCTGAGAGAGGCTCGAAAACACCAACATTTTTGTCTGGCGACCGGTCGTGGCTTTCTTGGCGACCGGTCGCGTCACTCGTATCGGTACTGTTGTCGCTCGTCGACGGCGGGCGACCGGTCGCTTCCTATGTGCGACCGGTCGTTTACTTCGCGACCGGTCGCTTCCTCACTGCGACCGGTCGCTTCGCTCGTATCGGTACTGTAGTCCCAGCTCGACGCGAGCGACCGGTCGTGTCCTATGAGCGACCGGTCGTTTTCATCCTGTTCGCCTAAAATTTCCATATTTTCCAAATTCTTCAATTCACTCCCCCTCTCCCCCTGAATTGAAGAAGAGGGAGAAACATAATAGGGTACCTCTTCATGAAATGTGACATCCAAAGTGACCTGTACCTTCTGAGTAGGCGGGTGATAACACTTATAACCCTTCTGAGTAGTAGAATAACCGATGAAGACGCAGCGGAGAGCACAAGGATCAAGTTTACTTCTTTGATGAGAGTAAACATGAACATACGCAACACACCCAAACACCTTCGGAGGTAACTTAGAGACTGAAACCGGAGGAGTAAGAGCACATAACACATCAAGTGGAGTCTTGAAATCAAGAACCCGACTAGGAGTGCGGTTAATCAAGTAGGCGGAAGACAAGACACCATGTCCCCAAAGATGATGGGGAACAGACATATCCAACATCAGAGAGCGAGCAACTTCAAGTAACTGGCGATTCTTCCTTTCAGACACACCATTCTGTTGAGGTGTGAATGGAGTGGTAGTTTGGTGAATGATACCTTGATCACGAAAGAATTGGGCCAAGGTATGATTCACATATTCACCGCCATTATCAGTGCGAAATACTTTAACACGAGCATGGAACTGAGTAGACACCATGGCACAAAAGTCAGGAAGAATAGAGGCAACATCATGTTTATTCTTCATCAAATACACCCATGTTAAGCGAGTGCAGTCATCAATAAACGTCACAAACCAACGGAAACCATTAGAAGTCACACGAGCAGGACCCCAGACATCAGAATGTACTAACTCAAAAGGCAAAGCAGCTTTATTATTACTTAAGGGAAAAACAGTACGGTGGCTCTTGGCCATTACACATGTCTCACACTTAAAACTGGACTCATCACAGGAGCGAAATAAAGATGGAAACAGACGCTTAAGGTAGCCAAATGACGGGTGTCCCAAGCGACGATGCCATAACCAAATTTGCTGTTTGTCTTTGACATTGCAACGTTGAACAGTATTAACGACACGATCACGAACTGGTGCAGAAGGTAATGTCAAATAATACAACCCCCCTATCCGTTTACCATGCCCAATCACCTCGTGAGTCTTGAGATCCTGAAAAGAGCAATGGGTAGGATAGAAAGTAGCAGAAGCATTAAGTGTATCAAGTAAGCGACCAACAGATAACAAGTTACAATGGATATTGGGAACTAATAACGCACGAGACAAGGACAGAGTTGGGGTGAGAGAAATAGTGCCCTCGCCAGTAATTGGAGAGGGCAAACCATTAGCACTAGTTATGTATGGGTTACGGGTGTTACTAGACAACTCATCAAAAAATTTAGCATCATAAGTCATATGATCAGAAGCACCAGTGTCAATTATCCAAGTATTAGAGCCAGTACCTGGAATAGAGTCAGAAACACGCAAATTTGCAGAAGCAGCAGTAGCACCAGCAGCACCAGCAGCACCAACAATGGAATTACCACCCATGATTGTAGCAGAAACTCAACAAATCACGCAGAGTATACAACAGATCACAGCACAGACACAAATATGGCAGATGCACGAAGACAACAGAGGCACAAACACAGTAGAGGCAGATGCACGAACACAGTAGAGGCACGCAGTAAAGGCACGAACACGACAGAGCACAAGGCACAAACACAGTAGAGGCAGATGCACGAACACAGTAGAGGCACAAACACGACAGAGCACACAGCGGAACACGGCAAAGGCACAGACACAAGAACCCTAAAAGAAATTAGGGCACAGAGTAGAACACGAGTGGGCACAATACACAGGTTACCAGAAAGTCGGCTCTGATACCAAGTCAAACAATATGGGTAGAATATTTTCAGATATATTTCATTCTCCAAAAGGAGGTATTTATAATAAGGTTACAAACCCTAGTAGGGTTAGACAAGGAAAACAAGTGGTATCCTAATTACATAATATCTATACAAAAGGAAAAATAAAACCCAAATAGAATAGGATATACTCTACTCGCCAACATAATCACATTTTTTTTTCCAGAATTTTCCATGATGATGGGGAATAGGATTAACATGCAAGAATCATATAGGAAGCCATGCGATGCAATAAATATATAAATAGGGTTTCTGTAGTTGATAGTATATTGCAGCACAAATGCAAATGAAACAAGAACGTTGGAAGTTCCAATTAAAAAAGAACCACTACTGAACCCAAAACAACCGATAATTCAGGCAGTTGTCTCAGTGGTGCCTGAACCCAAAACAACCGATACATGAGTTTATATGATGACAACAACTAGCTCAACACTACTTCCATAACCAGTATTTCCAAACTCTAGGATTTGTATGCATTAATTCCCATTGCCTAGGAATGACATTCTCAAAGAGTTCATCGTACGTACAAACAAACGTATTAATAGTAAAATATACTAAAATTAAATCTTATGTAACAACTACCATAAATAACATGTCCACCTTTTATTCCAAAATTATTGTCCCGAAGTTCAGTAATTGCAACATCAAGACACTTCCAACTTTGGTCTTATTTGCTCTTGCCAAAATAGGTATAGGAAGGAAAAAAGAGCATTGTTTTTCACATTGAGCCAACTGTCTATTAACGGGCAGCAAGCGATTCATGTGAAAGACGAGCATGCAAGAGATGAAACACTGGTTGCATTGAGAGATAAACTAAGAGCAAAGCAAGAGATAAGAAATAAAAAAAGTTCTTGTTTTTATGTTCACTTAGATCAAGTGTATTTTGTACTGTTATTATGAATTCTGTCTAAATACGTATGTCAAACCTTGTAAATCTCTTGTGCACTAGTATTTTTACTCCTTGTTTATTTTATTTTGTTCAATTGTGATTTGCGTTGTGGTGTAATTATTTATGAATCTTGGTTTAACACAGTTAAAAGCACAACATGAATAATGATATATCTTACAATTACAATTGTAAGGAATTGATATAAGTGTGCTCTGGAGGATGAAAAACATGCTGTTGATTGCAAGCTTGATATTGAGGTTTGGCAGGATACTAATTGGTCAACCTCAGCATATGGAAAAACATGTCTTTCCCTACATATAGATTCACAAGAAGGAAAATTGTTAACAATTCGTAAATGTGACAGATTCGTGCATAAGATCTCAAATTGAGCTGAAATTGAAGATAAACACACATAACCAACGAAAGTGAAGTGCAACAGACTTTTGAAGTAGATATTAAATAGAAAATTAGATTAAAACCCTAAATTGGTAGGGTTTATTAGGAACAACCCATGCATTTTTAATGGGAACTACTTACCAAATAGGTTCAAGTGTCGAGGTAGTCTACCTAACAAAGGGAAATACAATTTGTGAGTTTTTTAAGCATATGTATTAAATTTTGAATTATATGTAATGAAAGACTAAAGTTCTTTTGCAATGATTATATTTTCATACAAATCGACCATCCAATTCAATCCAATCCAATGCGTAATGGATTGAATTAAATTGAATCCTGACATCCGATTATATTGGATTGGATTGTAAAATCTGTAATCCAACAAAAAATTGGATTGAATTAGATTGGATTGGTAAGAAACCATTGATTTTGACCCGATACTCAGGCCTAGGCCTTTGTGCTAATTTTAGATTTAAGTTTTAAATGTTTTAATTAGTTGGATGTTTGAAAGATTTACAGGCCAATGGAAAACGAAAAAAAACAATTACCAAAAGAGAAGGAAAAAAGCGATCTTGGGTTTAAATTATTGGAATTATCTGAAAATTTTAAGTTCTTTGGTTACTGATGAAAATGAGAATTTTGGAGCAAAAAGATTTGTCAGAGGTACAAAGCTTTGTTCCTCTTCTTCCTGATGGTTTTACTGCCTTGTCACCTTCTTACCTTACAATATTTAGGGAAATATGGAACAACGAAAACCCACATATGAATGATTTAAATAGTAGGAATAGGCTATCTGAAAGAGAAAAAAAGTAAAAATAAGGAACAGAAATATAAAGAACATGCGCATAGGATCTTTCTCTTGATCACCTTTAACGCGTGAGGATATATCTGAAAGAGGAGCTTGCTGGGAAATTGCAACGCTTTTCTTGAGTAATTACATCATCATATACGAGTTTTGATCGTACGAATCAAATTTGATCAAATTTCAAAACATGTGTCATTCTACATCAATCAACGGGTGATACAGCAGCCATTCAAGGGTTGAAAACTCGGTCAACTAGCCCTTTTCTTTTTAAATGCAGGATGTATGATTATGTTTACAGAGTCTAAATTGTCAATCTTTGAAATACACTCTGTCATCTTCTTCAAAACAATAGGCAAGGCAGCAACATTGCTGGAAAGTTTATCTCTAAACAATCGCAACTTCTCGAAAGTCTGATCTCCATCAGCCAGTAATGCCCCCTTATTAGAAGCAACTTGACCTGCCCCTGCAAAATATAAGTTTGTTAAGTGCTTCAACCACACCAGGAAATTTACCCTAAAAAAAGGAAATTCCATACTACCTCTCTTTTCTAACTTCGGGGGATAAGTAGGCACTGAAAACAAAGATTGTATAGGCATACCCAATCAAGGTAATATAGGAAATCATGGAAAAGGTAAATAAAGTACCAATCTATGAGCAAAAAGCCATACAACAGTTTCGTAGAGATGGTTATTTCAAAACTTTAATCAAGCAACACCAATAGAGAAAGGGGGAAACCTAGTTGAAACAAAAGCTATTGCTTTTACTATCATAGTCCTTCCATTGTAATTTATGACTCATCATTTTCACCATCACAATCATAAAATAGTTCACCCCTGCGGCCTGTGCCAAACAATAGCCATATATTCAACTACATAAAAAAGACATCATCTCAACTTGTGTGCTGCCATTAATTCAACTAAGACGACCACTTTCACACGGCGACCACCACCAATCTTGCCTTCAATAACATTCATCCATCAGTATTGCTATGCAACATAGCAACATACCGTTGTTTCACTCATTTCCCCCATTCTTCAAAGAACATAATACAAGGGAGAGGAATTTTATCTCTCAAGTAAGCATTTCCACCAATGAGTCTCCTTTCTTGAGATGGCAAAAGAGGCACAGCATCAAAATCAGCCATGTTTGGTGTGTGAGAGCACTAATGCTAGTATGATCACTACCACAAAAGATGGATGCCTTAAATACTATGCCAACACAAGCTTTCCTATTTATATCGTTATTGCCACAGAAACATAAAAATCCATTCAAATATCTTTGCAGCCACCAAAGCAAAATTAAAATCCCACTTGGGCTCCCAAAAGGGGGTTCCTTGTACCAAGCTACCATCTTCTGTGCAAACCAAAATTATATGAAAAGAAATGAACCTCAAGTTATAATTCTTGACATTTTCCAAGCTAGGGAGTCTTTCAGTTTCCTAACACACACACTTTACCTTACTTCACTCTTACACAAAAGACCCAATTTTGATCTGAAATTTCTGAGAAACCCAAATAAATCATGTCTAAAAAGACCCAAATTTTCGTTCTCTATACCAACCTCGTTTTTCCTAGCTACCAACCAGACTTTAAAAGGTTTCAAACAATATCAATCTGATCTGAGAACCACGGCATTTATTATCCAACAACCCTAAAAAGTATACAAAACACAACAAGAAGTTAAAAGAAATGTACCCGAATTCGGAACTGCGGAAGTCCCAGGATCCGACCCATTCAGAAAAACGGGTTTCTGAGCAGCGAGAATTGAGGCGAAGGTGTTCTTGAGCTGATCTGGTAAAGTGGCTCTGTACTCTAAAATCTTCTCTGCCATTTCCTTCACTTCACACTCCAGCACCTCCAGCTCTTCTGGGTCGGGTCCGCTTTCGGAGCCCTGACGCTCGTTCAACGCCATGTCTCAAATCCAGAGGGAGAGAGGGTGAGAGTGACGATGGTGTGTGTCAAAATCAGGTTGGGGTTGATTTGGAGTGTAATTGTGCTTTTATTTCGACGTCAGGGATTTTTTAAATTTGAAAGTCCGAAGGAGGGTTTCTGAGATTTTTCAAATTCTTTCTTCCTACTTTTCGCTTGTGGGATTATTTTTTATTGAGACATTTTGCTATTGCTTTTATTTATTTGTTTCCTAGCATGAAGAAGACAGGTATCTTGAGGCTCTGCATTTAGAATTTACACATTTTCTAGCATTTCGCTTAGTCTTAGTCGTCGTTATAATATAATGACATATAGCATGACACGTCAACAACTATAAATTTAGTTGTATTTTATGAGAACCACCATATTTTTTTAACAACCTAAAGTTCAATTTTGCCTTTTATAATAAAATTTTTAAAAAATAATTCAAACTTGAAACTTAAAAAAAGAATTTTGACAAGAAAAGTATGCATGGATCCAATTCATTAGCCAACTCAAATAGAAATCAAAACCCAAATCATAGAGTTGAAGAGCTAAAGTATACGCTGCATTTCCTTTTTTTTTTTTGTTCGAAAATATGCTTTCATTAAAAAGCAGAAAAATTGCAGCAACAACCAATATAAAGGAGAAGAACATACAACACACTAGAACTTCTCTAAGAGCATCTCCACCGATGCCCCCCCCAGCTCGGGCAACAAGGGGCCTAGCCCCAATTTGTAGTTCCAGCGGGCCTCTACAGCCCTGGCAGATCATGGGTCCCACCAAACCAGGCCAGCCTAAAGGTAAGAACAGCTTGGGTTTGCTGACGTTAGCAACGAAAAAAAATTTAAAAAAATAAAAAAAAATACTAAAAATTTCAGAATTTTTTTAAATAAATACTTAGTCATATTCTTCACTTTCCACACCAAAACTCTATACAAATTCCACTCTTCATATCTCATGTGAATAGTGGTTGCTCTTCGGTTGCCGCGACAATGGATGGAAACACCACAACCTTTTGCAAGGGCTGCCACTATTCATGTGAATAGTAACAGCCCTTGCCTTGCCCATGCCCTTTACCATGGCAAATGGGTGGATGTGCTCTAAGAGAAAGAACTCAAGCAACAAAGCGCCACAAACAAATATAACAATATGAAAGATTGAAAAACAGTAATAGTCGAAACACCATAAAGGAACAGAACTGACGTCTCAGAAGCAGAGCACTTTGGGACCTCTAGCCTTTTGAAAGCCTATATACTTGGAGAGCAGGGGAGTCCATCGTTACCCAAGACAAAAATAAGGGAGGTTGGGGGTGGTGGTGCGGGTGCAACAACGCCAATGCTGGGAGGGGGTGGGTTTGGTTTCTAGTTTTGTTTTTTTCTTTCTTAATTTTATTGGAAGGGCAAAATTGGACTATTAGACTCTTAAAATTAAATTGAACTTATGGTAGTTGCCATGTCATGTTGTAGATCGTTGGATTATTATAACGGCTGAGATGAAGCCAAATGCGGAAAAATGTGTGGATTTTAAATGCAGAGGCTCGAGATCTGATGAAGACTATGCATTGCATTACTTTCCCCCTTTTTTTTAAAAAAAAAAATATATTTAAATTTCATTATCTTGTTTCCTTTTAAGTTGCATTAAATCAGGATAAATGCTTTGAAATATCACTATTGTAGAAAATTTACAAAATATTGAAATTTTATTTGTGTCACACCTTTGTATTCGTCGTCCTTGAAAATGTATTATACGCTAATATTGTTTGCAACGTTAGTATACAGTGAGACGGCGTCGTTCCTCCTTTGGGAAACAGAAAACCCCGCCAACTCTGAACGTCCTCGCTCGCTCATACGTTTGCCCTCTGAGGGAGAAACCTTACTAAAATCGAACCCGAGAAAACTCAGCATGGTTATCCCCTTCCATTTTCGTAGGAACCAAACAAGAAGTCAACCAAATCCTAACTTTAACTCAGCGAAGACTTCGAGGCGGCTCTCCTGCCTTTTTCGTTATAAAACCCCAGAAACAGACATTTAAGAGACCTTGTCGACTCCGACACAACATTAGAAATGCTCCTCAGACATGCAACTCCAAGCATTATCTCTAATTAATCACTCTAAGCATTCCCTTAAACATATTCAAAATCACACTTCTCTGCTTAAAAGTGTTCTCCTGATTTCATCTCATGGAAGATTGCATACCTCTTTCATCATCTCAACTGTCATCCAAGGTGATCAATTCTCATCTTTTCAAACTAGTCTGAATTATTTATTTATTTATTTATTTTTTGTGTGAACATTGGAAAGCAGAGCAAATAGAGGGTTGGATTGAAATTCCAATATAATTTCACAGCCTGAAGTTACAACAAATTGTTAGCTTATAGGTATAGATGTTAAGCAAAGATGTGATTGAAGTGTTATGCAGCATGAGTTTTCATTTATCACAAAGTTATATGCAAAAAGTTTGAATTTTTTTTTACTTATCATCATGCAGAAGTGTCAAAAAGTTGGCCTGGAAAGCCCGTATCGGCTGCTGTATTGTTCAAGCAAGGGTGACAAAGCAGGGGTGATGCATGAGTTAGAGAAAGGTGTGAAGCCCAATCTGGCTGACTATGATAAGAGAACAGCTCTTCATTTGGCATCCTGTGAAGGCTGCACTGAGATTGTTGATCTACTTCTTCATAAAGGTGCTGATGTGAACTCCACGGATCGCTGGGGCCGCACTGTAAGTTCATCCAAAATTTTCCAATTATATACTAATAATATGCTTTGGCACATAGAAACAAATACTAAAGCATTTTACAAAATCCTTTAGGTACGTCATAGTTAGCAAAAAAATTTCTCCAATTATATGTAAAGGATTAAGCCATTTGTTGTTAATATGAGTGATCTTGCAGCCACTGTCAGATGCTCGTAGCTTCAGTCATGAGGCGATTTGCAAGATATTGGAGGCTAGAGGTGGAATAGATCCGGTATTTCACTTTCCTAATGCATTCACACATGATACAGAGATCAACAGATTATATTCGCTTTATAGTCTGCAGTCTGCATTTCTTCTCAATCGATTCATTTATGTGTCCTTACATATTGTTCGAAATTCGAATGTACTTACTGGCAAATGTAATCATTTTATATTTTAAAGGTAGGACTTGACTCCCAACTTCCGTGCTATGAAATTGAACACACTGAGGTGAACATGGATGAAGCGACGCTTATTGGAGAGGTAGATTTTGTTAGTTCAATTTCTTCTGGAACATAATTGCAACAAAGGCACCTCAGCGCATTTTGATGTTCTAACTTTGTTCAGTAGGCTTTGTGTGAAATATCTAACCTCTGCACCTGCACTTTTTTGGTTTTCTGTCCCGTTCGTGATACTTCATATGTACTTAAAATTTCCTAGCAATGCAGGGATCATATGGTGAAATTTATTTAGTGAAGTGGCGTGGTACAGAAGTTGCTGCTAAAACAATCCGATCCTCCATTGCTTCCAATCCCACAGTGAAGTGAGTTTCTCTATCTGCATATCTTTGATCTAATGATTTCTAGTCATCTTATAAGTGGCAGCATAATAAATAGATCACGGCAGTTAAAAGAGAAAGTAATCACTGATAAGAAATAACAAGTATAAACTTGATGTAAACTATCATACCAACGAAAACCTCCTATGATCTTTCTCAACTTGTATGGAAAGGGTTGGTCACATCATGTGCATTTTAAACAGTGTGAATGTCTGCATATAGTTTTGAATTTGATAAAGATTTGGTTAGTAGAGATTTTTAGTCTGCATATATTAAGCACAGAACCATGCTATATGGTTTGCTAAAGTCGTAAATTGATGCCAGTATCTTCATTTTCCGGATTCAACCAAGTTGAACTAACTTTGCTAATTGCAGGACTATCTTTCTGAAGGAACTTGCTTTGTGGCAAAAGTTGCGCCACCCTAACATTGTGCAATTTCTTGGTGTTCTGAGGCACACTGACCGCTTGATCTTCCTTACCGAGTATCTTTGCAATGTAAGTTATCTTAATACTTAATTTCCTTTTCTTCCTAAATTCATGTTCATGTTTAAACTCTCCCAATTTTAATGCACCAGGGAAGTTTGCATGATATATTAAAGAGGAAAGGAAGACTTGATTTACAAACCGTAGTTTCTTATGCTTTAGATATCGCCAGGTACTCATATATCCTACTGATATGAAATTAAAGTTATAAATTGATAATGACCTCCCAAGGGACTATGAAAAATGTATCTTTTCATTCTTGTCACGTATCTCATTTGTATATGTTACTATTTTTTCTCCATTTTTTTACACTTTTCATGTGAACTTCTTGTTGAGGATTATGTTCAAAAATGTTGCAGAGGTATGAATTATCTCCATCAGCATAAACCACGCCCTATAATCCACAGAGATTTGACACCAAGGTACAGCAAGGAAACAGTATTAAAATGCATTTTGAGAGTGAATTATACAGATTGTTCCCTCCCTGGCAACCAATGCTTCTTCTTTGTTCTATAGAAATGTGTTACAGGATGAAGCTGGGAGACTCAAGGTCACAGATTTTGGCTTAAGCAAAATTGCACAGCAAAATGATGTATCTGGTTACAAAATGACTGGACGAACAGGTTCATGTAAGAGATGCCTTTTCACTAAAAACCAAGTATATATCCCTAGCAATTTGGTGCTAGCTCTAATGCTCTTGTCATCTTTGCTAGATCGTTATATGGCGCCTGAGGTTTATCGTCGAGAATCATATGGGACGAGTATCGATATCTTCTCATTCGCTCTGATAGTACATGAGGTGCATTTGCTTTAAACTTTAGAAATCTTATATTCCAGTAGTCATTTTTAAAGATTATTTCTTATGGCATATCCAATTTGAGCCTTTCCCCTATGTCATATATAGTCACAGATTTTGCTTACAGATGTTTCTAGGAGGACCACCTAATCTGGCAGAGGACCCTGAGAAAATTGCAGACAAGCGAGCATATGAAGATTCTCGACCACCTCTCTTCTCTTATTTGTACCCAGAACCAATCAGGACGTGAGTGTTCTTCGACTACTTTAAATGTTATCCCATATCAGGTTGTTAACAAGCACAAAAATAAACCTTACAGCTACATACAGTACAAGCATTACTCAGAAGAGCCTTTAGGAACATGTACTAAAATTTTTAGCAACCCCAAACAGGTGGAACTGTCATGCTTCATTTTGCTGCCAATTAGAATCCATTGTTCTTGAATTTGATTTAAAAGTGAGACAATAGCCTGCAACCGAACTCAAAGTTAATAGAATCAGTAATCTTGAATTGCGCAAGACACAATTACTCTCTTTCTTAAACAGACATTTGTATTGCATATGATTATGAAGTAAGTGTTCTCTGCTTTGAATAATTTAGGCTCCTTAAAGAATGCTGGCACCAGAATCCAGATTGCCGGCCGACATTCGAAGAGATCATTTCGCAGTTGGAGTTAATTCAAGAGAACTTTCAGAACAAGAAAAGAATGGGAACCTGTATTGGTGCTTGTGCCATCTTATAAGATGGGATTATGACAGACATATGTTTAGTTCTTTTTCTTCTTCTTTGGGTTTGTGTATATAGGCATGTGTGTTACTTTCTGTATAACTTCTTTACAAGAGTGACAACTTATCATATTAAAGTTTTAATTAATTTTGCTTGGCACCCAGCTTAGTATGGTAATTATGCCTTCTCTCTTCCCTACCTTTCCAAATTCTTATAAAGAGTACCAGCTAGACATCCAAAGTTTTCACTGGCTCTTCATCAAAATGTCAAATTTTCAACCAACAAATATTTAAATTAAAGTTCAATAAGAAAGGGGAGGGTGCAATAAACAACTATTAAAACAGAAATGATTGAGTGCAAGCTTTTTAACATCATTTTGTAGTCTTTATAAATTATATTTGAAGAAGAATAAACAAATCGTCTGGGTGGTGTAGTCGGTTATCACGCTAGTCTCACACACTAGAGGTCCCCGGTTCGAACCCGGGCTCAGACATGTAAACATTTTTGTTTTTTATTTTTGTTTTGGCCGGGCAAGATGCAGAATATAACAACGCATGGAGTCTTCCCAATTGTTCAATTTTTACTGTTTTTCATCATGAGATGTTTTGGTTCATGTTAAGCATATTGTGATGGTCTAAAAGCCCCAAAAAAATCCCCTTAATTCCTCTCCTTTGTAATTTGTTGTGGGATTTGGAGATAAACGCTTCAAAAATTATGTATACATCAACACAATTAAAGTTGCAGACTGCAAAGCCTGCTAGATTGTAATTTTGCACTCAAAGCCAACTACCTATTTAAAAACAAAACTCAGAAGAGCCAAAAGTATGACACGGTGACATATACATTGATGAAACATAATCCTCTACACTTTTATATTTACAAATCTCAACCCTGAGGGTATTGTAATGCATCATTTAGATTTCAGAAAGTGCACGAAACTTATAGGTCTGCAGACTCATGAGTTTACGTATAGGTGGCTGTATAAGAGTGTGGAGATGATCCTGACTGAGTATCTCATCCAACTAAGACTTCGGCTGACCATTTTGAAACTGCTGCTCAGGCTGGATCTTTCCTTTTGCAGCAAGCCGTGCTTGAATTAGTTTTTCTCTAGCAAGAGCCTCCCGTACGTTGGTTTGAACTGAATTACAAAGGTCATCAAGGGCAAGCATTGGAAATGGCTCCTCAATAAGAACACCCACCTGCAGATATCAATTACCCTATTAGAGCATGCATCATCTACCAATAAGAGATCAAGGAGAGGTAACTCATATAACAGAATAGCAGATAAGGTTCTCCGAAATCTTCTGCCACCGGCTTTCAGTAATCCAGTTCATTTAGGAGAATGATGAGTATGGGACTAAGTTTCACTTTCAGAATTCCCACAATCTGCTTCGAACAATTTTTGACAGTCTACATATGTTTTAGAGTAGTAAAAGTAGGCGTTCTAGAATGAAACATACATGAATTTATGATTGGTTTGAGAATGACAATTAAAAGGTGATGGCACACACCATTTCTCTCATTCAGCTTATGCCTTATACCAAGAATGACAAAAGGCAATTTACTTTGCCTGTACCTGATTATCTCAGTCGTATTAAAGAAAATTGTTGACAAACACAGCATTGAAACAAGGAAAAAACATATATGTTAGAAAGCAGGCAGAGAAAGGAACATACTTCTTCAATGCAGAACAGAGAAGCAGCACTAATAAAAGTAGCAGGAACCACAATCCAGTGGCAGTCATCCCAAAGTATGATAGGGAGAGTGAGATGCCAGAGGACTAGAAACCTTGAAGTCAAGCGCGTATATGAGAGGGGGATGGGAGTACCAATTAGTTGTTCGCATACGCCAATCCCTTCATGGAAACAAGAGATTTTTGATTGCTGTATAATGATTAAGTCATGTAAGATACTGATTGAGTTTCTTCATCCATAAAGCTCATATAACGAAAATAGTAATTTGAAACTGTGATATTAATCTAGGAAGGGATTACCAACATAATTCTCCTTGAGTCCTCCAAATTTAGCAATCGAAGGCTCTGGGAGATGAACTCAATAATGCAGCTGGGACGATGTTTTGAATTCAAAACAACTAACAGATCATCTAATTCAAGCAAATTTTGGAGGTCCTGTCTGATATCTGAGCCATAAACGACATGACACTGCATTTAAAAGTTAACATCTATCAATGGATTGTGCTACCAATATCAATGTGATCAAATAATAGTTCCAGAAATGAAAAAGACACAGAATCAGGTTTTCTTCAGCACAGAAAAATCAATGAAACTAAAGGTAGGTTCTAGTTCATGTTAAAGAATTATCTGAGCATCTCTCTACCAATTACACATTTACATTGGGCCTTCAAATAATGCAAAGGATTCCAAAATTATAAACCATTGCTAAAATGCCCTACCATTGAACTAACTTGTCTAATTGGAACCACCAACACTCTCAATATTATATTAGTACACAATGAAAACTTTCTGGATGTTACATTGATTTCATTAAATTCGAGTCCTCCAAAACTATCCTTAAAAATTTGTTTTCAATCAGCAAATCTGATGAACTTGCAAATATAAGAAGGCATGCTAAAATTTGAACAATTAATATCGAAAAACTGAAATTCACAAACCTTCAGTGCAACAGGAAAGGCCACAATATACTGCAAAAGTGCCTTCTTCAGCTGTGCATCACCTGAATTTTCAACTGCGGAAATGATCTGCCTTGCGAAATCATTAGCCCCTGCAATCACCTTAGTCCAAGCCTTCCTCCCTTCTTCAAACCTTGAATAAGAAGCCTCTGTCCTGAACACCAACAACAGCGCCAATGCCGGTGCTGTCAGCTGGTACGGCAAAGTTGAGGACCTCAACACCGGAAAAAACCCCGGAAGCCAATTCAATGAAACCGCTGAATTGTAGCTCGCAATCACCACTGCCACTAAAGTAAAAACAATGACTGGTGGTATTAAAGACAAGATTACCCTTGACGAAAGGCTCGTAAGAAAGTGCCGGAGATGGCGGTAAGAGCTTCTGTGATGAACCCATTTCTCATGGTCGTAAAGGGTTCTGTTCTGTCTGAAGCCACGCTCTTTTATGCTGTCTGCCCAGTCGGGTATGATCTGGAATATTGAGATTACGGATTGTATTGGAGAGGAAGATGAAGATGATGATGATGGTGGGTTTGGGGTTGGGGAGGGTGAGCAGCAGAGGACTTTGAACTTGAGGGTTTTAGGTTTGGAGGGAAGGGCTGGAAAAGTGTTTGGGGTAGAGTATTTGGGCGAGAGAGAGATGTTGGTGGTGGGTTTGATGGGGTTTACGGGTTGTATCAGCATTTGTAGGAGTTAGGGTTTGGAGGAGGGAGAGTAAAGAAGAAAAGGGCATGTTAGGGTTTCACAGAGTGAGTGTGTGAAGAGTGTTAGCTGAGCTGACAGGGAGAAAGTAGATGAGTTAGTTAAACAACGGTTATATGTGAAGGAGGTTTTTACACATGTTCAAATTTTAGTTGGACTAAAAATCTGATACTAACAAAAGTGAGTATGCTAGTGGGACCCAATATAAGTGAAAGGTTCATCGGCACCGTTCATTTGTGTACCCGGCAAAAACAACCTCCACACCATCCAACACATTGCCACAGCATTATCTATCACTTATATAAAAACTATATTTATTAATCCTTTTTATCTCAGTTCTTGTTTTGTTTTTGTCAGGTTCTTAAATTTCAAAGCACTGTGCATATTGTCAAGATGAGGGGCATTTGAGCTTCAGGTGACCCAAGAATCATATCCATACTGAGTTAGGGTTTATCTCAGCAGCAAGGAGAAGATCATACATGAGACAAAACATGAAATATCTTCTGCAAAAGGAACACAGGGTCCAAATATATCACCGCATACAACTTACAAGAACAGTAGAATCATTCTCAAAACGATTATCTTTGTATACATTGTTAACTGTCTATTAAACTAAGGATGTTCCTTAGCACTGTTGGGGGCCAGCTTTTCAATTTCTTTTTCAGGTTGCCTCTTTGCTCCAAAGATGAAGTCTTTCACAGAACTTTCAGCAGAGTGTATCGCCCTCTTAACCTGCCATCACAACTCTGTGCAATTAGTATTTGAAAAAGTTACCGTACATCAAGTATTAACAAAACCGATATTTACCAAAAGAACCTATGACAAACGCCAATTGGGAACCTACTAACAAATTGAAAGTTTTCTAAGACAGTAAAAAAGAACATGAACAGAGGAAAGAATCTCAGCTTTTCATAACCATTGATTCAATTAAATTACAAAAGGCATCCTGCCTTATATCGAGAAAAAAAACATGCTTTACATTAAACAATCTAGTTTTTAACTACCTAATACCTCATCACTAATCTCAGCCATAATTTGTTGTAAGTGGATCCTCATCACACTACACTTTCAAAGGCTGATATGCCATCCTTACAGAAACAACAAACTTCCATTATGTGTGACATATGATATATAACTTGTATAAATATCAATACAAAACAATTTTTTGCAGCCCTGAAAGCCATAGTCCCACGATGCTTATTGTTAAACCCTCTTTGTCAAAATAACACATTTTTTCTCTCGTTTGTTCTCTCTTAGTCTCTAATGATATCCTAGAGAAGTTGGCCTTTCTTTGACTGAATCACATGACATCCTAGAGGTGCCTCTGCACCTATTTGTAACTCTGCAAATTTTTCACTATTCCATTTGAACATCGTATAGTTCTAATTTCATGAACAAGTCATTCTTTAGTACCCTACTCAATGTTCTGAAAACAAAGCCAGCCTAAGAGCACTCCCACATCATATTTTTCTACCTCTTCGTCATGAACTGTCAAATCTAGATGATAGAAAAGTAAGTTTCTTTGGTTATTTCTGGTCATGAACAACCAGATGTAGATAATCAAATACCAAGACATATATGAAACCCAATCTTCAGTCTTGCTTTCATAAGACCTAACCATGTTAAGCATATTGCAATATAAATAAAACGTTTTTGCTACAGGGTAGTGACTAAACAGGCAGCACATTAAACAGCAACAAAAGCAAAATCGATGCAAAGCAAAAACAAGATGCCCAACTAGCCCAATTACAAAACCCAAGTTTAGTCCACAACTAGCAACTACAGATTAACCCCCAAAATCGAAAGACCCCAAACATTGTGAACTAAAAGGGCATACCATACATCTCAGAATTTAATTAGCTGCAAAACAAACAAAGAGAAATTTGTAACACCAAGACTAGTTTTTCGTTTACCCCCTACCATTTCTCAACAAGATTCAATAGTAATTTTGGGAAAAAGAAATCACGGGAAGGGAAAAAGAACATACAGGGTCGAGAGCATTGGGCTCAGAGCCATAATCAGCAGTCAAGAGGAAATAGGCAGCAGTAACGGTGGCCACCATAGTTGTCCTCCTCACCAGCTTATCAGTTTGTGAGTTCATCGTGGTAGTTTTGCTTTCAATTGGATTCTCTTAAAGAAAAAAAGGGTTTAAAGTTACAGACTCTGACACTTGGTTTTAGAGAAAGAGGTTTTCAATTTTGGGAAGGGAGAAAAGAAAGTAGAAGGCGGCCTTGGAAGAAAATGGGTTTTAGATAGTATCAGAAACTACCCTTTGGTTTGCAGTTTATTACACATTGTCCCAAGAGCCTGCTCTGCAGTTATTACTTCTTGACCATCTCTGTCTCTTATGTTTAACCGGTTAAGGTTACACTGACAGCCAAACACACCGCAAATATTTCTCTTCCTGCAAATCTAGAAGCCAAAAGTTCCTCGCTTTTTTCCTTTATTTGGTCACAGAAAGCCAATAGTTCCTCTCAGCTCTTCATCAATGGAAGATCCCAACCCAGCCCAGCCCACAGTCACGCAAATCGCGAACCCCCCAAACTCTGAAGAAGCTCTCCCTCCACAGCCTCCCCCGTCTTCTCTTCCTCCCAAGACCAAGAAGAGACCCCTTGACAATGATGCCCATATCTCCAACTCCAGCTACTTCAAGGTTCGCGCCGTCCTCAAGGAGATTCGTCCTCATTTTCTTGAGGTACATTTCAGACCCATTTGTCAAAGTTTGTATCTGGGTCTGAATTTGTTGTAAATTTGGAGAATTTATGTGATCTGGGTTTTCTTTTTATTGAGTTTGCCTTTTAACTTGGTTACATTTTGATTTGGGGTACATTATTCGGGCTTGTTTGGGTTCACAATTTGCTTTCTTGAGCATTTCTAATGATTTCTTTCTTTTTATTGTTCCGTCTCTTTCCTTTTTCTTTTAAAAATTTACATATGTATAATCTTTAATAATTTTTTTGTGTGGGTGAAATCAAATGTATAATCTTTGTCATTCTGCGCCCTTGTACTTTTGTTTTTTTGAGGTGCCCTCAGCAGCTTTCGTAGGAAAGTTGGTCTAAATTGTGATTTTGATGGAAATGACGGTACTTGGTAACCATGTACCATTGATTGCTGCTTTTGATTTTGTTTTTATTTTAGAGGGTCTGTCGCTCTTTTAGTTTTTTTGTTGCACAGGACATTTAATATAAAGTGAAGGATGAAGACAAGAAATTTAAGGTTCAAGTGAATTGAGGTGTTGTTAGTTTGCGTTAAGTGAAACTCTCAAAAGTAGGGTCTATTTCTACCACTTCTGTTTGTGTTTGATTGTTTTAGGCTCAGATGAAGTATAATGCGTCATGCATGTTACGTAGTCTATATGCCATGGGTAGAATTAGGAGATCATGGCTGCTGTAAAGTACATTAGGTTCTGTAGAGACTGCTGGGGATAGGCCATTGGGTGTTAGCTTGGTTCTTAAATTGTTGGTCTATCAAAGTTGTGGATGTAATCACTCTCAATTAATTGTTCTAGATCCTAATGTTTTGAACTGCTTCTTTTGTTTGCTACATTATGTGAAGTAAGGAGGGCTAACTTTTTGTCTCCTGTTATCTTGAAGGTTCTCCGGACCCCTGACTTTCGATTATGCAAGGCGGCCAATGACATCCAAGAACGTAAGCTCGTAAAGATTTTATTTTATTTGTCATTTTAACACAGTGACACATAGGCATCCCTTGATTTGTATGAAAAAGCTGACCTGATTTATTGTGTCCAACTTTCATTCACGCCCTAACTTGATTTATTAATTCTTCGTGTTGATGAAAATGTAGAATTTTATCCTTGAAACTTAGTTTTCCGTATTTTCCTTGTTGGCCACCAAATTCTAGGAGAATCGTTAGTGTAATATTCATATGGACTTTGGCCTCCTTTGTGAGGATACATCTGTCTTGATCGTCTCTTAAATTCACACATGGTTTTATCCTGAGTTTTGAATTTCTTGAGCTCCATGTATGCTTGTGCTCCATTTTTGTAGTTTTTGTTTGCTTAATCCCTTTAGGAACAATTTAGAATCCAAGGATTTTCAATGACAGGAGCCAATTGCATGAGAGACACTGCTTATTATTTGTCATATGATGGGCAAGTAGAAAGTAACTTTTTATGGATTGATTATGAGATGTATTTACAACCCTGTATGTTGCAAATTGCAGAAGTGAAGCTTCTGATGGAACTATACAAACAGATGACAGCAGAAGCAGTTTCTACAGCAAGATGTAAGAATGTGCCGGAAGGCCAACCTTTATCAGGTGAAAAGTCCCAAGATTCTAGAGCTTCTGGAAAACCATCAGAAAATAAATTTCCGTCAGGTGTATCCAGCGAGAAGGCTGAAGATGGTCAAATTCAAGGGACATATGTTGTTGGAGGTTCAGCTTTTGGCTGGAATTTCATCACCTTTTTAGGCAGCGAACCAGTCTACTGTGGGATAACAAAGGAGTCATTTCGAGCTAATGGGAGCAAAGCAACAGTTCATAATCCTACTGTTCTATGGTCTGGTTGAAGTACATTAGGAAGGGATATAAAATGGTCTCTCTGATTGTTTCTGTCTCAATGTTGCTTGAATGGTAGGGCTAGCAGAGATTCTTGAAGCCTGCGCCATGATATTAGTATAAAAGGGATTCATTGATGATTTGATAAATGGCAATGGGTGTAATGTTTTCATTTGAATGAGTTGTACACCAACCAAGATTCTTCAAAAGGGATCAGTGTAGATGTTGTAATATTCCGATTTCCGATCAATTTGGTATGTAATTTTACACTTGAGATTAAGAAGGAAATTTGTGTCAGTAATCCCAGAAATATAGGTTTGAGAAGTGTCTTTGCAGCGGATGCAGTACTACAATTTTCTTAACGCCAGGCTAATCATCTGGTAGCACATCAACTAAAAACGGTTGGGGGTGTCCAGCACATGCAGGCCTAGGTGCAAACCCAGACCAAGGTAAGCCTTCTGCTGCAATATTTCTTTCCATTGTAGCCCAATTGCATAAAGTCTTTAACAATCAACAATGAACCCGACAAAAATGATATTCTTCTCTCCCTCCTGTAGAGGCTATCCAGGCTGACCCAGCTCACGCCAGTATGGCCATGGCCCACACTCAACTTTTATTACTTATCTATATATATATATATGGTTAGGTCTACATATTTATTAAAAACATAAAAATAAGCCCACATACAATTATCCATTTATTAAAAATGAATTAAAGAAACATCCTAGAAAGCCACAACCCATCACGTTAAGAACTGTCTGCAGAATTTAGCATCCGTGCATTTACACGCATTTAAAATAATGTTAACCATTAGATTAATCTAATGAACCTTAATAAGTCCACATCATAATAATTGTATTAAACAAAAAATAACCATTTGCACCTTATTATATTTATCTAATAACTCTTTAAAAAAAAATAATAAATAAATAAATAAAAAGTATCCAGCAAGCAGCAACCCTACCCCATTGCATTGGTATAAAACGAACTTCGTTGATGATTTGATCAATTGCAATGGATGTAGTGTTTTCATTAGAATGAGTTACACACCATAAGGTGGTTGTAATATTCTTATCAGTTTAGTGTATATATATATATATATATATATATATATTCCATGAATTTCCTTGCAAGACAGTTAACTTATTGCTCATAATCTTTGTGCATTGTTGTTTGCTGTTTTGCTGTTGAGATTAAGAATGATTAGAGGAGAGAGTGATCAGACTCACTCAACCAAAACCTGACAAAAGGCTGCCAAAGAGGCAAGGGATCAAAAGCCCAGCATAAAACAGGGGGAAAACTCTACACAGCATGACGGGGGTAGAGAGGCTCTGTTTATTAGCTGAAAGCAGATGATTCCAGGGAAACCCCTGGAACCAAAAGAGTTTGCAGTAGCTTTAGGAAGGTTTTGGGTGGAAGGAGAAAAAGAGAAGGTTTCAAGGAAGAACGAAGAAAGGGGAGGCAAATATCCCTATCTTAGGCCCATGATTCTAGGCACCTCTTCAAGATAAATTGGGATTTTCTCATAGAAGTGAGAAGAATTTCATCTTTTGTACTTTTTTGGGTACAGACAAAGCATCATCTTTTGACAGTTGCACATTCATCCCAAATTCAATCTTCCAATACCAAATTTCCACAAGTCTTCTCATCCATTTATTTCCACAAGTCTTCTCTCATCCATTTTTTTCATTGTCTTCTCACCCATTTATTTCCATAGCAACGTCTATAGTGCACCAGGTCCACCTTAGAATTTTCGTTATTTCCATGAGTCTTCTCTCATCCATTCATTTCCACAAGTCTTGTCATCCATTAATTTCCCTAAATTCAATGAAATCTCTATTCAGAGCAGTTGTGGAAACAAGGAAAATCCGATGTTCTTATTTGGACACTCTTTAGCTTCATTTTTGTGCAACTATCTCCTTGCAGTATGTTCTTTGGAGTTTTAAGCATGGGCATGGCTTTTTGTGGGTTGAAGACTTGCACCGTATGAAAGATTAGAACGAAAATCGTAAACACAACGAAAGGCAACAACATTTAGAACCAACAATAAGAAGCCAAGAATAGCTAGCTAGGAATTCTTGCTTTTACCCAACTTTATGAAAAGAATACGTCAATCAATTTTATGCGTTCCAAATTAATAATTCCAAGATGCATTCAATCACTAGCACAAGTGCAGATCATTGCTGTGGTCCCTGTTTGGTGAATATGTGGCTTTGTTTTGGTCACCTGTTGCTAGATTCTCCTTGTGGTCCTGTTTGGTGAATCTACTTTTCTTTGCAACGTGTTTTAGACGAACCCAGTTTCAAGTGAAACAATTATGTCCATTACTTGTCTACTTCAGTCGAGGAGAAATTTGAAGCAGAAGACAATAATGGAAACAGTGCGGTCACATGAAATAAGCAAATGACGCTTCACATATGTATGTATGGCATCCAAATTGGCAGCTCAGAAATATCAAGTTACATAGACTGAGTAGATAGGGAGGGAGGACCAAATTTGGTAACCACTCCTCGTTTATTTTCATGCACTGAAAAGTCTCCACTTACTAAAAAAGTTGTATGTAAAGTAATTGAATAGGTATACATGTATACGTAATTGGATGTTTTTATTTTTGCAGACTCTTCGCAATCGGTGTGTGATCAGGTTCCAAAAGAATAAGCAAAAACAAGAAAAAGAGCAGAAGGCTGCGGAAGCAGCTTTCAAACAGCTTCATGCGGCCTCCAGGCTTTAGTAATTTGGATTAGAATGGATTCTTTTCCAAGCCCTGAAATGTTTAACCCTTAATAAAAATTTATTTCATTTATAATATGCAAGTAATGAGTGTGAGAAAAGTATAAATAAATTACTAGGAAACTATTATTGACTCCAAAAAAAAAAATTTAAAACATTCACACGGCAAGTTTTTTTGAAGTGACAATAATCATGTTTTATACCTTGTAGTTTAAAGAATAGAATTTTTTTTAAAAGCAATCATTATATTGATTTAAATTCACCTTACCAACTAGAAATTAATCTAATAATATTTCTTCTTAGTGCCAGTTTGGCATTGCTTATTTGGGTGATAAGTGATTTTTAAACAATTTTGGGAAGCTCAGCCCGTTTGATAAATTATGAGAAAATCACTTATTGTTAAAAATTGTACTGTGAGAGAAAGCTATAAGGGAAAGCAGCTAATGAGGTGCTTTCATTTTCTGATTATGACAAGAATTCAGTTTCGAAGAGGCTCTGGGTTTAATGATTAATGCGGGAATCATTTTTTGATTATATGGGAATCAGTACGAACAACACTTTTAACAAAAAGTTTACCGAACAGCCAAACTGCTTTCTCTCACATCTGATTTCTCTCACAGCAAATCTGACAGCGATTATTTTCACAGCACAGCAATGCCATACTAGCCCATTAATTGAATCCCTTTCTCAACAATAACGTTTTGTCCAAAATCAAAATTTATTTTCTCCATTCAAATGCAACAAGTTTTTGTATACATTTTACAACTATTATAAATCTGTCAATAACGCAGATATGGGTTTAGCCAAGTTAGCTAGAGTGAATGTGCCGATGCACCACCGAATTTTCGCAAAAGAAAATATCTATCAATAACAAAATATTTTTCTTTGTTTTTTGTCAAAACCCTTTCTTGCTTTGAGGCCCAAAATAAATATAAAAAACTCACAATTTTTTTATTTAAATGGTTGCAAATTATTGCAATTTTTTATGCCGTTGAAGTTTTGTTTTGACACACTGCTGTTAAGTTCAGAAAGGAAGGGTCCAAATCAAACAAAGCCCATGTTCTAAAAATATTGGGCCAATCAATGCATAAATGGACTCTCACCCAACCACTTAACTGTCATTGAATTTTAAGGCTCAAAGCCTAATCAGCCAATACTAAATTGGCAGGTTTGTATGAAAAGACTATAAGTACGTCAATCAATTTTATGCGTTCCAAATTAATAATTCCAAGATGCATTCAATCACTAGCACAAGTGCAGATCATTGCTGTGGTCCTGTTTGGTGAATATGTGGCTCTGTTTTGGTCACCTATTGCTAGATTCTCCTTGTCACTTGTTAATCTACTTTTCTTTGCAGCGTGTTTTTAGACGAACCCAGTTTCGAGTTGTCTACTTCAGACAAGTCTTCTCACCCATTTATTTCCATGGCAACTTCTATAGCGCACCAGGTCCACTGTAGAATTTTCGTTATTTCCATAAGTCTTCTCTCATCCATCTATTTCCACAAGTCTTGTCATCCATTAATTTCCCTAAATTCAATGAAATTCCTATTCAAACCACTTGTGGAAACAAGGAAAATCCGATGTTCTTATTTGGACACTTTCTAGATTCATTTTTGTGCAACTATCTCCCTGCAGTATGTCCTTTGGAGTTTTAAGCACGGCATGGCTCTTTGTGGGTTGAAGACTTGCACCGTATGAAAGATTAGAACGAAAATCGTACACACAACGATTTTCAAACCCACTGATTTCAAATAGCAGTATTTACGATACGAATTTTGCAAGAAAGTTCTACTTTTTTTTCTCAATTAAAAATTATTATGTCAAGAAATTGACTTTAACTTTTTTTATTGTAAAAAACTCTCAAACCCACTGATTCAAGCCATAGCCGCAGAGATGATTTTTATTGCCAGGATTTATGAAAACATCGGCTTTTCCTTTTCTTCTTCTTTTTGATAATTACATTTTCATTTTTATGATAGGATTCATAGGCATGATTAAGTTGACGAAGCCATTTTTTTTTTGTGCTCCTGTGCTATTTTGGGTTTTAGCTTTTAGGTGTAATTGAGTTATAATTTAGAGGGCATTCAATTTAAATGAGTTTTTGGCTATATTTGAAAGTTTTTTTAAAAACTGACATTTATGAATTTGGGGGTTAAATTTTGGCTATTTTTTGATAAAAACTCAAAAAGAACAAGCAAAAACAAGAAAAAGTTCAAACAGCTTCATGCGGCCTCCAGGCTTTAGTAATTTGGATTAGAATGGATTTGTTTCCAAGCCCTGAAATGTTTAACCCTTAATAAGTTGGGTTTGTGGTTATTATGTTTAACATGACTTCATTAAGTTTCTTCTGTCTTTTATATTTAACTTTATTAAAATGGAAACATTTAAATTTTTATGAATTTAATTTCTGATTGTCATTACATATTTATTGATGGTGACTTTTAGTTATAAAAAAAATTGATTATAACATTAAGTTATGGCAAATTTTGATTTATAGTATTTTCAAATTTTGATTTAAGTTGGTGCTAAAAAATGGGTATATGACTAAATATCTCAAGAATTAAAGAATCCCACTTTGTCATTCATGAGTTTAGGCTATGGTAACCACTATAAATAATTAATGCTTGTATCTTGAGATATCAGAGAAGCAAAGATACTCACCAGATTTCCATGCATGCTTTATTTGGCTGTGCTTTATCTTTGTCCTAAATAGTTGTACATGTGCTTCTTCCTCTTGATCATGACTCTAACTAACATTGATCATGAGAAGCAAATATACTGCTTCAAAGTCTTCTATGCATTTCTTGTGGTGCTTTTACTACGCATGAACAATCCTTGCATTGGATGCAGTGAGAGGGAGATGCAAGCCCTCCTTGCATTCAAACAAGGCCTCGTGGATGACGACAATAGCCTCCTTTCATGGGGAAGAGAAGTGCAAAACAAAGACTGTTGCCAATGGGACGGAGTCTACTGCAGCAACCACACTGGCCATGTTGTTAAGCTTGATCTTGGAGACCAATCTTTGCAAGGTACGATTAGTCCAAAACTCGTTGAGTTGCAGGATTTGGAGTATTTGAATCTTAGTTTGAATAATTTCCGTGGTAGCCAAATTCCAGATTTCATTGGATCTTTTAGCAATTTAAGATACCTCAATCTCTCAAATGCAAAATTTGGAGGTGAAATTCCATATCAACTTGAAAACCTGACACGATTGGAATATCTCGATCTCAGCTCGGATGAATACGGGTGGTTTGATGACTCTATTTATGCAAAAAACCTCAATTGGCTCCCTAATCTTTCAGGTCTGAAACACTTGGACCT